>CM024243.1:27018336-27073329 GCA_013421045.1 Propylea japonica | reverse complement strand
GTGTATAGATCTTTGATCAGCTTCGTTAATTGTTTTGGTGTGTTATTCAACTGCAGAATTGCTATCACGTCTTTCAGCCTAACGCGATCGAATGCCTTTTTTAGATCCACGAAGCACATAAACGCCGGCGTATTGAATTCGATAGATTTCTCGACTACCTGACGACTTATGATATAGCATCTGTTGTTGACCGATTTTACGGAATGCCTGCTGTTCTTCATTGATGTTCAAGTACGGTTGCAGTTTTCCCAAAATAATCTGGTAAATAATTTTTGTACTGAGCTCAGCAAGGTTATACCTCTATAGTTTCAGGATTGCTTTCTCACCTTTTTTGAATATTGGGACAGTTGTGTACTAGTTTTCCATTCCGGTATCCTTGCAGTCTTCAGTATTATATTAAATAATGTTTTAATTCGTCTCCTAGTCGTTCTCCTCCATACTTCAAAATTCATTACAGATTTCGTCGTTCCTGCAGCCTTCCTGTTTTTGAGTTCTCGAGAGCCTTATTGATATCGTTTTTTGTAATTTCTATTGTTTGGGTCCCCCCCTTCTACTTCCTTATCATCTTTCGGGTCATCAATTCCCTCTTTGTATAATTCCTTGAAATATTCCTCCATTGGTTGATATTGACAGTGTTTATTTTTATGGTATCATTGATCTAATTTCTATTCCGTAGCATCCGCCAAACTTTTTTCTTGCGATCCGTATAGATCATGTTCCATGTCTTTTGTGTATTGCTCCCAGTATTCTTCTTTTATTTGCCTTATCCTCTGATTAACCACGTTTCGTTCTTTGAAATACTCCCTGTAGTCGTGCGTGTTTCTCGTAGTCTTATACCTTAGAAATGCCTTTCGTTTCCTTTCAGTTAGTTCTTTAACTTCTTCGGTATACCATGTGTTGTTCTTGATGTGCAATGAGTTCCCACATATTTTCTCTTCCCCACTGACTCTTCTGCGGCATTTTTGATGTTCTCTTTAATCTTTGTCCAAGCCTCATCAGGGCTGTCACTTTCTATTAAGGGTGTTGCTAGAATTGGTTTTTTAGTCTGTGTCATACAGATTCTTAGTGCTTTCGTGTTGGAGTGATTCTAGTTATATTTAATTTACACTCTTTCCTCCACGCTTTTATTTGTCTTAACATGAAATTTAATTCTTGCCTTGCATAGGAGGAGTGAGTGATCGCGCTTCCTATGTTACTCGAATTCAGTGTTCTCACATCCAAAATGTTAGATGGAAAAAATGTCTGCTTGTTATTACGTAATCATAATGGTATTGATGTCCCTGTGAGTTTCTAAAAGTATACTTATATTTGAAATCATGGTCGAAGAATGTGTTATTGATTCTTAGGTTATTCTGGGCACACAGCTGAACCAATAAGTCCCCATTGTCGTTACTGATGTCTTCATGAAAACGTTGTTTTATTCCAACTAATGGATCGTTTCCTTATACGCGCGTTGAGGTCGCCCATTATTAAGATGTAGTGACTCGGGTGTATCGCATCTAGAACATGCTGTAGATCATCGTAGAATCCTAGTCTTCTTCCCTTGATTTCGAGATGTCTGGGGCATAGACGCTAATTACATGCACATATTTATTATCTAGTTAAGCTTGGTTCTCAATATGTGCTCACTGTGATAGTCAATCTCCTCTATCGCTGGTACAAGCTTATTGTGTATTAGAGTTCCTACTCCAGCCTCGCTCTTTCGTTCTTATTTCTGCCACTGTATACAAGCGTGTGTATGGTCATGAACACGTAGGGTTCCTTTCCCTTTTTTCTTTGTCTCCGAGAGTTGCATATATCTATCTTCTTATAACCAGCTCTTGAATTATTTCTTGATCTCTATTATTCCAGGCCTTTATATTCCATGTTTCCGAGTTCTTATCATGTGATTGTTTCCTTATTCTCAAAGTCCTAATCGTTGCCGGGTCGACATCCGTTTATCCAGTCCATTTCCGAGGCTATCTGTGGTTCTGTGAGCAAATGTTGTTTTTTACGACAGGTAGATTGCTAAATCTGGCCCGTCAACCTTCTCCTTTTTCCGGGCTTAGGACCGGCAGAAGCACTGATGAGCTACTCGATCCACCCATCAGTAACTCCAGGCGGAGTTCCTATAAACTCAAAATGGAAAAAAAAACAATGAAAATTATCACAAGTTGAAAAGAAAATACAAATTCTCAAAAATAGGTAGGGCTCCCAAGTGGTAAACTACGTCAGCGAGTCTAAGCCGTTCTTGAAACCATTAACACGTGCCGGCAAGCGATTCCAAGCTTCGAAGACTATTCGATGGCCAGTTTTGGCGTTGGCTCGTACGGAATTTTTCTTTGGCTAGCTTGTAGGGATGGCCTTTGAGCTAGATAGACATGTTCCACGTCCTTTATATTGCAATGCTCGGAGGCAGTTGGCAGTAGTAACTGGAAAGGATATTAAAGAAATCATAATGGCAACCACAACTGAAGATACCCATACGAAAAGAGAGTGGAACGCTCACTCCTACTTCTGAAAGAACACTTTCCGGGTACCAACCCAAATCTTTGGAGCCGCTGCTAGTGAACTTTACTGGAAGCTCGCGTAGGGAAGACTGCTAAAGAAAGAAGGAGATTGCTCTAATTGCTTTTCTTCAGATGAAAACTAATTTATACGATCAAACAATAGAACTTCATATGAAAAACATAGGCTCAATCACATGTATTTGTCTATTCATCGTTCGACACAAAAAAAATGAGACGATTTGATCAGGCGCAATATTTTTTTTATTTTATTGTTATTTCATCTCATGTTAGATATCAATAAAAAAGATATTTTGCCAACATCTTAGGAACAAATATCAGGACAATATTTTCTGAAAGTTTTATAGCAAATTAAATTGAAGTGATAGTTAAATTTGTTGAAATTTGGAAAAACGACTATTATAGTAGGTATTCGTTTTGAGAGTTTCGTGCTCTTGAGCAGAGATTGTGTTCCTGAGTTGCGCTGAAGGGCGGTTATTGTTCGATTCGAGGCATATGTTTTTGACAGAAGGCGAATTAACAACAATTACAATAAAACGAGAAGCTGTGGAAGGATTGAAGTCAAAGTAATTCATGAATAATATTAATTGGTGATTTTATTGATTATTTTATTGTAAACATCTTTGATATCATCAAAATATACACAATCCGAATGAATATGAATATGACATCTCCGATGTAAACAAAAATCATATTGTGATTGAGTAACTTGAGAGCACCGTTTTTCAAACAAAACGAACCCCCGCAACCAGCACTTCGAGCTTTTGAGTTGCTTAGGAGCAACTCACCGATCGAAACGAATAGGCCTTAGGTATATGTCTGACGAGCAATACTTTTCTTTTTTGAGATGAACCCTCGGTTTAAATATAGAACCAATAATGTAAATAGACGATTA
This sequence comes from Propylea japonica, assembly GCA_013421045.1. NCBI lineage: Eukaryota > Metazoa > Arthropoda > Insecta > Coleoptera > Coccinellidae > Propylea > Propylea japonica. The sequence continues at coordinate 27,069,927 of CM024243.1, read as the reverse complement.
TGTTTCGAAAATTGAATTAACCATTATTAAATAGCTACAGTTGATGATTAAATTAGTAACTTGTGTTAACTGGATATTAAACTAATACTGCCATTTTCAAAGCATCTCCATCAAATCCACCTCGCTCCACTCCTGCGGCCCATTGATCACATCTTCAATTCAGATTTTTTGTCTGGAAACGAGCAGCTACCAATTTGCAGGACTCATTAAAATATATAAGTCACCAAATATTTACGTTTCTTTTCGACGGTACTGTGTCAGCACCTTGCCTCTCTCTCACGCAGACTCGCCTCCGGGGTCCCGGACTTCGGACAAAAAATCCGCGATCGTCGCCATTCGCAGAATCCTAAACCCGAGCCGGTAACAAATAACGAATCGAACGAAAAATAATTAATGTCCTAGACATCACCGACAGGAATGAATTTTATATATCTCACTAATAGCAGCGTTCGTTATGTGTCCGAAGGAGAAAAAGTGGTTTTTTCTGTCCTGTTATTGTTTATTGTCCCGGAGTGCAGTCGTCACTTTTTTCCACGGCAACTTGGGCTTTGCGACGGATTTTTAATTGGGGAATCCGAACCGGGTTTCTTGGGGGTCTCAACGCCTATTATTAATGTATTTATGAGTGATAGATGGTTTCCAGGTTGCCAAAATTTATAAGGAATAGTTAATACCCAGTAATTGAATGTAACTGCATTCACAAATTCTAGTCACAAAATTTTTTCGATACCAAAAGAGGCTCAAATTGAAAAGAAAATTACAAAGTGACAAGTCCGGAAAGTAGGGTTTTTTTGGACGAGTAGATAAAATTCTACTGATGAAGTTTGTCACCGAATGAAAGTCAACCATTACAGTTTAGTTCATGCACAATTAGAATTGTGAAAAAAATTGCGTTGTCAAATATCTTTCTTTGAATTGAAACATTTTTTTGAAAAGTTCAATCGAAACATACCTATTTAAGATCATAACTGAAGCGCAGTGTTTCACACATTCTAATTTTTCACGTGAGGGGTTTGAAATTTGTGCATGAACAAAACTGTAATGGTCGACTTTTATTCAGTGACTAATTTCATCAGGTACCATCGTCTCGAAGTAAATGAGCCATGATAAAGTGCCCATACTGAAAACCTCTTTGAACTACAAAAATTTGCCTATTTCAGGATTTTGTTGTCAAATATTTTTTTTCTGAGAAAATGAATTTGTTCCATAATTTTGAGGCGCACTGCATAAAAAAATTACAGTAATAGGAGTGTATGATGAATAATGCTTCACGAGATCTAACAATTTTCCCATTTTCCCTGAAAAAATCATTGATCAACTTATGATTCATCATCGCAATTCTTGAATAGTTTATACATATCTTTATAAAGTAAAAATTACGCGATTCACCATTTTTGTTCCCTCTTGTATCTGAGGCTTCCGAAAGATATCTCAAAATGAAACTCTATAATATAAAATTTTTAGAAAAGCTCTGAGTAGGAGCTTTTCAGCGCTCGTTCATTGGTGGAGCCATAAGACTATTACCACAAAATTTTATGTGGGACTTGAGTTTGATACCGTATCTGTATGTATAAATGCAGAATCTCAGCACAATCGGAATTATATTCTGGAAATTATTCAGAAAATGAAAATTACGTTCTATGGTTCTGATGATACGATCCTGTTGAAATTTCGTATGAACATTCACTATATCAGACTTCATTCATAAATAAATTACACTCGAATCAGATATCTTGTTATGGAAATATAATTTTTCAATATTCCAATTGAATTTTTTCCGGTTTTGGTGACACCATGGCCACAAAATTTTGCATAAAATTACGTATATTAGTGTTCATGCACAAAATAAATTTCACCCGAATCGGATATTCTGTTATGGAAATATAAAGATCCTTTTTTTAATATTCCAATTAAATTTTCTATGGCTTTGTTTGTCAATCTTCATACACAAAATGAATGTCACTCGAATAGGATATCTTTTTATGGAAATATGATTCTTATTTTCAATATTTCAATTGAATTTCTTATGGTTTTGTGTACACTATGGTCTCAAAATTTTGCCTGAGGCTTATTATGAGCATCCTGCATGTGGCTACAACAGTTCATTTTGATTGGTTTCGTTCTGTCTGAGATATTGAGGAACAAAATTGTTGAATGGCCATATTTTGTGGAACACCCTCAATGATTTGGTTGGTTAACGAACTTAACCGAGTCATTTGGGAGCCGAACTCCTAAACCTAAAATCTCAGATCCTTAGGACAATCCCCCCAAAAGTTATCGTGCTAACGGACAGACGGGCGGCCGGCCTCACGGACAGAATTGAATTTGACAATCAGGGGAGTCGAACCCTGTGGTTTGAGACCATTTTTGGCTCAACATTCGAAAATTACAGACATTTGTGCAAAATTTGTGCGGTAGTGAAAACTCTGAAGTTTAATGAATCAGTTTATTCCACTCATCAAGTTATAAATTTATATTTAAAATATGAAATTGAATATATATATTGAATTATAATATAACATAAAGAATATATTATGTTTTTTGCAGCCTAGCAAATAATCTTGCAAATTTAGCTGCGCTATTCTGGTGAACGAAAACGTTTTATGGGATGCTTGCCTTTTCCTTCTTCTCAAACAGTCCTTCCTCGAATTCCATCTGAGAGGCTTCCTTTCTAGCAGGTCTCTTTGGTTCAAGGTTGGACCTATGGCGACCAGACAACCCAGCCAAGTCCCCTGAGGCGCAAAGGAGTTCTATGACTCCCTAGGAGCCTCAGCAGACCCCCAGTGGCAAGGTCCCTAGCATGTAGAGAGTATCTCGTCACCCTTTGACCCCTACTCAGGTCTACTTTTCCTAACTAGCTCTTAGACTGGGATGCGTTGGAACTTCTGGTTCATCTGTCATGCCTCTTTCCTCAGAACTTTCTTGAATTTAGGATATATCCTAATCGGGTTTCCTTCCCCTCCTTCTTGGAGTTCACCACTCTCCACGCTCCAATATTGAGGTTGGCGTAAAAAACCTCAACAAAGGGATCTTTTCCGGTTCTATCTCTAAGCCTCTTTGTATAAGAGACCGTTTCGTTGGTAGGGCTTGGGATGTCGTCCCCATTCAGCGTCACCAATTCGTGTCCTGCCTAAGATTTCAGCTGCGTGCCAATTTCACTTGCCCAGAGCCGCCGCCAGTGATTTTCTCTCCTCCAAAATTGGCCCCCCTGGCTGATTGTCCGGTTGGCCAGCAATGCATAAGCCAACCCGCGGATTCTGAAACCCACAGTTAGCCATCATCATTCCCCAACGAAAATGAGAAGTGAATCCCTCTCTCTGTGCTTCTGCACCATCTCGTCCACCAGAGTGGTGAGTTTCTCGTCTTGCAGGATAGCCTTAGATTATTATTTGGGGAATATCCGTACCCCTATCGACTGCTTCTTCGGGTTGGCTCCTCAGGTTTAAACATCCAGGTCCCAGGAAGCGTTGGTAAAGAATATGTCTCAAGGTATGGCCGGGATCCCATCTGCTATCGTTTTTTCCTGGTTCATTCTCTAGGTCATAATGTAACTTACTTAGGATCTGTGTTTTTCAATAAGCTACTCAGAAAAGTCAAGACTGTTCAAGCTGTATTCGAAAAGATGTTTCATTCAATGAATGAGTATTTTTTGATGATTTTGCCGAATAATTTCGTTTTTGAGCGCTCGTTCTATACTTCAGCCAGTACTATATCGTTGTGCCCAAATGTCTGTAATTTTCGAATTTTGACCGAAAAATGGCCTCAAACGACAGGGTTCGACTCCCTGATTAAGGATCCGTGATTGAAAGCATATGACATCTGTGTATGTTTTCTAATAACAAAAACATAGGTATATGAAATATACGTAAAAACCAGCCTTCCCACTCTCACGTGATAAATCATGTTTTTTTCCACTTTTTCGATAAGTATCACCTTTAAATCTGTAAGCTTAGCGATTCTACATTTCTTTTTAGGTTAATGTTAGGCTGAAAATTTCATTTTGCCCATAAATGACGTAAGTCTGGTGTGACGGGAAACTTGGACTATAAAGAAATAATGGAGATAATGATTAAGATTATTGATGTTATTAGCTATTAAGCTTGTGCGAATAAGGAGGAATCAGTTGTGTTCTTTGTATAGCTTCGTTACTGAGTCCTGATGTTAGCAGCACCAATTATAAGCTATTGAATCAGCAAGATGAAAATTATAAGAATGAAGGAGTTTTGAAATATAGAAGAAAAAAATTGAAAACAGAAAAATCAGAGAAAGCCCTGACGTGCAGTCGGATGCTTTCCATACCTTGGAATAAACATTTATTCGAATTGTAACTTCAAATCTCGAAACCTTCAAAGTGAGTTTTCAGATTCGAACAGAAATGTTTACAATGGAAATCGTCTACTTAATTTAGTGAAGTTTTCTGATTTTCACTTGAATATCATCTCTATAACTATATAACGCCCTCAATAGACTTAGTTGATACATAGTCACCACAATATTACTATACTCATACCAAAGTTTTTTTTAGCTTCATTACGAAATTTAAGTTATTTAGTATTCAGGGTGAAATACCACCAACCAATGTTTTAATCTGTGGGATGTGATTAGCAGGAATAATGGATCTGTATCTGTAGACAATTCCTTGCACATCAGCTGTTATGAAAAATCAATACTTTAGAAAGGAAGACGTAGTATTGGATCTATAGAGCAGATTTATTCCAATAATTAAGAGATTTCAAGACAAGAGTTTGAATTTAATTATAGTCAAAGGTAGGTATATCTTTTCAGTACAATTTTCATGAGAGCAAAAAAATAATTCACTTTCAGGAGGACAATACTTAACTACTCATGAAGATATTCTATCAGTCACTGCTTCTCGCATTATAGTTAGGTATAGAAGTTAGAAATAGAAACGACTTTTGCAACGCAATAATAAAGAAATGACACCAAAAATAATTCCTTATGCGTAACCAAGTGTTTTAAGCAAATAAGGGTTCAAAGCAAAATACATTTATTCATTGAAAACGAAGGAGATTCACCGCCAAGATATTGGGAAACTAATATCGAAGTATTCTAGGCCGAATCTGAAATACAATGTAACTCTCCTATCAAACTTATCTCGAAGTTCTCCTTAATCGAATTTTCCTCAGAAACAAAAAGGTTTTTACAACACCACCATGTATTTTTGTCTCTATAAGTCGAATTTCCGTAACTCGAATTTTTTGAGTCAAAACTCACTGCAACTCCGGGGAATTACCTACTAGGCGTTAGGGCCGCCGAAAGCTCCAAGGTTGATTTTCTCAGTTTCCTCACATAGGTACGTGGCATCGCGCACGCGCTGTATGAAATATTATTAGTTCTAATTTTCCGTAACGGTTCAGAAATTTGTGAGAGGGCTTTGTGTTGGGTTATATCGGTGGTGAACTGAAATGGCATCGAAGCGAAATTTGAATCAATAATTAATTGCCGAAGTAGAGAGGGGGAAAAGGACAAAAAAGTTAATGCACAAGAATTTGGGATTCCTCCTAACAGCTTATTATCAACAATCATGAAGAACAAACATAAACTTTTGGAAAAACAAGGATGCTATGAGTCTAACTCCAACTTGTGTTAATAATGGTGTTAGTACCTATTGGTATTCAAATTTATTGTTTTTTCTATATCTAGAAACAAGAAACAAGCTCACGTCAAGACTTTCTTCGATTTTTATTATTTATTTATTCATTTATTTATTAACTTCCACACATACACCACAAGAAGGTAATTAAATATGCAGAATAACACATCTCTATATAGGATACATTTGAAACACACCAAATTTTAAGGGTAATGTAATATAAGTATCTGAAAGAATGAGCACACGAAAAACTGTGAACATCTACTGCTATCTGTATCTACATGCATATAAAGGGTTTTCGAATAAGAGGTGTTATTTTGAATAGCCCGCTATTTCGGTAGATGTCAAGTTTGAAGCTGTCATTTTTGATATTTGACAAGTAGAAACTACGCCATTAATAAAAATGGAACGATACGCTCTTCAAGAACTCACTGAAATTATTGAAATTCACTATGAAAATGGTGAAAATTTGGCAGAGACGGTTCGTAAAACTCGAACAGTTTTGGGGTGTCGTGATGCATCTTGTCGGACCACAATAAAGAAATTGGTGGAAAAAGTCGAACTGTTGGGACAAGTTAGTGATGTGAAGAATAAGACTCCTGCACGTCGCTCAAGAACAGCCGAGAATATTGCTGCTGTAGCCGAAAGTGCTGCAGAAAACCAAGGATTTGTTCATTCCTCGTCGTTCTTTGGAATTAGGCATTCCACAAACGTCATTACACCGTATTTTGTATAAAGATTTGGGTCTTAAGGCTTATAAAGTTCAGTTAACACAAGAACTGAAGCCGGCCGATCATCAACAACGTCGTGTCTGATTGCGTCGTTGAAATGCATGAAAATGATCCGGATCGTGTTATCTCTCGAAGAGGTGATCACAAAATTGGCCACTGAGTACTGAGATCTTGTGATTTAACACCTTGCGACTTCTTCCTTTGGGGCCACGTGAAAGCCTATAGCCTAGCGTCGATTCAAGACCTCAAAGATAGAATTCGTGAGGCTATCGAGGACATAGGGCAGCCACTTCGCGATTTGGTTATAGAAAATTTCATTAAAATGATATGGTCCTGTAAGCGTAGTCGTGGTGGTCATTTGCCTGATGTTATTTTCCACTATTAACGGGCATAGCTTCATCCTTATAATGAAATAAACATCCGATCATTTATATTGAAAAATGGCAATTTTCTTTGAATATCAAAATAACACCTCTTATTGGAAAACCCTTTAGTTACACAAGTCAATAAATTTAATTCACCTTCATTAGGTCATATAGGTAGATATTATCTGCGCTTCTGAGCATCACCTTTTTATATTTGCGATATATCAGTTCGTTTTTCAGAGAGAACTACAGATATTTCCTTTCTTCAAATAGGTATCGATTGTTCAAAATTTTACGTAGGTAGAGGAGGAATCATAAACTTCAAAATTTCTCAAGATTACCTCTAGTTTCGATGCCGGCATGATTAGTTAGTTCCAGAGAAGTCTCATGATCTCGTCTTGATATCAGCTCAATTATCTGATAAATTTTCCATTCAATGCCAATTTCAACTACAGTCATTCGGGGCACTTTTGCCTTCAAATCCTACACATTTTTAAATCTCAAGATAGGTTAACCGAAGATACCATCGATAGTTATAGGTGAAGGTTTTTTTCTTTATATAATCACAAGGTACCGTCTACTACAATGAATAAAGGGTCAAGTACACGGGGCGACTTTACAAGCTAAAAAGCCGGCTTTTGAGCGTCTGAGCTTGTGAGTAGCCCCGTGTACTCGATGCAGTCGCTCCGTTAGCTGCTTGCAAATTCGCTCTGGAAAAAGTTGAACTGCCGGTGACTTTACACGCCACAAGCCGGCTTTTGAGCGAATTAGCTTGTAAATTCGCCCCGTGTACTTGAGCTTATTCTTGTTCACAAGATTGTGTCTAGTATACGGCTGTTATTACGCTACTGAGCGACTGAGCGAGTGGAGAACTCCCTGTGTACTCGGCTAGAAGCCAATTCGCCGGCTTTTTACGAGCCGGCGAATTGGCGAATTGGCTTCTAGCCGAGTACACAGGGAGTTCTCCACTCGCTCAGTCGCTCAGTAGCGTAATAACAGCCGTATACTAGACACAATCATGTGAACAAGAATAAGCTCAAGTACACGGGGCGAATTTACAAGCTAATTCGCTCAAAAGCCGGCTTGTGGCGTGTAAAGTCGCCGGCAGTTCAACTTTTTATAGAGCGAATTTGCAAGTAGCTAACGGAGCGACTGCATCGAGTACACGGGGCTACTCACAAGCTCAAAAGCTCAAAAGCCGGCTTTTCAGCTTGTAAAGTCGCCCCGTGTACTTGACCCTATAGGTACCTACTGACGGATACCTAGTAAAATATCATCAACGCAACCAACTCATTTCAATTATACTCGCCGTTGAATCAACGAACAAAGGATGTCGGCGCCTAATTAGCTGTCTCAATATTGGAAGCAGAGTCCACTGCGTTTTTAAGGGGAGGGGAACCGGACAACGAAGCACGTCCATCCAGTTTACAGCTTCATCAACTTTCCAAACATAACGAAGCAACGGAATCAATAAACGAGAGTAAATCCTAAAATACCCATTCCAAACGTCAATACACAATTAAACCAATTTAAAGATCGGACGGACAACCCCGCTGGTCCCTCCGCATCGGATCTGAACGAAGATATTGCCTCCCCACGGGCGCAAATAAACGAACAGAAATAATATCGCATCTCCGACCATAAAAAATTAACAACTCCGAAATAACTGAAGGCCCATTGGCAGTCGGTCCGCTGTTCCTAATTAAGTTATATCAATTTGAAAGGCCGGTTCGAAATGACCGAACAAGCACTTAAAGGCCGCAGTAAGTAATAACAAAAGCTTACAAGAGGAGTTGGAGGTGAATGAAGCCCACCAAGTAAGTATCCGACCGTCTCACAACTCTCATACATCTCCGTCACATTATTTGTCTGGACCGCTGCGTTCAAACCGTTCCGATTCGTCGATAAGCGTAATAGCTCACTTATCAACAAGGAGGTTCGCAACAGTCTCCGCCTACTGAAACCACGCCCCGCGATTTACAACGCGCGTCCGCGGCAGTTGGTCGATTAGTATTGTCTGGGCAACACATTTAGTCCGGTTTTGATGCCACAATCGCGTGATTCAGTTATACAATAGTTTTTTATTATGTGTTTATCTGTAAGTTAAGCGTTAGAAAGTGAGGTTTCATGCTGAGGAAAGAGATTCACGATAGTGCCCAAATTATGACTATCCAAAATCTGGATCATCTGGATGCTAAGGACGGGGACACTATGCAAAATCCCGGTGACAGATCTAACAATCATGTGCAACAACAATTAACGGCCAAAAACGGCCATATAAGTTTTAGTGTTGCGTCCCTTTTAGCTGATACACGGCCTGCGAGGTCAATATCGCCGTCGGCATCTCAAAACTCCTCGACTATACCCTCACAGCCACATTCTTCGGACGAAGAGTATGATTCTAATCAGGAAGACTCCATTGTGGATGTTGAAGACCTCGAATCGGACGTCAAATTGGAGTCTGAGAGTCCTATTAAACACAATGGTGATTTCATGGATCAAGATCGCGAAAGAGACTTAAGTAATAATAATAAAGACAGTAGTAGTGCTGAAGGTATGATGAGTACGCAAGGTCCAATAAGGCCCACACCGTTTTCTGCCTTGGCGGCTGCTGTATATCAAGCGGCACATCCAAACTGGTCTCATCAAAGCATGGTGAATCCTTTTGGTACGCCGGGTAACATATTTCCTGGTCCCACACCATTTGGCGTACCTAACATGAATGCTGGTGAGTGAACACTTACGGAATGAAATACAGTAAAGCGATTCAGGCTATTTAATCTTCAATGACTACTGTGGTAATTTCATGTTCATTCTAAGTCAGGATATTCTTTTGAAGTCATCTCCCAATAGCAGTCGCAGTATAATAATAATTATGGTATTATTATACTATGAATTAAAGTTTTACCGGTTGTACATTTGTTGATTGAACCATATGTGTATAAATAAATTTTTAGGACATGCAGAATCAACATGAGAGTGACATTGAAATACAACAGAATCCTTTTCATTATATAAAACTGTTTCTTGTCGTCTTAGTCATATTGTTGATTCATGCACCTTTCAAAAGGCTGGGCCAACTTTGGTTGCCTATTATTTTAAATCTTTGCTGTCGCAATCACAATTTATAACATGTGGCTAAAGTGGTAGCTTTCTGTTCCTAGTGACGAGTGTCATAATACAGTGTTGGCTGTCAATGTTGTCTTAGTAATATTGCAATCACGTACCTTTATAAATCTGCAATTTGAAAGCTAAATATTTAGAATTAACTGCAACTGAAAGGAAAAAAGATATTGTACTTCTGATAATAACGTTAAACTTATTATGAATTTTATTCTCAGTTAATTCAAGCAAAATAGTTCATTGCTACCGGAAAGGCTCTAGATCAATTAATTCGTGCAATGATTAAATAATTCAGTTTAAACGGGACACGAATACCCAATTTTATGGATCTTTTTAGAGTACCATGCTCAGCTAAGGTTCTATCGAATCAATTCTAGGACAAGTTTCATTATTCATCAAAATTGACTGTTGTTGGCGCCGATTTGAGATATATCAGGGTACTTATTGATTCCTTTGGTTTTTCGTCTTTGTTCCGTTTTTTTTGTGGTGTGCTTTCAAGATATTTAGCGGAAAAATATGAAAGGAGAGGATATAATTTGTTTTTATGAAAATGAATTTATCCGATATATAGTAGTACCTATCTTGTTTGATAAATCCAAAATCAAAAGTCTTGTACGGGAATACTGTTTGAACCAGTTGAGTCTGAGAATATTTCAGCAAATTGCTATAGGTAAATAAAAATGTTTTGTGTTAATTCAAAATGTCTATGCCCTTGAAAGAAGTAATGAGTCACAGTTTTCTTTGACATATTTCTTAACCAGTGCTATTTATTATAGAATTCAGTTAGAAATATTCTTCATGAATTGAGATATGATGTTCAAAATTCCTTATTGAGTAGAGCGGAATCGAATAGAACTATACTATACTATATTTGCTTTGAATTATATTTTGAAAATTAGTAATTGGAATAGCGTTGAAGCTAAGTCATCTAGTACCTATTAATCAAAATTGTAATATTAACTTACTGATATGTCTTTGCGCGGAGGTATTCATGATTGATGGTGTGTGATATTCATTTTATTTATATATTTCAATCCGAATTACCTATTGAATAATTGGAGCTCGAAAATCTCCTAAATATTTTTTTTCTACAAGCATGCGCTGTCAATCCTTTTCATGCACTTATTTCAATTCGTAAACAGTCACATTGCCAAACAGTGCGGAAAAGACCCCTGCAATTCCATTATTATAGGTACCGCACGCAAACACGTGCGTTAATGAAATAGCAAGGATTTTACCCGCACGCTTTAATTTAGTGGTTTCCACCCTTTTCTGGGATGGACTACTTTCAAATTATTTTTTTTTCATTAAAATTAACTATAATAATCAAATTGAAACTTAAATTGAAAATTCCATGAGAAACAACAAAAGAAGAAATATTAACATTTTCCTCGACATTTTCATATAATTATGAATTGATAAACGAAGTGAATACTACTCCAAAGCATCATTGCAGTTTCTGTATAATTTTGTAATTCAATAATGAGTAACATCAGAAGCGTCCCTATTGAAAGGGCTTCGTAGGTATCAGTTTTTGATCAACATCATCTCTGTCAATATATCCTGATGGGAAGTGAATTGAATTCATATTTGTTCTGATAATGCAATCTTCATAAACAAAATAAATTCCACTCGAATAGGAGGATATCTTGTTATGGAAATATGAAGTTTCTTTCGTTCAATATTCCATTTGAATTTTCTATGGTTCTGTCCCTTTATCCACAAAGTTCCTGAAGCTTATTATGAGTATCTTGCATGCGGCCACAAAATTTTATTTCGATTGGTTTCGTTTTTTCAGAGATATTGAGGAACAAAAATTTTAAATGGTCATATTTTATGGAACATCCTGTACTATTTGGCTGGTTAAAGAACGAGGCATTTGGGAAACCAACTTACCCGGAAAGTCTCTATATACATATAGGTCCATCTCTTCGAAAGTTCGTGCTAATGGTGGCTGGACGGACGGAACGGCCCCACTGACAGAATTGAATTTGACCACGTATTCGTCATCAGACAGTTAAACCCAATCAATAAAAGCACTCGTTTAAGTAGAACTATCACTTAAAAATGAGTGTAACAAATCGAGATAATATAAGGTTTTCAATAACATTTCCGGCTCAAAATTAAAAAATCAACACATTTGACAAAACACTTATACTATACTTTCAAGTAGAATAAGCTCTCAAAAAACTTTGCACATAAATCATTTACAAAAGAATAGCCTAGGAATATATCCATATAGTCATAAAAGAAGAAAACCAAGAATACCTGAACAAAGCGAAGAATTAACAAAAAGCACTACGGACTTAATGAATGAAGTAAGAAATCGAGGAGCACAAATTCTCCTTGAGTAAGAGGCTCATACTTCGCAGAGACACCTCGCTAATATTACAAAATAATTAGTGGAGAAATCAAAACATCTCAACAACTATAAATCACCGGACGAGCTCTACTGCAGTGAAGGAGAAATTATTTTTTAGCTCCCCTTTCACTCAAACGAGTGCTATATCGTTTTGCCCAAATGTCTGTAGATAATTTTCAAATTTTAAGACGAAAATGGTCTCAAATAATATGGTTCGACTCCCAGATGACGAATCCGTGGTAAAATTGAATTCTGTCAGTTCTCCCGTCTGTCCGCCCGTTTGCACGATAACTTCCGAAGGGATTCTCTTAGAGACTTGAGGTTCTCAAGGTGAGTTCGGTTGCAAAATGACACGTTTAAGTTCGTTAAGCAGCCTCATGCATTTTGTGGCCATAGTGTTGACAGAACCATAGAAATTTCAAATGGAATATTGTAAATATAAGAATCTTCATATTTCCATGACAAGATATCTGGTTGGAGTGAAATTTATTTTGTGAATGAAGATAGATGAACTGAATGCTCATGCAAAATGTGAAGAGTATCGCATCATCAAAACCATGGAATTAATTTTTTTTACAGAATAGGTATGAACTTTTCGAATAATTTCGAGTTTGTCGATTTTATCGATATGAAATTTTGTAGTAAAATTCAAAGCAGTACCTACCTACTCAAAAATTTGTGGTAGTTGCAGTAGAACAAAAAAAAATGCTCATATTGCCATGAAATACCTTTCGATTGAAATGAAATCGAGTTCGAGGATGTAAACTGGCGAAATGAATGCAAATTTTCAAAATCAGTAAAATAGAATTTGATAGATATATTTTGTTATCGACATTTTGTATAGGTATTTCATCTTTTTAATTTCCAGAATATAATTTCGACCGTGCTGAGAATTAGCATTTTTAGGTTTAATCAGTATCAATCTCAAAATCTGTACAAAATTTTGAAGTTGTAATGTCTTAATGATACGAGATCTCAGTTGGTACTGATTTATTCAAATCCTCTAGATACATAAAATACATACATATGTTCTCACATATGACATCTCCCCTATTTTACAAATTATTAAGGAAATAAAAGAAAATTCTATTATCTACATAAAAATGATCAAATTAATAGAGATTTACAAATTTTTCAATCTGATCTTGGACGTCGAACCTTCCGTCCATATTTAGATATGTGAATAGTTCTCCTTTTACTCGGATCCCTATTCGTTATTTCAGAATCAGTTATTCTTTCAGAATTACTTTTTTCTTCCATATTAATTTCATTTTTATTTTCAGAACTATTACTTGTACATTGCATATCTTCACTCAAATTACGATTACAAAAATTTTTGTCATCTTCTAATTTACAGTCTTTCAGATCATTATTAGTATTAACATAATCATTATTTTCAGAATTCTCTTTATCATCTGTTTCTTGTATATAACTCCACTGCCTTGTATAATAAGGTTTTAGAAAATATCCATTTCTCCTAATTATATCACTATTAGATTCTTTAACAAGATATTATCGTTCATCGACAGGTTTAACAACATTTCCTGTAACCCAAATGTTACCTTTTTTGATATGAATTTTCTCATTATTTTTCAATTTCCTCAACTTTCTAACAGATCTATCATGAAACATTTTCTGTTTATTTTTCCAAGTTTAAGCACAACTGAGATACGGGGGGCGATTAAAGAGTGATACTTTTCATTTCCACTCTGTATAGCAAAAACTAATAGGGCTATGCAAAACCTGATTGCGCCATCTTTTGTTTCACAAAAAAGTAGCAAACTGTCGCGAAAACCGCATCCCGCTAACGTTAAAAATAACGGAGATCCCGTAAAAGTGCCCAAAATGGGATACCCTGTACAGGACTTACAGGAGCTATGATTACCGAAACAAGTTAACAAAACTAAGCTTTCTACAATTTTTGGTAATAACAAGATCCAATTCTTAACGAATTCAGATTATCCTTTATTTATCACACATTGACATTACATTAAATATAATCTAGTATATAAGATAATAAATAAAGAATGAGTTAATCTGTGTTGTTACTTTTTGTTGTGTTTCCAAACCGAAAATGACTTGAATAAGGAGAAGGAGCACAATCTTTAATAAACCGTCAAAAAAAATAGTTCCATCCGTTAATCATACAGAGCTCCTATCTCCAAGGTCCCCCCAGTAAGAAATTCCCAAAGGTCTGAAACGGTGATTTCCTCATGGCATTTTTTAACAAGATTCTCAATTCCGCTCAACACTTCCAGGTACCCTAGTACACTCCCCACCTCCCTTAAACCGCCCTTTTCTCTCCATAATATGGCGTTTATTCATTATCTCGTTTCGAGTCGAATGCCTTCAGGGGGAGATAATAAGTGGTTGTACAATGTGGGGTTCTCAAATAGCGGTTTAGAAGTTAAACAGCTTTCACAACGGTGGGGACTTTAGATAACGCCGATTCAATGGATGTTCTTTTGCATTATTAAGTTGGTATTGTAGTATTCGCACAGATAAATGGTGCTCTAACGATTAATTCCGAGAAAACAAGCCTGTTGATAGTCGTGGCTGGTACTTTCTAATGTTCAATTGCAATTGATGATAAGTTTTAGTGTTCAAATCACTGTATATTTTCATTTCGACGGTAGTTAATGATGTTGAAGGAATAAAGATAGCTATGACAACACTGTTGATAATTTTATGGATATTACTTTCTCACTTATCCCAGTTATCATCATAATTACACATTATGATGGTATTTCATCGTGAAATTGAACTCAATCAGGAACAATATTGAAGGCTTATGAGAAAAGGAATTTTTACGATCGCATCTATTTCCTCAACGTTTCTTAGTCCTTTTAAGTATCGAATCCCTATGTTCTAATCAGTTTACAATAATAAGTAGATAGAAAACCATTTGATGACCGATTTGGCCCATTAACAAGCCTAGCCTGGATTGGTAAGATTTTTTATTCGAGGGTGCATCAACAAATTTTGCTTCTTTTGAAAATATTCGAAAAAAATATAATCATCAGAACTCGAGAATCAATATACTGTTTCAATATTGAACACAACTATTCGAGTCTTTTGATTACATTGTCATCTTGACATTTGGATAAAACTATTATACGTTGTTTAATTATTGAGGAACAAGAGCGAACAACGAAAATCGGAATATATCTATACTCCGTTCACGGAAGTTTGAGCGCATAGTAGGCGTTTGTTTATTTTTCTGAAGTTGGCAGTATTTGCTGTCATAACGTAAAATAAAGTCAACGTTGCCAAATGTACCCTGCCGCGTCCGACAAGCTTGCGAGTTATCAGAGAACTCTATGCAGTATTGACAACATTGCATAGCAATCTGACAAGAAAATAAACATCATAACCTAAAATTTTAATATACACAGTGGAAGTTGCCAAATTTCCATGGCCAACCGACGGCTCAACCTTTCGTGAACGGACTATTTGTCTCAACATGTCAACAAGAAAGTTACAGTTAGTCAAACATTCATACCAAACTTAGCTTCATTGAAATAAAATATCTTTCTAGAATTAATCACCGCATATACAGCTTACTCTACCTTTGTTAACAGTCAAAAACTTGATGTTTTCCTCAGCAATACCTAACATTTTTTTCACCTCCTCGTAATGCCCAGCTGTCAATGTCATTCTACATTTTGTTTTAGAAAGAAGAAGGTATTGAATAATTCAATATATTCTTGATTCCCCTCCAATTGACAAAATAACCGAAACAAAGTGGTTTGACATTTCGAAGTCCAGCAATTCATCATCTGCTAGTCTCGAACTCTTCATGGCCAATTTATGAGCTCTGGCGCAGGTGGCACAGCAGTTAATTGCAAGTTAAACCTTCTGATTTCAATTCTATTGTCCTTCTTTCGATCAGTAATGCCCCTCAACCCCCCTGCTAAGTATTCCAATTATATTCCATCGCGAACCGTTGCCAGATAAATAGATCATCATCGTTTCCAAAATAGATTGCTCAATTTGGAGACGATTGCGAATTTGCGAATTAACCCTGACAGACGATTTTCCACTTTATTATTAAGCGTCCCTTCGGATCAAAGGCAACGGACTATATTGTCTTATTATACAGGTTTGGAAAATCACATTGAGTAAATACGATATACAATGTATCAGACAGATAATTTTGCTGTACAGTTGAACAGATGGATATTCTAGAGATTCTCGTGCTGTAACTGACTGAATCCCGATTTCCGAAGGCAATAATGTAGTGTTGTCTTTTTCTTAACGTTGGGAGTGGCAATATGGTAGGGAACTTTCAGTACGCGCATCGAATTAATTAATGTGTCAGGCTGCCCGTGATACTCGATCCAAGTACTTGCGGTTGCCTACCATACTGTTTCAATTCAGCCATTCCCAACGATAAGAGAGAGACAAAACTACATTATTGCAATATCCAGCTGTCGACGTCATTCTGCATTTGTTGAAGAAAGTAGAAGATATTGGATAATTCAATATATTCTTGATTACCCTCCAATTGACAAAATAACCGAAACAAAGTGGTTTGACCTTTCGAAGCTTAGCAATTCATCATCTTCTAGTCTCGAACTCACCAGGGTCTATTTGTGAGCTCTGGCACAGGTGGCATAGCTGTTAATTGCAAGTTAAACCTTCTGATTTCACTTCTATTGTCCTTCCCTCGATCAGTAACGCCTCTCAACCCCCCTGCTAAGGATTCCAATTATATTCTGCCGCGAAACGTTGCCAGATAAATAAATCATCGTTTCCGAAATAAATTGCCCAATTTAGAGACGATCGCGAAATTAAGACCTGACAGACGATTTTCCACTCTATTATTAAGCGTCTCTTTGGATCAAAGGCAGAGGACTAATGGCAGTTTTGGGAGACTAGCAGGAGCTAATAAACGTGGCCATAAATACACAAAAATGTCCGGAGGTTTGCGATAAATTTCGGATGGTGCTGCCACTGTTCGGGATACGGCTTTGTTTTAAAATTTTAGACATAACTCATCGATACGCTACAGCGATAACTGCCTGTGAGAGGGAGACTGCAATTTGGCGCATCAGGAGTGAAATACCGGCAATTTTTGGGTGTGCACTGGAATTTTGCACTTAACTCCCTTCTTATAATGGGAGATATGTTTTGATGGTCGGTTCAATGAATTGCAATTTTTTTTTATATACGCATCTCTCGGGAAAAGACTGAGCTTATAACGCCCTTTCAAGCGCCCCGGGATGAATTTAGAAGAAATCGGTTTGTGCGTGTCTTAAACTGCTGTAAGTTGTAACCAAGGGGGAATACATCTTGGGGTAGGGTATTCCATAGCCTTGCAGTTCGGTAAAGAAAAGCCTTCTGATACACCGATGTCCTAGCTGTAGAAAGATGCACGGCAAACTGGTGACTATTATCGGCTAGCCTTGTTTGTCGATCAAATTGAGCCCCTGGTGGAATCATGGAGCCAATGGCAGCAGAACGGATACCACTGTAAAACCTGTATTACTTATTTGGAATGAATTGTCCTATTTATTTGGAAATATTTATTCACTACTTCGTTAAAAGAGTGATCGACATTTTGACCCCAAGAAATACTGCTTCTAAAAAAAATTGTACAGTTTTTCCCTATATCAGGTAAAATTCGATCCTGGCCTGATGTCAACAACAGAAGTGTTTTAATAGATTTTTTCTTTAACTTCACCGTCAATAATTATGGTCACAATTTAATATCACTTATTTTAATGTAGGTACATATGTATACGCCATTTAGTTATCAAACTTCGATGCGCTGAATTTCATATAATTTGAATCGGCCTTCATCACTCAAGTAAGATACAGGGTGGTTTTATTCAAGTGTTTCATTCATTCAACCGTGAAATTCGAATTTTATTCGATAACAACTAAACTACTTAGTTAACAAGTTAAGTACACTGTAACTAATTTTTAAGGAGCACTCTATTGGAATTATAAAATTATAGGGTTACCCTTTGAGGGAAAAGAGTTTTCATAGTTTGATTAAGGGTCACTTATTTCCTCATAATTTTTACAAGAAGTAGTAGCAGCATTCTTTCTTTTTCCACTGTTGGAAAAAATTTTACAATGATGGATTTCGAAAATATGAACAATAATTTGTGACCATCTTTCTGTCAAAAAATTTGACCGCAGGCCATAACTCAACATCCGCTTGAAGTGTTTGCGCATATCAAATTAGTGCAGAATTGAAGGAATAATTAGAACATCTATAAATATTCAGGGTATCAAATTCTTACATGCAAGAACCAATTCACGACTCAACCTATCAAGAGCTTCTGAATTCATAAGCACAATATACCAACAATTTTCCGAAAAAACTTTTGATTTTTTTATAACCAATTATTCCATTTAATCCCTTCTTAATGAAAGATTCCATGCAATCGTGTTAGCTTCGTCACTATTACACGCTGTATCATAGAAGAATTCAAAATTGCCGTTCCACCACAGACGTCATCGACATAATCTCATGCTATATCTCATCCATCCAGTTAGTCATGCCTTCCCGTCTTTCTTTGGCGATTGTTTTTATGCTTGCTGATGACAATTCTTATTTGAAACGGCATAGTTTCATGGCAGATTCTGAAAGATATTTATCTTGTTGTGATGTAGCTCGTAATAATGAGAACTTGGATATCTGCATTGTGAAATTTTCAGATTGATGGTGATTACTTTTCTGGTTCTCAATATTCAAATACCAGAAGGGAATAAAACTGCCAAATACGAATTGGATTCGGGAATTCGTCATTAGTGCAAGCAATTTTATACCTAGACTATTTTGTTTCTTACAACATGCGTTGAATGGTTAATCACTTTTCATTATTTTCGATTGGAAGTTTTTCAGCGAGAATACTACTTCCTCATTGATAGTCAGTTTGGAACCACTAAAAAAAATATATTACACAGCTAATTGAATGTATATGTGTCGATGGAGGTCGAACATGAAAGTAAATCAATGTTTTTCCCAAATTTGACTAGCTATATTTCGCGGACTTTTGAACTGACTGAATATCTATCTACGTTTTCAACCGATCCTGAGCTAGGCCGTGATAATGATAGTGACAATTCTACGACGGCGTACTAGTGACACTGCGATAAAACAAGAATCTGACAATTAACAAATTTAATCTGGAAGTTAGCGAAATGTTGGAAGCTTTCCTTCTGGAGTGCCCAATTAGTGACTTTCAATGGCTCATCATACTTTCATTGTACCATTGTAGTTCTTGAGAAATTGACTATTCAAGTTTTTGGATCTGACCTCACGCTCAGCACCAACATTTTCAAATTTATATGAAATTTTTATACTATTATTTAGTGCTAACAATTTTGAAATGCAATTCCATTATTTGTTATTCCGTATACTGGGGAAATCTAGTTTTCGTTTCAATATAATCACATGAGTTGTTTATATTAATGTTGCCTAACCATCGCAAAGTATTTTCCAATTTTCACCTCGAAGTGAGCCAAAATCATTTCCTTTTCCTTAGATGATTTCAAAACCTGCGTAAATCAATCATCAGCCAAATCTGGACTGAAGGGTGCGCGGTCTAATGATTTGAAGCCATGCGCGCATTTGCAAATGTAAGAGCAACACACTCTTAGTCAAGTTCTCTCGACATTTTTCCTGTATGGCTTCTTTCGATTTTTCCAGTAACATTGTGTAGTATTTTCCGGTTAGCATCTTTCTCTCTTTTAGCAAGTTCAATCAATCAGAATTCTCTGAATCTCAAAAAACAGTAGCTACTAACTTTTCAGCCAACTTAGACACTTTGACTTTCTTTGAACATGATGGTGTCCCCCTTTTATTATATTGAATTAACTCTTATTTGAACTCAAACTTGAATTGATGAACCGACGTTTTATCTCTGGTAACAATCTGTGTAGGTTCGTATTCAAAAATTGTTTTGACGCCGTTATGAATAGCGTGAGCATGGTTGGTACTCACCTCTGCAGATTACTGTTTTTTTTCCGAACGGGTGTCCATCTGTAACATTTTTTCGATGATGTGGTGATCTAAACTGGCCTTCATGAGCGGGGATCTTTCTCTATCAATTTCCGACCATGTAGAAAACACCAAGTCACTTGTGAAATATTGATTTACTAGGGCACTATTCAAAATGGTCAGGACATTCTTTTCTCGCTTGGTAAGGAATTCAATAAGAGTATTGGTAAACGAATGACGCATTATGGCTGAGCCCTTACTTATATATTTTTGATGAGTCCTCAATTAGTGTGCCCACGCTATAGACCTTCCATTCCAGCATTCTTCTAAAGTTCTTTATAGACGAATGTGATTCCACCGAATTTAGATCTCTCCTCTTACTTAGCCCCATAAGGAAGGGACTTGTAGAGTTCAAGTGTTGGGACAGTAAAGTTTCAATATTATGCACTTATCCAACGTGAAAACATCTATTACTTATTCGTCGTAAAGCATGTAATTTACACAAATTTTTTTTTAATTTTTAGTCGGAAGCTGGTCTGAAAAGACTGCTTGACTCACTGATAGAGAATAGGTACTAGATCATAATCTCTGTCCTTTTTCCGTCCTACAACTTTTGAACTGAAAGAGCTAGAGACTTGAGATCTTCAGAATAGGTGCAGGGTCGAAATGGGTATGTCAATTTCGTCAATAGACCAAATGTAGGTGTTCAATGTTAAGTCTTGTGCAACAATTTGGGAGGACCTCTTGATTAGGAAATATAAAATGTCAACTTTGCGTACAAATGCGCACTAAACATCATGAATTCTTTCACCTGGTTGTTCTTTCCTCAGAAGCACATATTACTAGTAATCAGTCATAAATGATCACCACGTGACTTCCAAATCGAGATGAAAATTCACCTTTCAAAACATTTCAAACGGTTCATTTAAGCACCGACGAGACGGATGATGGGGGACGAAATGCGTTAGGTACAAATTACTTTTTATATTGAACCAACTTAAGTGACTGCGATTAAATAAACAAGTTGAAATGAGGGCTTATTACATACCGAAACTTAAATATAAAGAGTGTGCCAAAATTCAACAGGACATTCCTAAAATAAAATTAGGGGACCCTTTTTTAATTTTTTTTAAATAGGTCCTCATTTCGGAGTTATATACAGGGTGTTTCACCATAAACTGGACAAACATATATTTTTGTGTAGAGAACATCGGGAGAATCTTTTTTGCCTTATACATTATATCTCGTTTTCGAAGCATAAGCGAGATACAGGGTGTCAAACGTCATTTTTGAGCAAGATTCTTATGAGTGTGGTTAGTTATGTATAACACTTGAAGTAACGGTTTTTGGTTAAATCTCAGTATTTTTGGGTCCTCTATTCAGAAAAGTTGACGAACTCCGAAAAAAAATTTACAAAATGGCGGAAGACCTGCAATGTTCCAAATTTTTTTGCGGTTGTCAAATTGACTTTTATTTTCTGAATGAACACAATTTTCTAAGAATTTCTGTGAAAAAAATTTTTCAAAAATCGAACACAAATTTTTTTTACATGTCCACAGCGATGAAAAAATTCCACTCGAAATGAATGAAATTTTGTACAATTGTACTCCTTGAATTATCAATCACGAATATGAAAACAGAATTGTAAAATATCGAACGGTTTCATTACTACAGTCATTCAAATGTTTCGTTCAGACCTCTGAAATAATGAAAATAAATTTATTTTGAATTCTAGAGTCAAAATAATTGAATTATTGGCATATCCAAACATTGTAGATGAATTTATACAAAAAAAATCAGTGAAACTCAGTTGGGACTCGAACCGACGTAGGTATTAAATAGGGAAATGGCACTGTTCTAAGGATATTGATATTCGTTGCCAGGCAACGGTAGTTCGTAGTTCATAGAGTTTGGCTACTGGGTGAATTATATTCACTAAAATTCAAATCCAGTCCAACTCTATGAACTACGAACTACCGTTGCCTGGCAACGAATATTAATATCTTTAGAACAGTGCCATTTCTTTATTTGATACCTACGTCGCGTCGGTTCGAGTCCCAACTGAGTTTCACTGATTTTTTTTTAAATCCATCTAAAATGTTTGGACATGCCAATAATTTAATTATTTTGACTCCAGAACTCAAAACAAATTTATTTTCATTATTTCAGAGGTCTGAACGAAACATTTGAATGACTGTAGTAACGAAACCGTTCGATATTTTACAATTCTGTTTTTATATTCGTGATCGATAATTCAAGAAGTACAATTGTACAAAATTTCATTCATTTCGAGTGAAATTTTTTCATCGCTGTAGACATGTAAAAAAAATTTGTGTTCGATTTGTGAAAAATTTTTTTCACAGAAATTCGTAGAAAATTGTGTTCATTCAGAAAATAAAAGTCAGTTTGACAAACGCAAAAAAAATTTGGAACATTGCAGGTCTTCCGCCATTTTATAAAATTTTTTCTGGAGTTCGTCAACTTTTCTGAATAGAGGACCCAAAAATACTGAGATTTGACCAAAAACTGTTACTTTAAGTGTTATACATAAGTAACCACACTCATAAGAATCTTGCTCAAAAATGACGTTTGACACCCTGTATCTCGCTTATGATTCGAAAACGAGATATATTGTATGAGGCAAAAATGATTCTCCCGATGCTCTCTCCACGAAAATATATGTTTGTCCAGTTTATGATGAAACACCCTGTATACTAGCTGACCTGGCAAACCTAGTTTTGCCATATCATTTATTGCTTGGGTAGAAAAAAAAATAAAAACTCATTGTCCTGGCAATTATGAACACCACAAAAAAAGAATTAAATATCCATAGATCCTGTTTTATTAAAATAGATAGATCCAAAATACATTCATAAATCATAGGTTTGAAAATTGTTAAATATGGAATATGTAAAAAAATTGTTGTATAATATGTTAGTTCATACGTTATTTCTGATTCATATTTTAAATTTTCGATCCAATCGATGTAACTTCACTTTTTGTGCAAATGTCAAAATCATTATAACCTATAACTATGACTGCTTTATTGGTCGTAAGGAAAAGGAAAGCCTTTTATTTTTTCCTGAACAATTTTTTTGGAAATATTTCGTTGTATGAACCTTGTCCTGGAAATCATGAAAACAACAAAAAAGAATTATCCAGTTTGGTGCAGTCGTTTGAAAGATCCATGCTGACGTTAACCATGAATCCTTTTTTAATAATATAGCTATATATTCGTATGAATTATAAATTGCCATAGTCTCAAATAGAAAAGAATAGAAGGAGAAATAATATAAATTCATAAAAGTCAAAAATAAAGAAAGTCAAAGTCTTAAATTGCTTGAACTCAAGCAGGTGGGTGCTGTTGGAGTAAGATCATGAATGTCCTGTAGACTGCCTTCAAATCGGGTATCAGGACACTCCAGCACCATATGTAATACAGTGTGTTCAGCAGCGTAGCACCTAGGAAATGATGGCTCTTCGGCTCTTCACCACAGCGTGAGAGACTTGTTGCATATTCCATGGCCAGTTCTACTTTCGATGTTGGGTCTTCGATTAGATTGGAGTTTCTGACTTCTTGCTCTCTCCATTGTGTACGCCATAGTTCTTTGATTGAAAGATTGGTAGGTTGGCTGGCTGTCCTGATCGGGGGTAGCCTGGGCTTCAGTCTCAATTAAGGGTTTGTGAGAAGTGTAGTGTCATTATGAAAAGGAAGCATTAGGATTATTGATCAGTTTATCATTTTGAAACTTGAGAGCAGAAACCCGTCTCAGTTTTGGCGGAGCTATGTTACTGAGGACTGGAAACTGGAAGCCATGCTGTAGGAGTAGTTCTTAAAGTTCCAGACTCTCATTGTCTGATTGAGTTACAGACCAATGAATCTGGCACTCCAGAATCGTTTCATGTCAATATCGCAGAACTTTGTTGTGTATAACATAACAAAAATTATACAAGGGGTTCTGAAATAATGAATCTGACAGTGTTACCTTTTTTGGCATGGCGTCTCCTTAAGACACTTTTATTTGGTCGCCATTGTCTTCAGGGCTCGAAAAATCTGTTAGCGTATATTTATTTCCCCGTATTTCCGTATTTCATAGGACAGCCAGGGATGTTTGTAAAGTTTTTGTTTCGTGCATTTTTTTCCCTAAAATGAGTCGTTTTCCAGTATTCTACATGAAGCTTCCAGAAAAACATGATCCAAGTACCTAGCAGATTCATAAGATGAATCGAAATCTTCATATGCCTTCATTTTCAATACTACATAATGTTAAACAAACAAATCAACATTTACCAACGTGAACAATCCAAGCTCCAATTTTCTTTTATTTATTCATTCATTCATCTATTTAGTATTTACTTAAGGTTATTTCACTTCTCATTTATTACTCCGTCGTTTCAATACTCGCAATACTAACGATGACTATGCAGACAGCTTGCTACTCTTTCTAGGACACTATCAGCGGACTGCTGTGACTATGAGATGTACGAAATCTTTGTATTAATAGTTTATGGTACGAAACTGATCAGAAATCTTAGGGCGAACACGATTGAACTTGTTGCACAAGCTAAGTTGCCTGTGACTGGTTTCTGATCGGTTTGCGAACAGCCTTTAATTTCATGCAAAACACATGTTTCATTTTCCTGTATTTGCGTTCGTGAATAGAATCTATATACACAGAAAAAAAGTGAATTCTCAAAAGGATTATTTCAATTTCTTATAATTTCACTTTGTTTTAAGAGTTTTTTATCTCATTTGATGAAAATTTTTCGCATTAAATTCTGAAATGCTCAATGTGAACATTGATTTCTCAACATAAATTTCACTTGAAAAATATTTTCTATTCGAACTTGAAGCATTATTCCATTCAAATAATGATTATCTCAATTCAGGAATATGAATGTTTTTCAGGGCAAATATCGCGTGCTCTTTGTCTGAAGCTATTAACAACTTATGCTGAGTATATTATTTTACTCGATCTGAGGTTCCACATATTCGATTCATAACATCCCATATTTTAACATGAAACTATTCATTTGAAAATGAACACTTCAACTCGAATGAAACCTCGAATATTCTTCTTTATGTAATATGGATGTTCAGTATAATGATATTTTTCTGATCGGAAGCTCAGATTGAGTTAAAATTTCTCTGATTCACCTGATCTGAGATCCAATCGGGCTCTAGAGTCCTAAACGAGTATATCGCTTGCAATGCTTGCATATTCTTTGGACAGGTCCAGAGCTATCTTCTCATTCTATTCGCCGCCGAAGTACATGGAAAGGACGCGTGAAATTATTTGATTCGTTCACGTTGATGGTGTAGATATTATCGAGGAGAAAAAAATATTTTTAATTTGATACGTCAGATCGTTCTTTTTTCATATTTTTAGGTATCATGCAGATTCTGTGCATGTGGACATTGTGATTTTCTGAAGGATTGGGGTTGTTAGGATCTGTTATTCAAGTATTTAAGGTAATTCAATATAATTAATCATTGGAAATGAAGAAACTATGCTTAAATACAAATTACTTGAATATTTTGATTACGTTCATTCTGAAATCTAATAAACATATGTTTTATGCTAATTCTCGAATATTTTCCCTCGAGGGAGGAGTAATTATTCTATTAACCTTTATTTTTTTTCATCTTGAAACGGAAAGAAAGAGAATGAAATTATTGAGTAGGTATTTGTAGATGTTTTTCCATTCAAAAATCCTTACCTTTGGCGTATTTTTTATTTATAATAAATTTGAAGTATGGTAATATGTTATTGTTGTGAAGCCGTGAAACGTTAAAACCTCATCGAAACCCCGAAGAAGCAATAAATCATTGGCGACGTTTGGTTGAATAAAAGATAGTTATTTTTATTAATGAGTCGTTAACCCTTAATTTCAAATTTATTATCGAAGCTATAGACACCGAAGCATATAAATTCAATTTATATATTATTAATAAAAAATAACTACTCTTTTTAATCTCAACCAGCTTCGCAGATTTTATGCTTCTCAGGGTTCGAAGTGAGGTTTAACGTTTCACCGGCCTTCAACAACATTTTTACCACTTAACTTCAAATTTATTATAATGAAAAATATATAAGCCAAGTCGAGGTTTTTGAATGGAAAAACATATGTATACCTACTATACTTCATTCTCTTCTTTTCAGTTTCAAGATAAAATAAAATAAAAGGTTAATAGAATAATTCTTTCCATCGGGGAAAATATTTGAGAAATCATGATAATATATAGTTTATACATTTCAAAATGAACGTAATAAATATCAACCCAAATATCAATAATTTGTATTTAAGCTTAGTATCTTCATTTCCAAATTATTGATTATATGAATTAAAATAAATCATCTCTTCCAAGATTCATTTGAATCTTTTGGATATACAAATATACTCAAATCAATCATAAGCCAATAAAACAAAGAAAAACAAGATTTAGCTAACTCAAGAATTCATATACTCAAATGATCCTACCAAATATCTACATGATCAATGCTATATACTATTCTATCCCATATACTACATTATGTATTCGTTCTATATTCATTTTGATGTAGATAGTGTTGGAGGTATAATGAATATCCTTAATTGAAAAAACATTGCTACTTGAAAGCTGAAGCTTGAAATTTGGATTTCTCATTGAAATAGATATCCTCTATGGGATATACAAATCTACATAGCTTAAATTGAAAGGTATTGGTTTATAAGAACATTTACTTTTCCGTGTACTGATGGAAACAAAACAAGTATGGCCAGTGCATTATTAAAATGAATCAATTATGACCATTCGAGGCAGAAACATTCGTGGATGATCGACTGTAATTGAACCTTGAGTTGGATAGACTTTTAGGATTGTACGTAATGATTTAAAATGGTGTAACGAAACGCCTTTTCAAAAAACGGACCGAATTTTCGATCCTGCTATACTGGACGGACCAACCGATTTAAAGGCCGAATCAAAATACGAACTGCTGTCCGGATCGCATGTCAAAACAAAGGCGAGGGGTTTTCAAACAACAGGCTGCTTGCAAGCGTCATATCTTCCCATCAAATAGATATTGATCCAGAAATTTTCATTTTATTTGACCACTATGAATCAGAAAAAAATTTGTTTATTTATGGATATTCAATTTTTTCGTGTAGGTTTTTTATTTTTCAAATCGTGATAAACATTACTAATGATCTAGAAATTTTTTCATTTTCGTTATATTGTAAATAAAATATGGAAATGTTCTGTTTTTCTATCATTATTTACTTGAAGAATTCTGGCTGAATCTGAGTGAAGTCCGGCTTAGGTATGCCAAAAATCCGGCCAGAAGGCCGTATCGGCCGAAATGAGTTTGTTGGTTCGGTTTTGGTTATGGCCCCTAATTTTACAATCGATAACGAGAGATCAGAGAGAAAGGGTTCTTGAGTCGATCACTTACTTTTTCTCTACTGAATAGTAAATATATCTCTGCCTAAGCATCGTTCGGCCTGTTGCTAACGTCTGAAGATGATGATATTAAACTACGAATCGGGCTAGGATTCAAGCTCATTACATAGTAGCACACCCTTTACAGACACACACTAATGAGGCAACCGATAGACAGCTTTGTCACCTTGAATGCCCACCATATGCTTTCCTAATTTGCTGTCTGCCTTCCCGAGATCAACCAATATTTCCATGCATGCGCGGCCGAATCGCTCTGCGCTCGCCTTCCGTCCCAATTAACAAAAGAAAGGCGCATTAGGGCCAATTTCGATTATTTATGTGACTACGCGGACCGCGTTAATGCTCCCAGATATACAAATATCCAAGAATTAGGGAAAAATAATTAAATTCAGATCGGTGAACGCAGATAAATGTTAATTCTTGATCTGATAAGCCGGTAGAAGGTCGGTAAAAAGGATCAAATCAGACCGAAGAAATGTCATGACGATTCGGGTTCATCAAACGGTCGAAATGCGGGAAATGTTTCGAATCAACGGGGTATCGTGGTGGAATTCCAGGTGTAATTGTGTCCTGGAAATATCTTCAGATAGTTCGTTGTAATCGACGAGTGCATCTTGGATGCTAACGCGTATTTATTACTTGAGAATGAAAGATCAAATTACAATATATTCGAGCCGCTACAAAACTGCTTCAATGCTACACCAGTTCACGTGAAAATACTTGGGGAACTTCTGAACTTGTGAGCAATATGCGGTAGTTCTCAAACTTTATTATATTATGTAGTGTGTATGTAGGTATGTTCATCAAACTTTCATGTATGTTAATTTAATAAAATTCATAGGTATTCTTCTATCTCTAACTTGAAATGAAGGTTCTGCTGATCCGGTAAATGATGACTCGTTTTCAATTTTGGCGACCGAATTGAATATTTTTCTTCCAATCACTCACTTGACCCTATTAAATTATTTGTTTTTCATTTGTGAATACAGGGTGTTCTGATTTGTTCCGACAAACTGAAATGGGTGATAGATTACATCATTTTAAGCAAAAATACGTATACATGGTTTTTTTGGACGATAAATTCAAATTTGTGGTATTTTCTAGAGGGTGCCACCGGCAACCATTTCAACCCATGTAAAACGTTGCAACTCTTTGTGCTACCCTGTACACCGTTTTGGACTTAAAAATCGATTCTCTCATTTTTTTTTTTACTTAAAAAAGTATACCTCATCGAAGTCGCTAGGAGCAATCGTTTCAGAGAAAATGCATTTAAAGCTAAAGAGTCCCAAAACTTCCGAAAATTATTCCCATTCAAATATTTAATCTAAATTCATTTTGAAAATTTCTAAGGCAAAATGCATGTGGATTTTCAATTGCCCACTAATAAGTGAAAGTGGTATGCTATGTAATTGTTGTTTTTACGTGGAACTCGACGTGGAATCAGTCGAAAGATATTGAAGAAAACGGGAATTATTTTTACAACTTTAACACCCTGTATCTCGGAAACGAAGCATTTCCGGACCCATGTTCATGGGAACTTTTTTGCTTAAAATGATGTGATCTATCACTCATTTCAGTTTGTCGGAAACAAATCAGAACACCCTGTATGGCATGTATGTGCGAATGGAAGCGATCTCCTTTAAAATTATACGAACTCATATAAATGACTGTTCCAACAAACAACGATGATGTTTTCATCTAAAAAACGAAAGTTAATTGTTATAACCGCTAGATACTTTTAATGAGAATCATTCTACCACCGAAAAGTGAATCTGCTTACCGAATGAAAGAAAATTTCGTAAGTAAATGTTTCAACTTTCAAACAAACCAAACCCATGATATTGAAAGTTAAAGGTGAACTTATTCTTAATGAACCGCTGATCTTTCTAAAACATAACATGCAAAGATCTGAGATTTAAATAATATGAACGACATGCTTAATGCGATATTACATCGTCACAATTGGGTAAATGAAGCTATCGTCCACCCAAGACGGTATAAGTCAACGCCGCGAAAATTTTTTTTTCTTATTTCAATAAACGGACGGCGGCAATGTTTCGAAATATTGATAAAAAATTCAAGAAAAGCCCTGAGTAGGTGCTTTTGAGCGCTCATTTATTGGTAGGGCAATTATGCTATTACCAAATTTTGTATAGGACTTGTGATTAATGCTTATTATATGAATGCAAAAACTCAGCAGGATCGGAATTATATTCTGAAAATTATTAACGAAATTAAATATGTAATATATAAAAATTATGAATTCGATGGTTCGGATGATGCGATCCACTTGAAATTTTGCCTGAACATTCAGTACCTATAGGTATCAATCTACATTTACAAAGTAAATTTCATTCTAATCGGATATTTGTTATGGAACTATAAAGATTCTTCTCTTCAATATTTCAATTGAATTTTATATGATTCTGTTCACACTATGGACACCAAATTTTGCATTAGGCTTATTATAAGCATCTTGCGAAATTTCATTTCGATTGGTTTCGTTTTGTCTGAGATATTGAGGAATAAAAATTTTGTATGGCCATATCTTATGGAACAACCTGTACGATTTGGCTGGTTAATTTGTCATCAGGGAGTCGAATCCTATTGTTTGAGACCAATTTCAGCCCAAAATTCGCTTAAGTAAAACGAGCGCTAAAAAATGAATCACTAAAACCTAAGGCTATATACTGTGAATCCCATTCACATGACATGATCTACAAACAATCCGGTGGGGTTGCAGCTAATTGCATGAGGAAAATATTGCATTTTTTCGCTAAAAGAAATGAAAATTGAAAACTGATTCACACGTCTTAATAACAGTTGTATTGTATTATAACTTATATTTTTATTCATCAGTTGCAAAAACATTTGAAGATGGAATTAAAATGTCATTCATCCCAAACGTTCAATTTTTCACTTACGCCATGAAATACAATGTGTAACATGTATAGGGAGGACTTCCGTCAGTCAATTTATTGGCAATACGTAGATCGACCATTAACCGAAAAATTCGTCAACTCCATCTCCTCAGCCAGACAGGCAATTTAAAAGTCAAATATACGTTCCTTGCGGATCGTTTAACTAATCCGAATTGCCAATCTCCGAATTCAAAATTCGGCAATTACCCAACGGCCTCTATCCGCCGAAAATACGTCCAAATCCCCGAAACAATGGAGGATCACGTACAACAAGGATGCGCCAACCCTGATGGATATAGAAGCGATCGCAGGTTTGATTGAAGCGGGCTTTGACGATCTGACAGAATGGTATCTTTTGTCTCCGATGATCCCTGACAAGTCGGGCCAGATTTACAAGGAATGCCTTTCTCAGGAAGTTTTACATATTTGAATATGTAAAGTTGGCGTCATCAGGCAAATTTGTTGGTGGATGTCGAGCACGTCAATCATGTGGAGTCACGAAGGGTTGTCAAGGTGGTTGACCAGAAACGAAACTTTTTCTGTATGTATTTATCTTTAACCTTCACATGCGTTCCCAATATTTTGGACATCAATTGTAAATTAATTTATCCACGACTATTGTATAAACTACCCATAATTCACTAGTGAATAATGAGTTATTATTCACTGCTATCAGATGCTTCATAGATTTAGCTTTGATATTATATTCTTTCAAGTGATATTTCTTCAGGATTCTAAATACCCCAACTAACAAATATGGGTATCTATACCTGGTCAATCCAGGGCCAAAGTTGCTTTTATTACATCAATTTAAGCAATTTTTATTACAAAATATACAATGACAATTTTTCCGAAAATTTCCCCTGTGACAACATAAGTTTTTCGACTTGTAGGTTCTACAGAGTATTAGCTCAAACCATGGCTGGTCAATTTTTATTTTTCTCATACTTCGATAGGCGCCCAAAGGAATGTCTCACTAGATTTATTTTGATATCTGTGCTCAAAAAAATGATTAAGAACATTTTTGTTGAGAACTCACCTCACCTCCCCTTACACAGTATTCGCTAAGTGTGGCTGGTGAGTTTTTAATTTTTTCTTATGCCCAACAAAATGTCTCACTAGATTTGATATCTGTCAAAATACTATGCAAAAAAATTTTGCTGAGAACGCTTCTCCCCCGATAACCCCCCATACACATTACCCGCTGAAACCGTAGCTGGTCAGTTATTAATTTTTTTCTCTTACTTCGACGGGTGCACAAAAAAAAAATTCTCACTAGATTGTATATCTGTGTTCAAAATACTATGCAAAACCATTTTTGTTGAGAATGCACCTTGCATGGATAACCCCCTACAGAGTATTCGCTAAAACCGTGGCCAAAAAAATTAAAGATATTTATAATTAGATAATAAAGAGCAAATCATTTTTTCGTGTTGTTACATGTGTAAATTGCTATTAGGTTCATTATCATACACTAGTTATATTTGGCTACACTGTGATTAAATAACGCATGATTGTTCTCTATCCCAACATCGACAGTATCCACGGCAAAAATCGTGGGTGGAAAAGTGTGGATAAGTTCACGCAAACCATTTAGGCCACACGCCTACGGCTCGTAGCTTAAACTTCACCTCCTAAATAAAAGCCATCATTATACTCTCTTTGCATAATATACTTTTATTTATTCATTTCCCAAACAGATTCATTCATTCAATCTTTTACATAAAAAATTCAAAATTTTCACCTCAAAGTTACTTCGAAGAATAATTAACAACTGAACCTAATCGAATTTTACATATTATAGCCAGTAATTGAGCAAACTATGGAGACGAAAGACGGCGAAAGTGCAAGTACAATTTTTTGAAGAAGACTATATGAGACAGATCAAAATTAGGAATAGAATATCGAAGGAAGTTATTGGTTATTGCAGTATCTTTATATTTTGAAAACAATGTTGGTACGCTGTTGACATAGGCATTTCAAAAAATGGAAATGGTCAGTTTCTAACTTCCAAATCATTTGAAATATAATTATGAAAATTAAGCGAATTTTTTCCCCTTCATCAATTTTCATTATATCATGATAATTCTTCTTAAGTACTCCGAAAATGATATTTTCATGCAAAATAGAGAAAACTGTCATCCCTACAGCAGTCATTGTCACAGCAATCACTAATAGATTGAAAGAAACCCTAGGCTATTTTCAATTTTACGATCAAGGGATTGATGAGCAGTGACAAAATAAAATTTACAATTGAATGAATAACAATAAGACTTAATATATTTCGACACAAGAATGTGAAAATTGCTATGCATAAGTGAAAGATTTTGGAGAATTGTAATACGAATTACAAAATCAATAAAAAAGCAATTCAAAATTACAAATTTAATGACCACGAATAAAAATACAGACGATACGTATTGTGGAAAATTCTCTTCACTATTCATCTATCAAAAAATGAAACCTAATAATTGAAAGAATTCATAAAGTATGTTGTATTTTAAAAATGTTTTTTTATGAATTTTCCAATTTACCCACTTTCTGAGCAACTACAAAGACATCACGAAACCCTATAACTTTGGGTAAGGTTCTGTGTTTTTGGTTCAAGGAGATCCTAGAAACCCCTTGATATTAAAAAAATCAATTATGTATATTTCGAACATATGGTTAATTGGAGAAGGGTTATATGAATCTGTTGATATTCCAAAATGAGGCTATAACATGAAAACTGGTCGGGGGATAGACATTTTTGAATTGCTATTTTGCGCTTTTTATATCGGAGGAACGAAAATTCAGATTGGAATATCCTGGGAACTAATTGTATCAAAATCTTTAACATATAACTACCTTGGAACTTTTGGTAAGTTGACATACCTATACCGTAAACACGATAACTTTTGGGAGAAACGACATATCAAAATTTTAAATTTCCAAAGGAAGTTCAACATTTCAATTAAAAAGTTGAGTTTAATAATGAGATCGATAATGTTCATGTTTTCTGCTTATTCAATATCTGAATAATGACTTATCGAATTCTTCAATATCTTTGCAACTTTCCTGAACTATTATTTCATCAATTGTTCATAGTTAGAGTGAACAGAAAACGAGTGCATAAACTTTTGAATTCTTTTTAATTAGTCACTTTTGTTATCAGTATTTATTCGATTCACATTATATTTTTCATTTCTTTATAACTGATTATATATTTTGTCTTTAATATGATCATTGTCGAAAGAAAGGGTTAATGATTAGAAGAAAATTCTGATCAACATATAGTTTTGAGGGTAGCTCGTTACGCTTGCTTATTTATCCCCTTAATAAACATTTCACAGCAATTTACATGCAAGGTGTATCAGTATTAGGCTAACTGGTTTCAGATTATCTCCTTCATTATATTACATCATATTATACAAACATCTGGGATTTCATTCGGTTAATATCATCGTTAATGTCGAAATTAACAAGCATTCCATATTTTATTTGAATGCACATAATATCTTTCTGAACTATAAGGAATTGGTTACCCCCAACTTATTTTCAAGTAGGTATGAAAAATATGATGTTAGAGGGTTTCACATATAGGGTTGGGATAAAGTATGGCACCAAACACATATCTATTGAACGAAAAGGACACTATTAATGAGATTTTTACCCTAAACCCAGTATGTGAGCATTCGCAATCCCAAGATCTATCAACATCTGCAAAGATATACAGGAGGTCCCATATAAATTAAAAAGTTTTTGATCGAAAAGGAAAATATTTTTTAGATTTTTACACTAAACCCAGTATGTGCGCATTCGAAATCCCAAGCTCTTTCAAAATATGTAAAAATATATAGGGTGTCCCATTTAAATTAAAGAAGTTGATGGCATTTCCGGTTGAACCTGAAGTATCTCATTAATGAAAATATGCTCATCAGATGCATTGTGGTCCATTACACTCAGCTGCCAAATTTCAAAAATATCGCCCGTTTCGTTTTAAAGATATTAATTTGGTGCCAAACTTTATCCAAACCCTGTATATCGTTGCAATAGTACCTTAGAAGAATAATTGAATGATATTATAATTTATTTATCTCTTTCGATAAAAATAATATAACTTTAGATTCACACACTTGAATTCATTCAAATACATCGCAAGCTTTTTTCCCTATCGAATTGTATAGAGAAAAATTGGAATTAATCTCTGCTAAGAATCAGTTAACAATTTTCTCTTTTGGTCAATTAGATATTCCAAAGAAATTCTGACATGATCTCAAATGGTATGTAGTGGAATTGTTGAAAAAATGCCTTTGTCCCATAATTACACATTTCTGACGGCTAGCGAATTGAGCTTCAGTGTTCAAGCTTTGGATTTTTTTAAATATAGAAGTTCTTAAGACTAATAAACAATAATTTCCGAAAGGAAGAAATGAGAAACAAAATAATAGATAATAGTTTTGAGACCTGAATGCTGAATTCCAAGACGTCAATGATTAGAATGAGTCAATTGTAGATATTTACATAATAATTGTCTATACGAAAAAACGATTAATTCACGAAACTTCATGAGAGTGTTTTCAACAAATTATTCATTATATTATGAATTTTTATGGGTAAAGCGCGATCATCTAATTTCCCATTCAAATCAACTTCCAAGATAGTATTAAAAATATTCAAATACCGACAAGAGGACGTAATTAGCACATTCAGCTGAACTTCCGTCGATAACAATCTTTCTAACAATTAACGACAGTTACCAATGATGGTATTTATTGCTTATGTGATGCTTAACGATATGTGGGTGAATTTAAGTGTAGGCGAATTAAGGCCATCATTGTTATTTCTCAATCGAAAGCGGCGATTTTTATGTCGTTGAAACGAGTATGAGTGAGGGGGTCACCTGTTGTTAAGATACGGATTGATGTTGGTAGATGTTAATTGTTGGTAATTATCATATATTTCTTGTTCAATGCTAAGTGATGATAAGTTTCTACTTTCCTACTCATTCAATATTTTACTATTGATAAATTCTTATAGATACATTTAGCAATACTTCATAATATCACAAATTAATTATAGTGAATTACAGTCATGTGCTCGAATTCGATGATCCTACGCCTACCTAAAAAATAAATATTTCGAAATCTAGAAATGTTGAATTGGACAATAAACATCAACATGTCGACTATGAGTTATATGACATCTTTGTTGCTTATAATTTGTACGATCTTTCCCAATAAGGTTGGGCCCTTTCAAAATTTGATACCCTTGATACTTGTTAGAGGCAAAATTATTAAATTATTGCTATTTCCGAAAATTCTGGGAGCTTAAAAGTATTTATACTAAAAAAATTCGATGAAACTCAGTTGGGTGTCGAACCCTGGATTCCGACGTAGGTATTAATGAAGAAATTAAGACAGTTCTAAGGATATTAATATTCGTTGCTAAGCAACGGAAGTTAGTTGCTCATAGAATTCTACTGGTTATTTGAATTTCACTGAATATAATTTAGCCAGTAGTCAAACTCTATGAAGTACGAACTACCGATGCCTGGCAACGAATATAATTATCCTTAGAGCTGTCTTAATTTCTTCATTAATACCTACGTCGGAATCGAGGGTTCGACTCCCAACTAAGTTTCACCGAATTTTTATGGTATAAATACTTTTCAGCATCTAGAATCTTTGGAAATAGCAATAATTCAATAATTTTGAATCTAAGAAGCCATTCTAATTTTTTTTGTAGGTTTGAACGAAACATTTGAATGGTTGTAGTAACGAAACCGTTAGATATTTTACAATTCTGTTTTCACATTCGTAATTGATAATTGAAGAAGTACAATTTTACAAAATTTCATCCATTTCGGGTGAAATTTTTTTATCGCTGTAGACATGTGAAAAAAAAAATTGTGTTCGATTTTAGAAAAAAATTTTTTCACAGAAACTCTTAGAAAATTGTGTTCATTCAGAAAATAAAATTCAATTTGACCACCGAAAAAAAAATTATAGGATCGTTGAAGGTTTTCCGCCACTTTGTAGTTTTTTTTTCGGATTTCATCATCTGAATAGAGGACACAAAAATACTGAGATTTGTTTTAAAACCGTTACTTTGAGTGTTATACATAACTGACTACACCCATAAGAATCTTGCTCAAAATTGACGTTTAACACCCTATATCTCGCTTATGCTTCGAAAACGGGATATCACTACATAGTATAAAACAAAGTCGCTTTCTCTGTCCCTATGTCCCTTTGTATGCTTAAATCTTTGAAACTACGCAACGGATTTTGTAGCATTTTTTTTTGAATAGATTGAGTGATTCAAGAGGAAGGTTTACATGTATAATAACATCCATTAAATAGTGGGGAAGTACTGTTATTTTTGAGGTTTCTAATGTGATATCGTACCGTGCGAAGCCGGGACGGGTCGCTAGTGTTTTATATTATACTATCGACCCGCCCCGGCTTCGCACGGACATCACATTAGAAACCTCAAAAATAACAGTACTTCTCCACTATTTAATGGATGTTATTATACATATAAACCTTCCTCTTGAATCACTCTATCTATTAAAAAAAACGCATCAAAATCCGTTGCGTAGTTTCAAAGATTTAAGCATACAAAGGGACATAGGGACAGAGAAAGCGACTTTGTTCTATACTATGTAGTGATGGTGAAAATGATTCTCGAATATATATGTTTGTCCAGTTTATGATGAAACACCCTGTATACTGTGTTATCCGATGTGTTTGTTCGGCAATAATCAGTTGGGATATCTGCATTTATTCTCTGTAGTAGTAGTCTCTCAAATATTTTCTAGATGACAGGTAGCAGATTTATTGGTCGATAGGAGGATACCTCATTTGGATTTTTGCATAGTTTTTAGTGCTTGAGTCCCAATATAGCATTAGGTGAAGATGTAGGTGAATAAGACTATTCTTTTTCTGGGTTGCTCTTTAATCATTTTCGAGGTTATTCCATCAATACCTGGTGCTTTTCGAGTGTTGAGTTTCTTAATTTCTTCAAATACTTCCTTTGGCGTGAGGAAGTTTATATTTAAAATGTCATTAGGCGGGGCGGGGCGTTGATTTTTTTTCAATATTGTCGTCACTCGCTTGGTCATTGGGCTTAAATACTTCAGCCAGGACAAACATCTGACATAATATAAATTTCTATGTTTCCATGTCCCAATAGAGTTTTGACATTACTCGTTTTGCTTCTGAATGCTTTATATTCGGTTGCCCATGACATTGCACATAAAATTATTAATATTTATATTATTATTATTACAATATTATTAAAAATATTACACAAATTGAATAGCATATAGCATATTTTGAGTTCGACGGAAAAAATATTTTTATACTTTCGAATGCTAATTGGCCTTAATTACATTGTGAAACTAGCAGACAATAATTCATCATCAAATATCACAGTTCACCAATAATCTTACGTGTTTGAAATGCAAATTCATTTTCCTCCTTCATGCATTTCTTCATTATTTTCCCGAAGTTAAGTCCCAATGGAAACAAAATAAGAAACAATTTACCTGGAGTCCACTAAATAAAACTGGTGGCAAGTTGGCAACGACTTACAGTTAGATGACAACGCGAAAGGTATAAAATAATTGCCAGGCGCATAAATTTCCTACGCCACCTAGATAACGTCAACGAACAAATCCAATTCTGAGTTACACTGCGCCAATTTTATTGTTTCGGCTGGAACAATCCATAAAACAGATAGTCGCAGATAATTCAACTTTATTTGCAATTAGCGGCTTCTCCGCTAAATTACACGCACGCTAGGTTGACTTCCAGTATACAGGATGTCCTAAATAAAACTACACAGCCGAATAATTTAGTCCCCAACACATTTTAAATTCTTGATTTTTTGGGTGGAACATTTGCAGTTGCGATAATGAGGGTTTGAAATTGAGTGTATGAGTGAGACCGGAGATTAAAAACTTGCAGAATTATCGGTAAAAATGAACCAACACTGATTTTCCGATGTTTAGGAATGGGAAAAAAGAAGCACTGTCGCTGGATCAATTTCCCAGGCTAAATAGAAGTGAAAATGCTTATTTTACACTCTGAGGAGAAAGCTATAGAGATGTTCTTATTAAATTAAGGCTCTTAAACGGGCTTCTAACTGGACACAGCTACCACCTATACAAAATCGGTAAGTATGCGAATCAGCCATAAAAACCTCTGAACACATATAATGCCGATCTGGAAACTAAGTAAGAAAAGTATGGTAATACATAAGAGATTTCTTTGAATATTTGTGTAGAAAGAGTGTCACTGTACCAACCTACCACAACTCAATTCAATCTAATTTGAGGGTGAAAAATGACGTGCTAAATTTTTCACTGACAGTAATTTGTGTACTTAACTCTCAGAATCATGAAACGGTGTACAATTGCTCAATAACTTCTGTTAGACCCACGTATTGCTAATGGCCTTCTGCTTGTTGCTTTCCCATCATTGGCTATGGATGCTTATTTGTTGTGGTCCATTCTTTTCAATTGGTCTCGCCAATATCTACTCAATTTCCTTCGCCATCTCACCACTTTACAGAGTGATCTTATATCACTGTTTCAAACACTTTCTCTTAATTTTTTCATGCTATATTTCTGAGAGTTTTCTTCTCCGCTGTTGTATTCCAGCCTTTATTTATGTCAGCTCGCGACTCAGTACCATAGTTTAGGACAAGATTAAAGAAAGATTAATATATTCGTAGTTTTCCATCGTCTTGCATATGATTTTTTTTCCGAACAGCATCTCTTAGGAAGCCAGATATTACTGAGGCCTTTTTAACCTATGACTTGATAATGTTCTATCTGATTATGATTGCTGAATCTGACCGCACCCAGATGGTTTGTTCTCTAATAATTTATAACTGAGTATTTCACAACTTGATGGTACCTTCGTAGATGTCATAATTTCGTTTTTTTGCAATAGATATGGATATGTTGTATTTTCTGCTGATCTGATACAAATTTTCTATTTGTCCTTGTAAGTTCCTTCGGTTTCTGTTAGAATAACATCCCATCTTCATAGATATTAACTTCCGTATGATTAATCCATGTCAAGGTTAAAAAGGAATGGGCTGAGGCTTTGCCAAATACCGGCTCGTGTTGATAGGTATGTCCTGAGTTGTTTGGGTGGCAATTCTTATTCTTGCTTATTATCTATGTTTAGAATCCTTATGACGTTCTTTATTTCGTTTGGCATTCGTTTTTGCCTCAATATTTGTATATTATTATTATATATTTTAATATACATATTATGATGGAAATCTGTACGCAATAACCCTCATCTTCACCTGTCTTAAAATGAACAGTGCGTAACCATACTAGAGCTACATTTTGGCCAGGAATGTGAAGTTGATTATTTTCTTAGGACATTTCACTCTGTCGACTGGTGTCGTAAAAGTAAGTCAAATTTTATTCAAGTTAATCCAGCCGTTTATTTGCCAGTATTGAGAAACCTTGATGCCGACTCAAGTGCCATGCCAAGTTGGTTTGTGAATCTAAACCATCCTGGGCGCCATCAAAACGCATACAAATAAAATCATTCAAATCGATCCAGCTGTTTAGGAGTAGTTCTTCGACATACACACGTACAATAAAATTATATTCATCCATAAAAATCAAAAAATTACCCAATTCATTTTTAGAAGCAAGCTCGTCCAACGTTCCAGAGGTGTTTTGTCTTTTTGAGTGTTTTCCGATATTAAAGTTTGATATTTGCTGATTTCTGATCATGAGAATTATTATCTTATTTGTGTTTAATTTCATATTTCATTTCTGTTTCGCATTCAATACTATTTGAATCTGTTCACACGAACAAGGTGCTTGAGATCCAAGCTTACCATATGAAAGTATTTAAGTAAGGATAATTCAGAAATGCAGAATATTTCAACTTGAACTTTAAGACATTAACAATTTTTATTATAAACTACCTTATTTCCAGGAAAATGAATGAAAAATTTTGAGCATTCATTGAAATCACTTGCATCAGGCCAATCAAATAATATATTAAAAAAAAATTTCCCATATTTTTCATAATTAACTGCTGAATTGAGGTAACTAGAAATATTGTATTCGGAATAAAATGCTGAAAAAGTACCGAAACAATTTCGTTTGAAACATCATTATTCAATTCAAATATACTGATGTGTTTGTAGGTTAGCTACATTTTCTACAAAGCACAGAAAATATTCGTTTTAATGTGGTTCCTATACATTATAGAGGTATCATCCTTGTTTTATAAATTC
The DNA here is from genome assembly GCA_013421045.1 of Propylea japonica. NCBI lineage: Eukaryota > Metazoa > Arthropoda > Insecta > Coleoptera > Coccinellidae > Propylea > Propylea japonica. The sequence continues at coordinate 27,029,150 of CM024243.1, read as the reverse complement.
AATTACTTTACTTCATTGACGTATACATTTTTGAAGTTCTTGGCTAGCATCCTCTTGGGTACGTTAATGAACAAACTACCTTCAATTCCTTGAGAACTTCTCTATAATATTCACATAGTAAAACTTGTCAGAAAAATATTCTAATATTCAAATCTCCAAGCTGACATGACCAGTAGCTAAGTAAACAGTCACGAAAGAAGGAAATTGACGAAACATAATTAATACAAATTAGTATTCCTCAAGGTAGGCCTATTATCGAAGTCGAAATCTGTTATATTCGAAGTGGAATTTTATGTTTCCTCTCTTAAAGCAGTTACCCGGCTCTTATTTTCAGGCGCGTATCGGCATATACGAGTATTCGGAATTCTATATTACCGAGCATTGGATATTAATAAGTGAACAGATCAACAAAGAGTATTCAATTACTCCATTTATATCATTTCATTAATAGGAACGTTAAAAATGTGAGTGAGTGAATTATATTTTTCGGTATTTATTGTATACACAATTAGAAATAATTCAGTATCTGAAATTGGGGAGTTCAAAATTGATTTTCATCAAATAGATCTTGTATTAGCAGAATGAAGTGAATCAATAACATATATATGAACATTTTCAATTTTCATTTAATAACAACCAAATTGTGTAGAGCCGATCCTGTATCTCTCTTTTCATATTAATAATTCATAACAACCAATTTCCAGAAATCAAAATAATACAATATTTGCATTGCTAATTTTTCAACCAACAAGAGCAGCAGTATAGAGAGTAATTAATTTTTAATAATCCTCATAATTTAAAGTAACTAATTAATTACTACATTAATTGTGTTCACTTCACAGGCACTGTTGAATATATGGTGATTATTTTTCAGTCGAAACCTGTCTACACTACTCAATTTCAGAATTGATGGCTTTAAGATGGAAATCATGTAAAGTATTTGATCTTCATAATTTGTATGTAGTTTGTATCTGTACTTGGGAGAATAAATTGTGTGCAGAAACTTCAGACGTATCAATCCATGCAAGGTGTCGAATATAATCAATTGAGAAATTGATGAATGAAAAAAATGTATAAGGGAATTAACCTGTCCCGTGGAGGATTTAATTGAATAATGAATTAAGTAATATTTAATTATTATCATGGTCCATTGTTGAGATATTGTATTCCATGATTGTTCATGTTTCGAACTAATGAATTGCTTTTCTGTCTAATGTCCAACCAACAGGCACTTAAATTGCCTTCATTTTTCATTACACAAATATCTTGGTAATAATCTATTACTAAGAAATGTAACCTTTTGATGACAATATTGCTTTGGATGAAAACATGCTTAAATTCTCGAAATCTCACCTATCACGATACCATAGACGTGTGGGGAGCACCGCGATAGTATTTTTGAGAATTTTTTTCCGAAAGGTGGATAATTGAGTGTGCTACAATGCGAAAGTAAATGTTGACAGTAAAATGTTCATGCAATATTGAATGTATGCTGGTCCTACTGATGTGTAAAGTTGTTTCAATCTCATAATGGATCACATGACGATCTTTCTATGACAGTACGCGCCTAGAGCATCAATGTTTCCTGAACAGGAATTATTGATTTAACGAAATTTATCTTTGAGTGATTTATGTCCTCGCTCAAATCAACCACATCGTTGAAAAACACTGGTTCTTGATGAAGCATTATCACTAAAATGGAATTATATTAGATAATTTACTGTTGCTAACTCAATTCGCGTCAAAAGACGTACGAAATTGTTCACGGTATTTTCCTTTTTTTCCCGAAATAAATTTTTCAACAACACAAGTACCGCTCGTATATCAGGATATTATGAGTACGCATAACCTCAAAAATGTCAAATTTGACTGAAGGAATCAGTTGCTAGATTGCAAAACTAGAGTTACCCAATCCTGAAATATAAGGGACCATCCACGTTTTATTTATGTTTTTCAATTCGGTAAAACGAAATTTCAATTCTATCATTCTGAAAATTTTCAGAATTGACATGCACAATTATATGAAATTACTCAAACCACTTCATTTCGAGGTTAATCGCCCAACAGCGGTATTTTGTTCATCATAATTTTTTAACTGCCATATTGAAATAGATTATGCTAATTTATTATCTGTTTATTGCTATACATACCCAATTAATCATTTTCCGTCCAATAACAGTAACGCAACGGAACATGGATATCATTAGATGGCTCTGAGCAATTGAAATATTGCTAATTAATTAGAGAGAATCCAACTTTATATTCCATTATATTGTTATTTAGCTCTATCTTCCTGATTAATGCTTCATTGATACGGTTAATGAAGATAAATTGCTTTTTATTTTATAAGAATAAGCGGCTTTATCATACACAGGCGAGGAGAGTTCATGCTCCTTTTTCGTTTGAAATTAGTCAACGAATTAATTTCTAAAGAATTAATACCCAAGTATTTGGATTACCTGTTCACAGTAATTCGAAAGCTTGAAATCCACACACACATTTCATTTTTGATCGCTGGGTCTACTTAAACGAGTGCAATACCGTTTTGTCCAATTGTCTGTGATTTTCTAATTTTGAACCGAAAATGGTCTCAAACGATAGGGTTCCACACACACATTTCATTTTTGTGCGCTAGTTGTACGAGTGCAACATCGTTTTGCCTAAATGTCTGTAGTTATCGAATTTTGAGCCGAAAATCGTTTCAAACTATAGGGTTCGACTTCCTGATGACGAATCCGGGGTTCAATTCTATTCTGTCCGTGGGGCCGTCCGGCCGTGAGCTCGATAACTTTCGAAGGGATTGTTCTAGAGACTTGAGATTTTCTTGGTGAGTTTGGTTCATCATACATAGCCGAGGAGAGTTCATGCTCTTTTTTCGTTTGAAATTAGTCAACGAATAATGTCTAAAGAATAAATACCTAAGTATTTGGATTGCCTATTTACATTAATTCGAAAGCTTGAAATCCACACACACATATTTCATTTTTGAGCGCTCAGTCTACTTAAAAAAGTGCAATACCGTTTTGCCCAAATATCTGTGATTTTCTAATTTTGGGCCGAAAATGGTCTCAAACGTTAGGGTTCGGCTTCCTGATGACTAATACGTGGTCAAATTTGATTTTGTCCGTGGGGCTGTCCGACCGTAAGCACGATAACTTGCGAAGGGATTGTCCTGGAGATATGAGATTTTCAGGGTGAGTTTGGTTCATCATACACAGCCGAAGAGAGTTCATGCTCCTTTTTCGTTTGAAATTAATTTCTAAAGAATAAAAACCTAACTAAGTATTTGGATTGCTTGTTTACAGCAATTCGAAAAATTGAAATCCACACACATATTTCATTTTTGAGCGCTGCCTAAATGTCTGTAATTTTCGGATTTTGAGCCGAAAATGGTCTCAACCGATAGGGTTCGACTTTCAGATGACGAATCCGTGGTGAAATTCGATTCTGTTCGTGGGGCCGTCCGGCCGTAAGCACGATAACTTTCGAAGGGATTGTCCTAGAGATTTGAAATTTTCAGGGTGAGTTCGGTTCCCAAATGGCGCGGTTAATTTCGTTAATCAGCCAAATACTACAGGGTGTATAATAAAATATGGCCATTAAAAATTTTTGTTCCTTAATATCTCAGACAAAACGAAACCAATCGAAATGAAATTTTGCCGGCACATGCAAGATGCTCATAATAAGCCTCATGCGTGGCCATAATGGTAACAGATCCGTTGAAAATTCAATTGAAAAAAAAAACTTTATAATCCCATACGAGATATTCGATTCGAATGAAATTCATTCTGCAAATGGAGATTGATATAGGTACACAATGGTCATGCAAAATTTCAAAAGGATCGCATCATCAGAACCATAGAATTCAATTTCTTAAATTATTAAATTTTTACATTTTTCAGTTTTTGAATAATTTCCAGAGTATTATTCGTGGTGCACAGGGCTCTTCTTAGTTTTTTTCGGAAATATTTGATATTTCGGAAACAATTTCTGTTCGGTATTATCAAGACGGTAGAGTTTTAGCTTAGTGATCGATTGTCATTTTCGATAAAAATTTTCTATTTGGAATAATGACATACATTTACTTTCTGAGGATGTTGCGTATGAGATTCACATAATATCTTTATGTGGATCAGAAACGATAATTGTGCCTGTTGATCACACCATTCAAATAAAAGGCACCGTGCGTTCGCGTTTATTCGAACACTTAGTTGACCTTGTTGAGATACACGAAAATTTACTTACATGTATCTAGTATTTCAGCTACACCATTTCCAAGTGTATTTCAGAAAGCGCCAATTGTATTTCAGAATAGTCAATTGTATTTCAGAAAACGTCAAATGTATTTCAGATACGTCAATTGTATTTCAGTAAGGGTCAATTGTATTTCAGATAAGTCAGTTGTATTTCAGAAACCGTCATTTGTAATTCAGAAAGTAAGAATATCATTTTAATTTCCAAATATCACAGTTATCTCGATTTCAGTGTGGTCTCGGGACTGAGTAGGATAAACCGTATTTAAAACGACCATTTCTGCTATATGTAAATGTGTGTACCTATAAATTGTTGAAATTGAATTTCGAATGACCATTTCCGAAATACAATTGACGATTTCTGAAATTGAATTGACTGATCTGAATTACAAGTGATGTTTTCTGAAATGCAATTGATGATTTCTGAAATACAATTGACTAATCTGAAATACAATTGACGTTTTCTGAAATACAATTGACTAATCTGAACTACATTTTGATGATTTCTGAAATACAATTGACTAATCTGAAATACAATTGACGCTTTCTGAAATACAATTGACACTTTCTGAAATACACTTGGAAATGGTGTAGAAATTTCACATCGTTCATTGAATGAATCTGTCGCATAATACGATAATTTTGTTGAAATGTCGATTCCAGAATATTTCCCTGTAAGCAATATGAGCCGATTTCAGTTCGAGAAAGCACCTTTTGACACATGGTCCCATTTCCAACGAAATATTTCAACATAAGTTCTTTCTTTTTCGAACTGCAGTTGCCCGTAAAATAATTTATAAGTATATAAACTATAAACAAAGGTATAATCTCAATTTGTTTTTCTGCGAATCTAAACCAGAGTGCTCTGATTTAATAAAAAAAAACGGTATGACAAAATTCCATTTATAACGAGCATACACACATAGGTATGTTTTATGTTTGCATTTGAAAAAAATGTGGGGTGGCAACTAAGGGGTTGAAGAAGAATATCTCATTCAATTGTCATAAAATGCGTTCAATTAACTGATTCAAAATATATTAACTAATTTCATAATAGGACTTTGGTCTCGCCCAACCTGCAGATTTCATCACAAAATGTTTTTCAGTTTCCCTTATAATTACCTTAAGTTGAGCCCTGTATGAATGTTATACATCGGAACCAACCAATTATTGCATTATTTTCAACCGGAAATCCATGTACCTCTAGCAGTAATTCGATACTCAGATTTAAACCGACTCTTTTTCCTCGATGGCTACCCACTGGTCATAAAACCCTGAGACGGTGAAATTCCGGAGGTCGTATTTCAAACCGGAGCCGAAACACTGAAATATTGCACGTGGTTCTTCGTTCACCTGTTTGTTATATTTAGAAATCGCGGCCGGTCATGGCGATGCCGCATTTTCATCGTCAGTCGGTACGTTCGCCTTTTGTTTTACTTATCGGAATAAATAAACATATCCGGCGATTAACTCGTTATTTATCGTGTGTAACTGTCAAAATACAAGTCATTTACTGTCATAATACCGTAGGGCCGTATTTATCAACGCGTTATTCGCAGCCGTACGCCAGTTATTTACGATACGTCAAGTGACTACAAAAGTTGGGTAGTAAAGGTCACTTCAGAATTTTGAATGATCAAATTTTTGTAGATTAAGTGCTGGGGTGTTCCAAGAACTCGTTTGAAGTTTCCCAGAAATAGATTTTGGTTGTTTATATGTCATAAAAGTTTTGAGATCTACCATTTCTTGCATTGCATTCCATTGACAGTATGTTGATGCTAGGTCGTTGATATTTGTTTTATGTATAAGAGGTAATTGTGAATTACAGGAATTTCTCTGATCTTCGCACTCTTCAGGAGCATTTTATTAAAATTAAACAAGGAAATTTTATGCTTCTCAAGTTTCTGAAGCCAGTGCCTTAACTTCATATCAGTGAGCATTCGGTACCAACCAAGAATTTGATGGTTTCACGTTCACGAATCTGGAAATGTTTGACGCTCAGAGTAAGAAAAAACATACCTCTTACTCTGAGGTTTAAAGGCTCTGATATTGCATATTCATTTTCATCGTCAGTCAGATCGTTCGCCTTTTGTTTAACTTATCCGAATAAATAATCATATCCGGCGATTAACTCGTTATTTATCGTGTGTAACTGTCAAAATACAAGTCGTTTACTGTCATAATACCGTAGGGCCGTATTAATCAACGCGTTATTCGCAGCCGTACGCCAGTTATTTACGATACGTCAAGTTACTACAAAAGTTGGGAAGTGGTACTAAAGGTCTCTACGAAATATGAATGATTGAAATTTTATAGATAAAATGCCGGGGTGTTTCAAGAATTCGTTTGAAGCTTCTCAGAAATACATTTCGTTGGTTATATGTCATAAAATTTTGAGATCCACTATTTCTTGCATTGCATTCCATTGAAGGTATGTTGATGATAGGTCGTTAATATTTGTTGAATTTTGCCGATCTTCGCAATCTTCAGGAGCATTCCCTTTGCGTCAAAAAAGGAAATTTTATGCTTCTCAATTCTCTGAAGCCAGTGCCACAACTTCAATCAGAGATCATTTGGTACCTACCCACCAAGAATTTAATCGCTTCACGTTCACGAATCTGGAAATGTTCAAGAACTCTGTATTGCACATTCATTTTCATCGTCTTTAAGAACGTTCGCCTTTGTTTTACTTATCGAAAAAGTGCCATGTTAATTCAAAGGGCGTACACATCTGAGATACTTGAACTCCAGAAAATGTGATTTTTCTGTTTCGATATTGGCCATATTGGTTTCACAAAGCGTTATGATACCTATTTGGTGGATATATCCGAATAAGTATTAGATTTAATATTGCAAATTGCTATACACAACAAGTTCAAAAGCATCATACCTTCGATAGATACGAATTTCAAGGAAAATTTAAGTAACGCCCTTTCGAATTCACACGGCAGAATAAATAAACATATCCGGCGATTAACTCGTTATTTAACGTGCGTAACTGTCAAAGTACTGTCTACTGTCATAATACCATTTATCAACGCGTATTCGCAGCCGTACGCCAGTTATTCACGATACGTCAAGAGGCTACAAAAGTTTGGTAGTAAAAGGTCACTATATAAAGGTTGAATGATTGAATTTTGGCGGATTAAATGCTGGGTATTCCAAGAATTCGTCTTAAGGTTCCCAGAAAAATATTTTGGTTGGATATACATATATGTGATAAAAATTTTGGGATTTACCATTTCTTTCGTTGTATTCCATTGAAAATATGTAGGTGATCGTTAATGTAGTAAGTGATACAAATGAGGCCTATATCTAATTTAAAACACTCAGATCTCTATGAATTATTCGACAAAGATGATGAACTAACGCAAGGTTTCTTATTTGTTTCATATATATCTAGGTAATTGCGAATAACAGAAATTTCTATGATCTTCGCACTCCACAGAAGTATTCCATCGCAATTGAATAAGGAAATTTGATGCATTGTCATTACTTCATATCAGGGAGCATTTGGTACCAAGAAAGGATTGATTGTTTTGTTTGCTTAAAAAGTTCACGAATCTGGAAAAGTTCGAAGTTTGTGATACTGCACGCTTACAAAGCAATATCGTTATTAGTACCATTGTTTAAAAAGAAAATAGTTGGTTATTCCGGTTCAAATTTTATTGGATAATGTTGGAATCTGGATGTATAGATGACGCCACTGAGATCCAGCCCAAACGCATTTCTCCTCGAACGTCACGTATATGTCATTTCGAATTCGGACGAAAATTTATGTGGTGGTTCCACGGTGATCGATAGATGGCTCCGGCTTCCAAATTTTTTCTTCGCGTAATATGGGACGTTTCTGGCAACCAAGTCTTTCTTTACGACATCTCTTTTCAATTTGTGTACGACTCGGTGACCATTGCCAGAAAAAATGTTGATTAATCGGAGGGACTCAGATATTTTTCTCATACTAATATTGATCGGTATTAATTCGCTAACATTGGATGTTGAAGCTGTTTGAGTTTCAAGTATTTGGGATTGAAACATGGAAAGCTAATCAATCCCTAAGGAACTATTTATTTTCCAACGAACTATGTGGGTTAGTCATGGACCGCCCTGCAGCTTTCACTCGGAAAACCCCAAAATACCTCCATATTCCTGAGACCTCCTGATGACGCTATCCAGATAGCACCGATACATCGACGCCTGCACTACGGCTAACGTCATAAATCATGCGCGGGCCCCTCTGCCGTCGGCCTCCGTCTCTGAAAATTGCCATTGCTGTCACGTGATAAATGGTATTAATCCCGCTAAACAGGCCGAGTAATAAATATTTGGTTAATGATCGTTTAGTTGGTCGTTAACTTCCGAACTTCCGACATCCAGCTATGTGCCGTCGGGACGCCCAGCGTCGAGATATTTGTGGCGGTCTTGACATTTTTTATCCCTAGACGTGTCATGTTCCAGGCACATCGAAAATTGTCGGAGAAATATACGGCAATTTTTCTTGGGAGCAGATGTTTCTTTGGAGGTTTATTTTTGTTATTTTGAAAAGATTTCTTTAATCTTTTAGTTGTTCCATTTAGAACTCGATTTAGAAAGTCATTTGTTTTGTGATCATTGTATGAAGATCAAGCTTTTTGAGCGCTTGTTCTACTTAAACGAGTGCCATATCATTTTGCCCCAATGGTCTCAAACGATGGTTCGACTCCCTGATGACGAATCCGTGGTCAAATTCAATTCTGTCTGAGGGGCCGTCCGGTCGACCATAAGCAGTATAACTTTCGAAAGGGTTGTCCTAGAGACTTGAGTTCTTCAGGGTGAGTTCGATTCCCCAATGCCGCGGTTACGTTCGTTAACCAGTCATACCGTACAAAGTGTTCCATAAAATAAGGCCATTCATAATTTTTGTTTTTCAATATCTCAGACAAAACAAACCAATGAAATGCGATCACATGCCAGATGATCATATTAAGCCTAATGCAAAATTTTGTGGCCACAGTGTCAACAGAACCATAAAAAATTCAATTAGTATATTGAAAAGAAGAGTCTGCGTATTGCCATAACAAGATAGGTATCCGATCTTAGTGTTTTTTTTTGTGAAAGAAGAATTATTGATTTACTAATGTTGTGCAAAATTTCAAGAAGATTGCATCATCTGAACTATCGAAATTAATTTTTTTCAATTAGTGATTTTTTACATATGTATTTCTTTTTCAATGATTTTGGGAATATAAATTTTATCGGCCTGAGATTTTGTATTCATATACTTATCATGAATCTCAAGTCCAGTACAAAACTTTGAAGTGATATCATTATTGCTCCACCAATGATAGGGCGCTCCAAAAGCACTTGCTCGGGGCTTTTTTTGAATTTATATATTTGAAATTGTACCGAATAATTTTCATGGAGAAAAAATGCAAAGTGCAACGAAACGATCCAATATGTGAAAATATTTTTCGGCGTACAAATTTGAAATTTCAAACTACATGGAAAACACGAATTCAATGGTTCCTCATCAAAATGACCTTTTATGTGGATAAATTCCACTATATCTCTGCCTTTCACAAACAATTAGATTTAGGTGAACCTATGTCGAGATTTACTACGTCCAAAATTGATTCTATCATATTATTTTCACGTAGTGGGTTCATAGGTTCGATCATTGAGTATAGTATACTGCATTTCGTAGCATGGATGAATGCGGCTTTATGGGATTTATAATTCCTCAGTGTAATTTTTTTCATCTTACGTTATCATCACGGAGAAGTACAGAGTTATTTCGAAAATATCTAATCTACCCAAACAGAAAAATCAGCATAATCTTCATAACAGATCTTATATAGTTGTTGTTCTAGGTCCCCTCGTACACGTACATTCAGCTCGTGGATTCTTAAGTCTTGGCCAATATGCGCCAATCGATTTGCCTCTTCGTCACACCAGTGTAGTCTGATTGACTAGGTATCTGGACTTCTCATGTCCTCATGTTGAGTATCGCCCATATACTGATAGGCTTAGCTAGTTTGAAATGCGTTTATAGCTGTTATTGCTGAATGTTTTGATTCAACTATGTAGAATTCGCGCTCAATCGGCAGATTTCAATGAAAAATAACTCTGTATTAAATAGATAGATCGATTTATTTAGCGTGCTAATCTAATTATATTTTAATTTTAATTATACATTGTAGATAGAAATGAATTATATAGAAGTAAGAAAGGAATTAATAAATTCGAAAGAATGAAATATGAAAATATAATTACATACCCACTGGTAAAGGGCCAGTAAGATTATCGTTAATACATGGTGTCGCAGCTACTTTTCTAAAACTGAACTAGCCTCTTACAAGTCCATTATTCTTTCAAAGAAAGATTCTGACAACACATTTTTTTTTCCACACATTCTAATTTTTCACATGAAGGTTTTGAAAGGGGTTAAAAATTGTGCATGAACAGAACTGTAATGGTCGACTAGCTATCATTCGGTGAACAATTTCATCAGGTAGAATCGTTTCAAAGTAAATAAGTCATGACAAAGTGCTCATACTGAAAACAGTCAAAACCTTTTTGAAA
>CM024243.1:26566309-27018236 GCA_013421045.1 Propylea japonica | reverse complement strand
TGGCCTAGGCGGTAATAGGCCACTGCTAAGAACTATGTTATATTATTATCATCATCATCATAGATGAAACCCCTCAGGTGCAATTTTCAACTTGTGAAAGTTGGGACACTGGGCGTATGTAAGGAGGGTTATATAGCTTGTAAGATATGTCAGAAAATTAAAACATAAGAATTTATAACTATACAGAGTGTTCCATCATAAACTGGACAAAAATACCTATATATATTCGTGTAGAGGCCACCGGGACAATCATTTTTGCCTTATACAATATATCTTGTTTTCAAAGCATAAGCCAGATACAGGGTGTTAAATGTCATTTTTGAGCAAGATGCTAATGAGGGTGGTCAGTTTATATAACACTTGAAGAAACTTTTTTTTAATTCAGCACAACAAGATGTAGACTGGTCATCATACAAGTCTGTGTACAACACAGAAAATTATCTGCAGGAGAAAACTCCGTCTGTCAGTATAAGAATTGTGATCATATATTTCTATTTTTTTAGAATACCTACCTAAGCAGAAATTCTCCGTTATCAGTTTTAAAAATTATAATTTTTCTCTGTTCACATGTATTACGCCGAAATAACTAAAAAAAAGCAGTAGAAGGCAATAATTTAAATTTATCAGTCAAATAATTTTCAATCCATTTATCTATATAAGAGAAAGGTAAGAAATATTTGATTCTAATTGGATACTCTTAATGCTATATCATGAAATTTATACATTTAAGAACTCTCAACCAAATGACCTATTATTTCTTGATCTGGACCACATTACTTTTTAGGGCATTTCATTGAAAAAAATTATAACGACCACGACATTGTCCTAATCAGATCAATTTTTTCATTTCAAATTTGTACGAGTAGATAATAACAACAACAGAGTTCCCTGATCGAAGCATTATCTCCATTATAAATAGATGCTACTTAAATCTTTCCCGGTCCGAAATTCGTAAACGGCTCGTCTCTAAAACAAGATTCCGCGCCATACATTAATTCATTTTCCCCTGAAACCTCGACATATTTCTCAACGTGGCAACCACATACCTGGCTATCAAAAATCACACGTCAGTAGGTGTTCGCGGCTCGCTCAAATTACAAGGCGGCTGTGGGCTATAATCCATCCAACCCGTGCCCATTTGTCTAGTTATGTCGTTATGCGGACTAATGACAGCCTCCTAACGCTAATTTGGGTATAGGCACCGCCAAAGGTGAGACCACCCTAATTTACGTCTAAAACAGACATTTGTCCTAAACGACAAATGATTTTTTTCGATGCGTCATTTAACTGTTCCGCAGAGATGCCCTTAGACCAAAGAAGGGGCTAATTTTAAACTGGACGACGATTTCCTCCACACCTATTTTGATTTAGTTGATATGTACAGGGTGACCAGAATTGGTCATCCCTGAACTACAGCTTTTCAATCCTATGAAATGGAGAAGAATGAATGGCACATTACGTTGGACTTTTTTCGAGAAACTCATTATGCCGTCAACCGCATTGCTTTATTGGTTTCGAGTGATAAGTCAAAATTGACATTTAGGCAATTTCAATTTTGGTCATTACCTCCGTTTCTGTTTGTGCTATAAGCTTCTTATAATCTTAATTTATTTTTATTGTAGAAAAATCACCTTTTTTCTCGTTTAGAAATAATTAACATGTCATATATCACCTTTAGGTCAATGGCGACGCTTGGGGTGCAAAAGTTGGCCCGAGCCTCCTCCCTATTTTTTAATGCTCTATGCTCATCACTATCCTCCACTGAAAATTCTGGATAAACCCTGCCCCCCCCCCACCTAGCGTCGCCACTGACCTAGGAGCGATATACGACATGTTATATATTTAGATATAGATATTAGAGGTAGAAAAAAACGGTGATTATTTTGAGTGAAATAAATTATTGATTCCATAAGGAAGAACCAAATTTGATACAGGGTGTTTCATTGGGAAAGGGAAATACTTCACAGGTGCATAGGTGGCACCAAGACGGTTCTAGAGATACCCCATTATTGGGTCTCACTGTCTTCATAGCCGAGATACAGGGTGTTTTATGAATTTTGCCCGTTTATTTCTGAGGCCGTACCAAACGAACCACCCGGTATATTTTCTCATATTTGGCAAATATATTCCTAATTGAGAGCCCAAACATATCATGCAATAACCGCCTCGAAAATCCAGGTCCGTGTTAACAAAAAATTATGAATCGTTTGAATCCTCGAAACAACACCCTGTACATCGGAATTTTGAAAATCTGTTTTGATATTCGAAAACACCACTAAAAACTAAACTGAGACGTATACTTCAAATTTTCGCGCAGAAAGTTTTACTGCACAAATTTTCAAGGTAAAAGTGAAGTTTTTAGGAACTTGGATACCCGAAAGTGTTTTGAAGTGACTTTAACAATGAATTATCAACAATATTGAATACATAATTATTTCAACATTACTTTGTAATTCATTTCCACATTGGTGTTTCCTTTTTATAGCCGTATACTTGAAAGTCCAGATCCGGGTTAACGAAAATTATGAATGGTTTGAATCCTGGAAACAACACCCTGTACATCGGAATTTTGAAAATCTGTTTTAATATTCGAAAACACCATTAAAAACTGAACTGAGACGTACACTTCAAATTTTCGCGCAGATAGTTTCAATGCACAAATTTTCAACGTAAAAGAGAAGTTTTTAAGAACTAAGATACCTGAAAGTGGTTTGAAGTGACTTTAACAATGAATTATCAATAATATTGAATCCATAATTATTTCAACATTACTTTGTAATTCATTTCCACATTAGTTTTCATTTATTGAGAAGTGAGTTGCATCATAACGTATAATAATTATGGATTTCAATATTTTGATAATTCATTGTTAAAAGTCACTTCAAACCACTTTCAGGTATCCAAGTTCTAAAAAACTTCACTTTTACGTTGAAAATTTGTGCATTGAAACTATCTGCGCGAAAATTTGAAGTGTACGTCTCAGTTGAGTTTTAGTGGTATTTTCGAATTTTAAAACAGATTTTCAAAATTCTGATGTACAGGGTGTTGTTTCAAAGATTCAAACGATTCATAATTTTCGTTAACCCGGACCTGGATTTTAAAGTATACAGCTATAAAAAAAAACCAATGTGAAAATGAATTGCGGAGTAATGTTGAAATATTATGGATTCAATATTGTTGATAATTTATTGTTAAGTCACTTCAAACCACTTTCGGGTATCCAAGTTCCTAAAAACTTCACTTTTACCTTGAAAATTTGTGCAGTAAAACTTTCTGCGCGAAAATTGAAGGATACGTCTCAGTTTAGTTTTTAGTGGTGTTTTCGAATATTAAAACAGATTTTCAAAATTCCGATGTACAGGGTGTTGTTTCAAGTATTCAAACGATTCATAATTTTTGTTAACCCGGACCTGGATTTTCGAGGCGGTTATTGCAATATGTTTCGGCTCTCAATTAGGAACATATTGCGAAATATGAAGAAAATATACCGGGTGGTTCGTTTGGTAAGGCCTGAGGAAGAAACGGGCAAAATTCATAAAACACCCTGTATCTCGGCTATGAAGACAGTGAGACCCAATAAATGGGGTATCTCTAGAACCGTCTTGGTGCCACCTATGCACCTGTGAAGTATTTCCCTTTCAATGAAACACCCTGTTAATAAATCAGGAAGGAAACCCCTCTGAAAAAATAATATCGACTCACTAGATTCCTATCGAAAAAGTATCGGTGTAACGTTTTTTGTTTCAAGTTATGGCACAAACAAAAACGGAGGTATGACAAATTGAAATTGCCCAAATGACAAATTTAGCTTATAATTCGAAAACAAATGACGATAGAGCAATGCACCTATTCTGGCAACCCTGTACATATGTATATTATAAAAACTGTATACGCGATTTGAGGTAGGTTGATGAGAGTTCGGAAGAGGGTAGGAAAGAACCAGTAGCAATTTTCTGATATCTGTATATTGCATTCATATTCAAAATAAAATTTAAAAGTAGCCCTGAGCAGGTGCTTCGGAGCGCTCGTTCATTGGTGGAGCAATAGTGCTATTACCTCGAAATTTTGTATTAGGACTTCAAGTTCATGATAAGTAAATGAATGCAAAATCTCAGAAAGGTCAGAATTATATTCTGGAAGGGGTTAACTCCCTTCGATACTTATCGTACTCACAGCCGGCCGGACGGCCCCAAGGACAAAATTGAATTTGACCACGAATTCGTCATCACCGAGTCGAACCCTATCGTTTGAGACCATATCCGGCTCAGAATTCCAAAATTACAGACATTTGGGCAAAACGATATAGCACTCGTTCAAGAAGAAGAAGCGCTCTAAAATTCTCTTATGGCTTAGTTTGTTACTCCTGATTTATAAGGTGTTCTTATCAGATCAGATCACCCAGATTTTGTGGATTGGTTATGTCATAGGTTATTGATTTAGTCTTACTCAATCGAATTGTCTTCTAAAATTCTTATCAAATTTCCAACGTCTTACAACAACAAAAAGATATAAGAATTTCTTTCAGGGCAACAAATACTCTCCAGCATATACTAGTCAAAAACAGGGATCCTATACCACTGTTAGAGAAGTCAGGTGTCTATAAATTAAAATGTGGTGATGGTGAACCCACTTGTAATGCAGTGTACATAGGTAGAAGTGGGAGAAGCCTTATGACTAGGATTAAGGAACATCTGATGAGCCAGAGAATTACATACAACAACACATCAACCTTTGGGAAACATCTACGAGACTTGGGACACGCATTCGACCTTAACACTAACGTAGAGCTCCTCCACCATATTGGTTACGGTCTGAAACAGGAGGCTTGGGAGGAACTTATGAATGTTATTTCCACCAATACCACTCCTTTCTTGTTTAGGATCTTCAGTGACCGGTGGACATGATCATGTTTGTGTGACCTGTCTAAATGTTTGTGAGATTCTGTGTTTGAATTCTGTGGTTAACCTAAAACTATTTCCTTTTGGAAGAAAAATTGTAACTGCAATTTTCTAGACTTTTCCAGAACGTTTTAAAATCTTGAAGTGTATTGTAGTAATGTCGATGGGTTGTGATGTACTTCGTTAGGATCAAACAAACTTTGCATTGTTGTTTTTATTTTTGACTTCTAAGATGTAAGATGATGAATACAATTGTGGTAACAACTTTATATACGATTGATAATAATTTCTTGTTGTAGTGATCAACTTGCAATCTGATGATGGCGAAGGCCGAAACGTGTTATTGCGTTGACAATCAATAAATGAAGTATAACTCAGGAGGAATGCACCTGTATTTCTAAATTTCCAACTTTGGCTAATTTGTAATTATATTCTCGGTTAAACTGATTAATCTACGGAAATTATGAACACGATTTTGAATTCGTTCATTCTTTCCTCTGTGGTTATATGTACATCAGAATTATCAACAGCTGTCCTCTTTTTTACCAAATTCAACAATATGATTGGAAAAACCTAATATTCTTTCATACTAATAACCTAAAGTGTTGTGCACCAAATTTTAAAGACGCTACATAATAAAGGTATGTAGGTACAGCTCAAATATCAGTGACTTACATTGGAAAGTTTCAGAAGTACAGTATTTTGAAAACGGTTCAATGAATCTTGAATTATTAATATCTCAACAAACTTTCGACCGAAAGATTTTTTATTTGAAGAAACTCGCGATTATTCAAACGATCATTATGATCAACTAGATATAAGAGTGGAACCTGATCGAGATTTCGGGTTCGTGAATAGTCGATCAAAATTTCAAATCCACATTACTCGAGATTTTCTTGATCGTTTCGTCACGAAAACGAACCTTACCGAGATACGTTGGCCCAAACCTTACCTCTGAATTTCAAATCTCTAACTCTTTCTGATCATATTTAGAGTGTTCACAGTCGGACAGGATTCATTATGAGCACGGTTTATTCATCAGCGAGTCCCAACGAGACGTCTTAAACCACTTCTGTCTCAAAACTCAAAAGTTGCAGACTTCGACGAAACTATAGCGAGTGATTATACAAAAGGAACACAAAATTGAATGATTCTAGAACTCATGACAACTTCCAAATTGCCTCTACCGAATCTCCATAGAAACCAAAGCCACAACTAAATTATCTGAGAGCTTGAAGAAGACAGACATAATTCATGGTGCATTTCAAAGCAACATTGTGCGAAAATATCCCATTAAAGTGCCAATATTGCCGTTTGGCACCCCAGAGATTAGGGACTCCCTCTGCTAATACCTTTTGACACTAATGGTCAATCATTTGGCCATCTATAAATCAGCTATCATTTACCGTATCGGGAATCACAGTTGTTCTAGCTGTGTTGCCATCTCGACCAGATTTTCTATGGAATTAAGACTCTTTGAAGTTTTTCGATTTGAACTCACATGAGTAATTCAAAAATGAATTATGTTATGGAGGTTGCATTAAATTTATTGAATAAAAGTGTGCATTTCTTATGGTTTGAATAATGATAATTCCAGCCATAAGAAATGCATGTATTCGAAATTTATCTGTCGCGATACGACAGGCTGAAGATGAAATCCAGTGAACTAGGTACTCCTAAACTGTAAACTATTGTAATTGTTATATTTGAATATGATAATTTGTTTATTGGAAGAGCATGACCTCAACATTTAGTAAATTGGTCAATATATGATAAGCGTTAGTGGGTGAGCTGAATTATTGTTACTTGTTGCCGTCATGATCCATGAAACTGTCATTTTGAATGAATACATATATCTCTTTATTTTTCGAAAGCGCCTTCATCTTCGGAGGGTTATGAAATATCTTTAAAAATTTCTCTCTTAAAATAAAATCTTCATTTTCGAAAAATATTTTCATTCAATAATGCAGCAAATATTATTGGTAATGGAGATCTCCATTGGAATAAAATTGTTTTTCATTATAATAATCTTAGTTTCTGACACGCTGTTGTGTTGTGATAGCATTCGGCATCATTACATTTGGGCGGTGCTAACTAATTAGTTTTCTTAATGAAAAAAATCGAAGATGCTATCTTCGTTATTTGATGAAGTTCCTCTAGTGAAGTTGACATAACCAATAATTGGTTTTTATTGAGCTGAATAAATTCGACATTTTTCAAATTCGAAATAGCTCAGGAAGTAGATATTTTGTGAATAGCCAACTCTAGATCCAATTCGAAAAGTCATAAAAACTATTAGGACTGCTGCAGATTTCGGGATTTTTACTCTAGGAATCGTATTAATGTTAGTTGACTGCGATTTCAATATGAAGAAGAAAATTGATGATAATTATAAATAATCTAGTGTGAAATCTATTTGGAACGTCACTGCTGGATTCCTAGGCTCCTTCTTTTGCTATAGTTTGGCCAGATAAATTCCGTACCATATTGGACAGCATCAACTGCATGGGACATATTGAAATGAGCATCAAGAAGAAGAGTGAACTTACTTTCAATTCCTGTAGAGCACCTGTCGTTTCAACATTGGTTGAAAGAAAAAAAATGATGAACACAAGTTAATTGAGATAACGTGACATTTAAGTGTGCCCTCCTTAAGACCATAATCTACCTACTTGATACAGATCATCAGTTGAAAGTTGCCATAATCTTAGAGATGACTTCCCATGATAACTTTTTCAGAATATAAATTCAAAATCAGATGAAGATGAAGAAATTCAAATAATTAAGAATTAACTGTTCTACCACATTTAACAAAAATTTGGGCATGGTTTGTTGCTTTTCGGAATATTTTTGAGTCATAATTCTATTGAAAAAACCATTCGAGAAATTGTCGCTCAGCAACTCAGATAACATTATTGAAATCAGTCAAATTTGCCAGCAAAGCATCTCCAAATTCTTCTTCTCACCGACGTAAAAATCTGTAGCTTTGCATGCTTATGTTCATATTGTTGAAACCAGGAAATTTTCATAACAATTTCAGCAACAGTTTTGCCATATGTGTAGTGTGACAAACACACGCAAATATACATAAACTTGTATGAAATTTATAAAATTCAATATTAATTAATATTTTAATCACATAACATATTATTTTTAATGAGCAGAATCCTTCAATATTGGACCTATTTGACCCAATGCAAAATAGAAACATGGTTGAGTAAAATTAAAATATCTATCCAAACATTCTGGAATCTCACGCGTTTTGCTACTTTTAATTCACTCGACCAGAAATGAACTATTCTTAGTATTTTCATCAACTTATTCAATGAATATTGACCACACTGAAATGCAAGCTTCAGATCTGGCATCGCCGCATTCAGACCAAAAGTATTTCTCTTGGGCCTTAGCCGTCTTATGACGTCACAGGCTTTCATTAGGCAAGTGGCTAGATTTATGTTGTCGGCGAGATCAAAGGCGGCTAAGGTGTGAGACCAATTGTTCCCGTGACAAAACATTGCCACGTAATTTACTGAGCGATTTCAATGGACCAATAGACCCTCAAGAACATTCCGAAGCTCTCCGTCTTCATGAGAAAGGATAAACGTAACATTTTATTAATTCTATTAGTCCGATTCAATTATTTATCACTGCCTATTCGAAATTGATTTCTTCTAGTAATTTATTTTCCATCGAATGGAGTTTTGAGGAATTAATCTAGTAATCTTGAGATACAGTGTTTCTTATATTCTTAGCACCAAAAGCAGCGGGAATCGAATAGAATAGTGGAATGCTAATAGGTCGTGGTGTGTATTATGCCTTATAAGATGCAATTTGCTAGATTATACTTATCGAACGAAGAATTGTCTAGGTGGTAGTTGAAGTGATTATGAAGCTTGATAGGTTTATTCGAAATTCAATAGCGATTTAAGGTTTTCCGTGAATAAAACTGATATAATGGAAAAACCTTTATAGCAGACCTGGAGCTAGGAGGCGACAATTTTCCAGATAAAAAGTGTTGTCTACGTGGTGATTGTTATAGTAGAAATATGGACTGTATCAAAAGGGCATAAATGCAAGGCCGTAGGGGGAGGGGTGTCCGATAGGGTCGGGACCCCCTCAAAATAGTACTGGATTTTAACTTCCTAGAAATTTTTCTGCCACATGCAAGATGGTCATAATTAGCCTCATGCAAAATTTTGTGGCCAAAGTGTTAACAGAACCATAGAAAATTCAATTAGAATATTGAAAAGAAGAAACTTCACCTTTCCATAAAAAAATATCCGTGTTGAATATAATTTATTATATATATTATATTTATACACTGAATGAATTTTGCATGAAAATTCAGTACAACAGTCTTCATTCACAAAAGAACATTCATTTGAATCGGATATCCTGTTATGGAAATATACAGATTCTTCTTTTTAATATTCCAATTGAATTTTCTATGGTTCTGTTCACACATTATATGCTGAATATTCGTGCAAAATTCCGTGGCCATAGGGTCAACAGAACCATAGAAAATTCAATTGAAATATTGAAAAGGAGAATCTCTATATTTTCATAGCAGGAAAACCGATTCAATTGAAATTTATCTTGTGAATCAAGACTGATATCTATAATGAATCTTCGTAGAAAATTTCAATCATCAGAACCATAGAATTAAATTTTCTTAGATATTTATTTTTACATATTTCATTTTTTGAATAATTTCTCGAAAATAATTTCGATGTGCTGAGATTCTGCATTTATATACATATTTGGTATCAATCTCAAATCGCATATAAAATTTGAGGTAATAGTCTTATTGCTACACCAAAGAACGAGCGCTCAAAAGCTCCTGTTCAGGGCTTTTCTTAATTTTTTTTTCAATATATCTGCTGCAACACTGCTTGCTTTCAACACTAATAATTTAAAAAAATCATTATTAGTAAATGATGAAGCGTATGAAAAAGTCCGTGAAAAAGCGTAGCACATGAGATGAATCCCATTAAAAAATATTTCATCTCATCTGCCATTACAACAGCCGCAAATTCAGGTATCCCATCTGAATGGCAACGTTTAGGGGTAACTTATTAGTAGCTCCCGCATTTTTCAATTAATTTCTGCCTAAATGCAATCAACTTAGTCGTAATTTATGCCTCTGATCCCGATTAGCAACCAACGGCTGTATATTAAAACTTAAATATGCTAAAGACGATACCGACAAATACAACCTAACTGTTGTTTTTTTATTTTCCATTCACCTGAATGTGAATATATTATATGATTCTTAATAATCAAGTCTCGACTATTCTGTTAATGACGTAGGTTTATGGTTGCTATTCTGAGTAAAATTAACGTGAGAATCGTGGCAATGAATTCTGACAATTAAATGGCAGATAGATCGTAGAGTATTCCACTGGTCAAATTCTGGTTTAATTATTTGTTTGAATCGAAAACGATAATGATGTTTTGGGTGACAGCAATGGTTGAGAGGGTAAATTGGAGAAGATAATTAGGAAGTACCCTTATTTGAATAAACCAGAAAAAACAACGAAGAGCTATTTCTCATTTTTTATATATCCTCATATTCTATTTCAATAACCGACAACAATAGCTTTGAACATAAAAATATACTGTTATGAAATGATCAATGATGTGATTCAATCAAGAAGTATTATATCATATAATCAGTTAGGTTCGAACAAATGAAATACGTGTGTCAAAGAAACGACCGATTAAATTTCCAATAAAATAATTGTTTGGCGCCTAGAAGAAGGAAGGAAGAACTGGATAACTGGAAGTTCATTCTCATACTGAAACAGTGCTGTCGCTGATGTGTTTGCTAAGAGCTTTGGTTTTTGTTAAGTGATTAAGTGATAAGTGTTATAAATTAGGTAAAATATTTTAACGAGATAAGTATGTTTGTGATGCATCGAAGAGAAATATCG
The DNA here is from genome assembly GCA_013421045.1 of Propylea japonica. Lineage (NCBI taxonomy): Eukaryota > Metazoa > Arthropoda > Insecta > Coleoptera > Coccinellidae > Propylea > Propylea japonica. The sequence goes on along the minus strand of CM024243.1, from coordinate 27,007,405 downwards.
TGTTTTTCCTTCAATTCTATATTTCATTTCAGTGTTTCGTTAGCGGTAAGATATACCTACATTCTCCTTAAATATCTTAATATTAATAATATGGAGGAATCAGATACACTGGAGGGTTTCTTATTAAAAAATGGTCTAGGAGATTACCTACGTAATTTCAAAGGTAATTTTTTTTGTTGCAAATAACGAGCGTTCAAAAAAGTTCGAGGTCAGATACCTAGGCTATGGATTCTACTTTTCCTTAGAGTCTATGAAGGAAAAAAAATTAACAGCCTACTCGATTTTTTTTAACGCACGTTAAATTAATTCATTTTCCCATTGATTGATGATCTTTTCTATAGTAGCTAATTGGATCAAACAAGGTTTTTTTGGTAGAAATCAATCAACTTGGCGCGAAATCTTTGGCACCAAACCACATAGGTCCTTAGTTGACAGCTTATTCTTCATCTCTGTTTGTATCATGAGTAGTGCATAAGTTTTTCTCTTTCTAGTCCTTTCATCGTCCTAACCTGATGCTGAACATGATTTCTTCTAGAATTAGTTTTTGATTTGAATTTAATACTTATTTGTGTGTACGGAGTGTACATGCGCATGTGAGTGAGAATATGAAATGTTTAATAAACCAGTCTTCCACCAAATGTGTTATAATTAAGTACCTAAATAAAAGACATAACATGGCGCAGTCGGTACTGTGAAATTAAATTCAAGTTTGTAGAAAGTGATCTGAAAATGGGTGATTATAGAGGTTTACCCCCAATGGACTTTTCTGGGAATATCTCAGAGAATTGGAAAGTATGGAGACAGAAGTTCGAAAATTATTTGGTCGCTACGGAAGTAGTCAAAAAGGACGAAAAAATTCAAATGGCACAGTTACTTCATTATATAGGTGAGGAAGGTTTTGTAATTTACAATACTTTCACCTTCGATGAGGAAGAAAATAAAAACCATCATAAACAAGTTCGAATGTCTTTTTTGCCGAAGAAAAACTTATCATTCGAACGATACCGATTTTTCACGAGGAAACAATTAACAGATGAAAAGATCGAACAATATGCTACCGATCTGAAAAATAGAGCACGTTCCTGTGACTTCGGTGACTTGAAAGATAGCCTTATAAAAGACTAGAAAAATCCAATGAACAATTACTACAAATTCTTTTGGTCGTGGGCGAAGACTCAGCAAAAACAATGGAGTTTGTTATCGATGTGGAGGAGTACATGGAAAAAAACAATGTCCAGCTTACAGAAAAAAGTGTAATATGTGCGGAAAATTAAATCATTTTGCGAAAATGTGTCAACTGAAAATGTGAATAATATAGTGAATTTGAGTGGAAATGGCAAAAATGAAAATGACGATTGTTTATTTATAGGACAGTTGATGGAAAAATCGATGATGATAAAAATAATAATTCATGGTATGTCTTGTTAAAAATAAATAATGAATTTGTAAAATTCAAACTTGACATGGAGCTCAAGCTAATTTGATATCAATGCGAATATTAAAACTAATCAATTTTCCTACGGAATTCATTTTGAGAATGATAAAATTCTCAAATCATATACAAATGATAATTTAAAAATTTTAGGAAAATGTTACTTGAATTGTCAGTATAATGAAGAAACTCATAAATTAATTTTTTGTGTGGTGGAGGAACAATTTCCTTCTCTTCTCGGTTTAGATACATGTATCAGTTTGAATTTTTGAAACGAGTAGATATTTTGAATGATAATTCAAAAATAAACAATGAAATATATTACAGGAAAATTATTAATAAAAATTCAGATCTCTTTACGGGATTAGGATGTCTGAAACAACAATATCACATCAAATTAAATGAAAACGTGATTCCTGTTGTACATCCTCCGAGGAGAATACCTATTCCGATACTAAATAAATTCAGAGAAACTTTGAATGACTTAGAAAATAAGAATATGATAAGAAAAATTGAAGAACCCACTGACTGGGTGAACTCAATTGTGGTGGTTAGAAAACATAATGGTGAATTACGTATTTGCTTGGATCCAACTGATTTGAATCGGGCAATAAAAAGAGAATATTTTCCGTTGCCGACAATTGATCAAATTATTTCTGAAATGAATGGTTCTTGTATTTTTGGCACGTTGGACGCAAATTCTGGATTTTGGCAAATACAATTAGATGAGGAAGTTCAAAATTGTGTACCTTCACAACCCCTTTCGGGAGATGCTGTTTCTTGAGACTTCCATATGGAATTCGTTCAGCTCCTGAAGTTTTTCATAAGCGATTCAAAAATATATTCGACACATGAAGGTGTTGATTTATACGTGGATGATATAATAGTGTGGGGACGTACACAAGAAGAACATGATAGACGCTTGAATAAAATTTTTGAAATTGCAAGAGAAAACAATATAACTTTCAATAAAGAAAAATGTAGATTTGGATTAAACGAAATTAAATTTCTAGGACATAAAATTACCAAAAGTGGATTTTTTCCAGACGAGAATAAAATTTTGGCTATAAAAATTTTCCTCTTCCACACAATAAATGTGATGTTCAGAGATTTTTAGGGATGATATAACTTTGTTGGCCGCTTCATCCACAATTTATCAAATAAGAATCATCCTCTTCGTGAATTGTTGAAAAAAGACGTGATTTTTGAGTGGAGCGAGCAGCATGAGAGATCATTCAATGAATTAAAAAACTTATTAATTAAAGCCCCAGTGTTACAGTTTTATGATGTCAACAAACCAATAGTTGTTTCGGATGATGAGGTATTGGTTCATGTTTTTTACAAAACAATCTTCCTTGTGCATATGCTTCCAAGGCACTAACAGAAACACAAAAAAAGATGGGCTCAAATTGAAAAAGCTTTAACTATTCTGTTTGGATGTGAACGATTCAATGAATATGTTTTTGATCGTAAATTTGTTGTCGAAACTGCCTTTGCTAGGTGTTTTTAAGAAACATCTCACTTTATGTCCCTCGAGACTTCAGAAAATAATGATCCAATTACAAAAATACGATTTTGAATTAGTTTTCAAGCCTGGTAAAGGCATTTTTGAATACTAGTGAAGAAAAAAGTGTTGTAGATGATTCAGAAGTTTGTGTCATAAATATGAGTTTTTCAATGACAGATAGAAAATTTAAAGAGTTAATTGAAGAAACATCGAAAGATTCTGAATTAATAATACTGAGAAATTTTGTCAGAGACGGATGGCCGTCAAAATTGTAAGAGTTCCTTTAGAAGTCAGACATTATTATAAGTTCAAAGAAGAAATTATCGAAAGTAAAGGATTTATTATTCAAGAGACAGCAAATGATTGTTCCCAACAAAGACAGCCCTTAATAAATCATGATATACTTAAAATACCCTGGTACAAAATTGGATGTGATATATTATATTTAGGACAAACTATGTATTTACTTGTAACCAGTGGCGCAGCCAGGATTTTATTTTGGGAGGGGCTGAACTGAAAAATTTTTGATGATACAGTGAATAACGAAAGTTGCAAAAAAAATAGAGAAGAAAGAAATAACGAAGAATTAATCTTTGGGGGGGGCTGCAGTCCCAAAGCCCCCCCCCCTGGCTGCGCCAGTGCTTGTAACTGATTATTATACAAAATGGGTTGAACTGATATTGTTGGAAAACAATGCACATTCAATAACAGTTATAAAATATTTGAAGTCAATTTTCAGTAGATTAGGTATTCCAGCATATTAATATCTGATAATGGTCCTTAGTTCAACTCTCGTGAATTTAGAATTTTGCTAGGGTATATGACTTCACACATATAACTTCTAGCCCTAACTACCCCCAATCAAACGGAATGTAGAGAGACAAAACACTGTTAAAGAAATGTTGTACAGAGCTTTTGATGAAAAACAAGATTTAAATTTAGTAATGCTTATGTATCTTAGAGTGTGGTTTTTCTCCGGCACAGTTGTTGATGTCACGGAATTTAAGAGATATATTACCTACTACTGAAAACTATCTGAAACCTTAATATGTAAATTTTTAAAAATATGAAAATTATATCATACTCAATCAGCAGAAACAGAAGATCAATTATGATAAGAAATGTAAAATTCTAAAACCTATTGAAATAAAAAAAAGTTAGGTATCAAGATTGGTAGAGTTTTAAATAAACCACGAGAAAGGTCATATATTGTGCAGAATTCTGACGGTTTTTCAATTGCTAAGAATCGTAGGTTTATTCAAGCATTACCAACTTCCTCTGAAAGTGAGAACATTTCTCCTCATGGAAGTGGAGATGTTGGTTCTCACATTTCGCCTGATGAAACTTTTGAAGATTCGATTTCTGACAATACTTTTTACAATGTACCGGATGGAACAATGTATGGTAGGGTTATAAGAAACCAGATAGATTTCTGTTTTAATATTTTAAAACAAAATTATATTAGAAAAGGGGAGATGTTATGAAGTTGTATTCATTCTTAGAATTAGTTGTTGAATTGAATTTAATACGTATTTGTGTGTACGGAGTGTACATGCGCATGTGAGTGAGAATATTAAATATGTTTAAGCTTCCCGTGGTCTCGACGGCCTCGAAGTGGTATACCGTGCCGACCACAAAAAATTACTGTTTCAATTATTGGTAGGACTGCGTTCCTATTTTCAATAATTTGTTGCTGCAGAGCTGTGTTTTGTAGCATCTCGACATTCGGTATCAAACCTCTATAAGGTTTCAACCAATCATCAGCCTTAAGTAAAGAGCGTTTATGGTATTCATTATTTTCGTGCATGGTTATTCCAACGATGAAAGGCTTTTTTACTAAGACACCCAATGGCTGAAAGCCTCTTCCTGCACCAAAAGACGAAAACAATGAACAATATCTGCAGTAAGCCCCGTCTTCGAACTTGGAGTAGAGCAGCCATTTCCACCTTAACAACCATCCATATTGAAATTTAAGGTTTCGGGCACCAGATCCCGGAAATTTGAAATTCCATTCAGGAATCCAAGGGTTCTCCATTATCACTTTTCTTTCTTCATCGCCAATCTGCAAAAGCATTTGCACTTATTTACTACATCAATTAATTTTAACCTCAGATATAATAACTCCGTGTTGAGCTCCAAAAGTTAATTCTCAAATTATTCATTTTCGTTAAATAAAACAAAATAAAATATTCGAAACTGTACAATTGGTAACAAAAAATTTTAATTTTACCTGTTTTTTCAAAATTATACCAATATCATTGGCTTCTCCTGATGGACCTGGTTGTGCATCTGAACAAGTTGTAGGTACACATACACTTTCATTCACAGAAGCATGATTTTCTATAGTGTCTTCCACAACCACATTATCAGTCACTTCCGATTTGATTTTCTTAAAAACTTCAATAATGCAGTGGTACCTTACGTTTCCTCTCATCCTTAGGATTCATATTGAAATTTTAAAACGAATGAAAAAAAACTCGCTATCCTAGTAAACACTGCACTTCACTTGACCGCGGATACGCACAAGATTTGGCGAGCAATACAGATTATTGTTATATATGCAGATATGCTTTGAATTAGGGGAAGGCCCGGCGAACATTCAGGGAAACCCCTAACCCCTCATCGAGATCTGAGAGGCTAATAATGTGCAATCTATCTTGAAAACTAAAAGATGGCAATACTAGTTCTAATTTTAATTTGCAGTTCCTGGGGCCAACATTCGGGGAACCCCATCAGCGTTGTCCACCTAATGCGAGAAGCTTCTATAAGTTCTCTTTGAAACCAACAGATAGCAACACTAGTTTTGAATTCTGAATGTGAGCTGTTGTGGTCGTTGTGGGGAAACACATATAATATAGAATTCGAAATTTGTAATTTTTACCCCAAAAACATCCAAGTGAAAAACTGAATCCCCCAAAGAATACCCCAAGAAATGTTGTCCCCCAAATTTTCCCCAGAGTGTTCAAAAAATGCCCCAAATTTGGGGGAAAATACCATAACATGAAACATGACAACCCTGGAAGATTGCAATAACCAATAACATACTTAATCAGACGGGTCACGTGACTTGCTAGGCCCAGAGGCGCCGAGTATTGAGGGGCACTTACGGTGCCCCGATTCCCTCAAATGATAGTATTATTCGCTCACAATAACAACTTTGAAGAAGCAAAATCTTCAAGTTATTTTTTTATTGTTCTACCAAAAAAAAATTTCCTTCTGATCAATGGGGGGGTTACGTCCCCAATAACCCCCCTCGTTACGCCATGATGTTGTTGTATTTTTCAGTTCAGTTATTTGCATCAATTCTTATATTTTGCAGTTAATTCGAGCATATTTTTTCATTTACTCTATAGGATACGAATAAATATTGAAAACAGGTAGGTTGTGAGATTGGGCGGAATTATTTGTTATATACTCTTAAAGATTTTATGACATACTGATAAATGAAAAACACGATGAGATACAAAATTCTGATATGAAATGTTCATTTTGTATAATGAACCCAATCTGAACGAGAATAAGAATGCAAACAAAATTATTGCAATATGGCAACGAATTATTAGGTAGTATTCATGAAAGTCATATTCGTCACATAGGGACTAAAGCAACTAAAGTATAAAAAAAATTTAAGAAAAGCCCTGAGCAGGAGTTTTTGAGCGCTCGTTCGTTGGTGGGCAATAAGACTATTATCTCAAAATTTTATATAGGATGTGAAATTGATACCAAATTTATAAATGCAGAATCTCAGCAAAATCGGAATTGTATTCTGGAAATTGTTCAGAAAATGAAATATTTAAAAAATAACTATTTGAAAAAATTTTGAATTCTATGGTTCTGATGATACGATCCTCTTCAAATTTTGCGTGAACATTTACTATAGCAGTCTTCATTCACAAAATAAATACACTCTAATCGGATATCCTATTATGGAAATATGAAGATTCTTCTTTTCAATATTCCTATTGAATTTTCTATGGTTTCGTTAAATCTTTGGCCACAAAATTTCACATGAAAACTCAGTATATCAGTCCACATTAACAAAAGAAATTTTACTCGAATCGGATATCCTGTTATGGAATTACATATAAAGATTATTCCTATCAATATTCCAATTGAATTTTCTATGTTTCGGTTAACACTATGGCCACAAATGTTTGCATGAACATTCAAATTACAATCTTCATCCACAAAATAAATTTTACTCGAATTGGATATCTTTTTATGGATATAAGAACTTTCTTCTTTTCAATATTTCAATTGAATTCTTAATAGTTCTGTTAAGGTATGGCCACAAAGTTTTGCAAGATTCCTCATTCCTTGGGGAGCAATGTTGATTTTTCCCAAATGGCTGTAGTTTTTGAATTTTGTGCTGGAATAGGTCTCTACAGAGTCGGTTGCGCTCACTGATGAAGTCTCAAAAATGATTATGTCCGGCCGGCCGTGAACCACTCACGAACAGATAGAGTTTATCAATCAGTTATCTAGTTTCGGAGTTATTGTCATTTGAAAGTTTTTACTATTTTTCCGATATTTCTGAAATAACAAGACCAATTAATTTGAAATTTCATATTTACAAGAAAAAAAATTAAGAAAATCCCTGAGCAGGTGCTTCTGAGCGCTCGTTCGTTGGTAGAGCACTACAGTTAATGTCTCGAAATTTTGTATGGGACTTGAGATTTATCCTAAATATATGAATGCAAAATCTCAGCACGAATCGGAATCGGAATTATATCATTTTAATCATTAAAAAATGAAATACATATTTAATAAATCGATAACACAAAAATATACACATTCTGTGGTTCTGATTTCACAATCCTCTCAAAAATTTGCATGATCTTTCACTCCGCCAATTTACATCCCTAAACTCGATTTGTTTCAATTGAAAGGTATTTCATAGCAATATTAGATTTTTTTGATATAACGATAAACTTTTCAATAGTTTCTAAAAAAACTTTTCAGGTTTTCACTCCCAGTCCCTGAAACAGAAATAATTAAAAAATTCAATTGAGATAAAGTGGCCCATTGTTCTGTTGGAATAAATCGTATTTGGATTGACTTATTGAAGAAATTTCTTAGAATCTTTATAGGTTTTCACTCCCAGTCTCTGAAACATAAATAATTAAAAAATGTTTGATTAAGGTGAAGTGCTCCTGCGAAAATCTTTGCACTTATTTGTCAGGAGCAAATTGGTCTTCAGTAAAACTGAAAAATGAAACAAATTAAAAGGATATTGTAACGTTTCGGTGGCTATATCAGACACCTACTTCAGACAAACTGTCAACTATCAATGTCAATAAGATTACAAATGAGAAAATACACAATTCTGAAGAATTTTCGAGTTTGTCTGAAGAAGGTGTCTGATATAGCCACCGAAACGTTACAATATCCTTTTAATTTGTTTCATTTTTCAGTTTTACTGTTAGGCGACATTTTTTTTTCAAGACCAATTTGCTCCTGACAAATAAGTGCAAAGATTTTCGCAGGAGCACTTCACCTTAATAAAACATTTTTTAATTATTTATGTTTCAGAGACTGGGAGTGAAAACCTATAAAGTTTCTAAGAAATGCAGAATCCTCCCAGAATATATTTCAATCGTTATTGAAGAAAGAAATGACATCAGGAATTTCAAAATTGAATAAATCCACATCTCTATGTGTTGACAACCTTCAATGTCAATTAGACTTCAAATGAAAAAACGCACAATTCCGAAGATTTTACAAGTTTGTCTGAAGAGGTGTCTGATATAGACATCAAAACGTTACATTATCCTTTTCATTTATTTCCTTTTTTAGTTTTACTGCAACAATTTCTTCGAAACCAATTTGCTCCTGACAAATGAGTGCAAAGATTTTCAAAGACTGGGAGTGAAAATCTAAAAAGTTTCTTAGAAATGCAGAATCCTCCCAGATTATATTTCAATCGATATTTTCTATAGTTGGATCAACGCAACTCCCACAAATTTTTGCACTCTGCTTTGAATTGTTATTGAACATTTTACTGCAAAATTTCCTGTCGATTGAATCGACAAACTCGGAATTAGCGATAATGAACGCAACTGTCCTATCCAACTCAAGGCATATAAGAATACAGGTTTAAAAATTCACATCGGAAACATATTCAATGTACAATGTATCAGACAGATAATTTTTTCGTCCAGTTGAACAGTTGTACATTCGTGAGATTTACGCGCTACGTAACTGCCTTAATTCAGTTGTCCGGTTGCAATAATGTAGTGTTGTCACTTTCCTATTGTTGAGAGTGGCTTGATTCAAATAGTTTGGCAGGCAACCGAAAGTACTTGAATCGATTATTACGGGCAGCCTCACAATGGATGATATTATTCAATTAATCGACCCACTTTTTTCGTATTGTAGGCTAGCATGAAAGTGAACTTTGTTTACACGATAGAAGAGTACCAGTACAACAAAGAAATTAACCTTTTAAATTTGTCCACAATAGAACGACTAATGTTGGTAATTAGGTAATCTTTTTCAAGTTTCTTGCCATTAGAGATTATAACAATTTTAAATATTATTATCCCTATTAGAAAACCCCTTATTATTGATATCAACACATCAAACGTTCAACCAGAAATTTGGGGATTTTTTTCATTGAACTAGATGGTTATCCTTATTACATTTATATAAAATCTCTGCCATTGGAATAATACTCGGCATCTTGTTAAAATAATAAATCTGTAGAAATGAAATGAATTTATTTCAAACATTTACCAAGATACTTTCCTTTCGGTCGATGATGTAAACCTGAAGTAAATAGGTGTAAATAATAGTTATTTGGCAAAAAATCGTCAAAATCCATTCCTCAGAAAATTGCATCCAATATTACAAATAGCTGATCAAACTGTACTTACGTTCTTTTTCATCACAACTATAACATAATGTCTTTTAAACCGATGTGAATATTATACATTTTGTAGTTTAAAGGGAAAATTACGATTTGATGGCCACGCAAAATATGAACCTTTACGAAGAATTGTTAAAAGTGGAGAATTCCACATAAAAAGTCGGAATAGGACTAGTTATGGATATCGGAAATATAGGTAACGAATCACTATGTGAACTCCTTTTCAACAAACAACCTCTGAAAAGTAACCTTGAGATGACTTCACCATTATTCTATGATGAATCACTCATGATGCATCCAATATTTTATGAATGAATTCAGATAATCTCTTTTGAATACAATTTTTTTCGGATAAAAGTTGCTACCTGAAAATATTTTTTTTTCTTTCGGCACGAGTTTATTTCATGCTCATTGTTTTGTCTTCCTCCTTAAACAAGCATGGAATAAACTCGTCACTGAAATCCATACTAATATTATAAATTAAACGGCTGAACGGATTTTGATGAAATTTGGTATGGTGATAGATGATAACCTAGAAATGGTCATAGGCTATAAATAATCTCGCAGTCGTTCTTAGGGGGTAGGCAGTAGGCAGATAACTAAGGGGTCGTTTATACTGACCCGTAACCTTAACTTTTCCCTTACCCTAAGAATTGAAACATAGAAATTTCATGCTATGGTTTATACTCCAACTTTAACTTATTCCCTCACCTAGAAGTTTTTCATTCATAATTTAAGGGCATAAGTTAAAGGCATAAGTTACGGGCCAGTATAAACGATCCCTAAATTGAGTTAGTGATTTTTAGTCGTTTTTGTTGGGACTTTTGCTCTTTCACGTCTAAACGGCTGAACAGATTTTGATGAAATTTAGTAAGGTAATAGATGGTTACCTAAAAACGGATATAAGATCAAAATGATCACGTCATCGTACTTAGGGGGAGGGAAGTAGGCAAAAACTGAATTGAGTTAGTGATTTTTTTATGGTTTTTGCTGGGAGTTTTGCTCTATCATGCCTAAATGGCTGAACGGATTTTGATGAAATTTAGTTAGGTGATAGAGAGTAACCTATATGGCCTATATGGCCCTTTACACCGTTTGATTTAAGTGAATATTTTCGAATATATTACCGTGCGAAGCCGGGGCGGGTCGCTAGTAATTCTATAAAATTAATATGATGAATTTGAAATGAGTAGAAATATGGATTTCAATTATTTATTGACATCTACAACAACTTCCACATTGGCATGCCATAGTTGTAAGATACCATTGGAACAGTTCTATATTTTTCTATAGGTGTTCCATAAACCAATTCACAGTTGCAAGGAAGTTTTCCACAGCCGCTGTTGAAAATATGTTTCCTCTGTTTGAACAGTTCCAATTTACTTTTCATTTCGAATTTTTTCTCTTGAAGAAAATTCCATTTGTTCAACAGCTCATCCATTTTTCGCGCTTTGCAGTCCCATAAAGCTGACTTAACTGGAAGACACTGTAACAAAAATTGTTTCATTGAAATTGCATGAAATCAATATACATTGGTATGTATTATATGTCAAGAAGACTAAGTGGTGTGATCCTTTGATTTAGCCTCGATTTGGTTGGTTCCAATGAAAATTGTGTGTGGTCTGAAGTTCATTATAACTATTACATTATCAAATTAGGTAATATATTCTAATTTTGCCTTTGGTTTACTGAGTGTTGCTTCACAATCCAAAAAAAGTTAGAAATTGATTTCAACAACATTCAATTCTTCAATCGCGTTAGAAAATAATTCTGATGTGTCTTCGAAATTTAAGAAATGGGTTGTCCTTTTCAGTGAATTTCATTCAATTTACTTTTTGTTTCATACCGTAACTCTCTGGAGGTCACAATGTAAATTTTTCAAATTTCGAGTGGAAAACCAAATTAAATTTTTTTCTACATATCATGTCAGTTGAAAAATAGCGCGTTTTCATAAAATTCATCTTCCTGATAATATGGTACAACCTTTTTCTCCTCAAAATTTTCAGGAGCATCAAACAGAAAAATTCTATTATCACCTGCGCCCAATTTTTGAAAATGTTTTAATGAATTACAGGAATAAGTTCATTGGAAATATATGAAAGTTAAGCTTGAGTTTTGAAGCTCGTAAATATGTGCATTCAAAATACTTCATGTTATGAATTTCCATACATTTATAATTGAAGAAATAATTAAAATTTAAGAAAGCAGGTGTTTTAGGGCGTTCGTTCATTGGTGGAGCAATGAGGCTATTACCTCAAAACTTTGTATAGGACTTGAGATTGATACTAAATATCTATATAAATGCCAAATCTCAGCACGAACGGATTAATATTCAGGAAATCATTCAAAAACTGAAATATGTAAAAACTTGACAATTGAAAAAATGAAATTCTATGGTTCTGATAATGCGATCTTTTGAAATTTTGAGGCATTCAGTACCTATATCAATCTTCATACACAAAATGCATTTCACTCGAATCGGATATCTTCTTATGGAAATATGGAGATTCTTCTTTTCAATGTTCCAATTGAATTTTCTATGGTTCAGATGATGCGACCTTCTTGCAATTATGCGTGAGCGTTCAGTATATCAATCTTCATTTACAAAATGAATTTCATTCGAAACGGATATCTTATTATGGAAATAAGAAGTTTCTTCGTTTCAATATTCCAATTGAATTTTCTATGATTCTGTTTACACTATGGCCACAAAAATTTTCAAGAGGATTATTATGACCATCTTGCATGTGTCCTCAAGACTTTTTGATTGGTTTTGTTTTGTTTGAGATATTGAAGAACAAAGATTTTGAATGGCGATATTTTATGGAACACCATGTACGATTTGGCTGGTATTGGGAAACCGAACTTACCCTGAAAATCTCAAGCCTCTAGGACAATTCTTTCGGAAGTTATCGTGCTGACGGCCGGCCGGTCGGGGGGACGGCCTCACGGACAGAATTGAATTTGACCACGAATTCTTCATCAGGGTGACAAATCCTACCGTGTGAGACCATTTTCGGCTCAAAATTCTAAATTACAGACATTTGGGCAAAACGATATAGCACTCGTTTAAGTAGAACGACGTTCAAAAATGGATCTCTTAGCGTGAATACGTAACTATACGTATCTATTTTACATTCAATATTAATTATTCAAGAATTTCATAATTTTTTTCGGAATGAAACGACTGTGTTGAAGCTCAACGATATTTTTAAATAATAACAAAGTACAAATATGAAAGATCGGGTACAAAATCATCAGATATGAGAAATTATATATATATATAATTTCTCATATCTAATTATTGAACGCTTGTTCATGAGCCCCTTATAGAAGTGCAAGAATTTTTATATTGAATACCTGAATTTAAGTTTTCTGAAATCTAAAATGAATCAGTTGAATTTTGGAATCAATGGATCTACCGATATATTTCGTCAAACAACCCTAGCTTGAATTCAAATAATCTGTGATCAATCATCATTTTAGATAATTCTCTTTTCATAATTTTTCTATAAAAAATCGCGCAGAAAATCTATCCCTCTTTATCGCTATTCTGCAGCTGGCTGCGATAACAATGACTATAAATCAACATTAAGAATTCACTTAAACATAATATCAAAGGAGATGAAATTTTATCTCATAATTGTAAATTGAAAAATTCGAACTTACACAGCTGGAAACCAGTGAGAGAATACACACTAAAATAGCAATACAGGAAAACACCTTCATGTTGAATTAGTAGTTATGAGTCAGTTGGAATGTCTTTCCAAATTTCTTTCGCGCTATTAAATACTGTACGCTTTTGTGAATCATGTTTTGAATAACGTGATATTGTTTATAACGCTCGTTCAAATGTTTTGATTAGAACGTCTAGGTGTGATCGAATAACAACAGAGAACACGTCTCGACTTCCGAATTTTGGGGAACACTTCATTTACTTATTGAAAAGTGAGGAAATGAATTTGGACATCACCTGTTGTTTTGTTATGATTTTGGGATCATTGACCGTGGGTCATACAAATTCAAAGCAACCATTCATTTTCTTTTCAATTGATATTAATTTTTTGTGTGCTTGTTCTTAAGGGAGCGGAGCAGGGTTTTGCGCTTATTTCGGTATTTACGAATTTTGAGCTGAGAGTGATCCTGAAGGAATCGATTAGACTCACTGATGAAGAACCAGTCAAACATAAATATGTCTTCCCTTCTGGAGGTATACACAATAACATTCGAACGGAAGGATGTACAGACTTGGTCCAAATTTTGTATTTACCTGTTCAATAATAATAAACAAAGACTTGCCGAAAATATCTGGAAGGTCCTCAGAACAGAACAGAAAATTTTAGCGTTTTACATTCTATTTGTGTCCGCCTGTATATGTCTTCTTTATAAGTAAGGAAGAATAAAAATGACCATACCCAACGGCGTTGTATAATATGTCGGGTTTATGAGTATGATTATTGAAGAAGTTTATCACCAGCCAATTTTGCCATCGACGACTATACCGGGTGATCACTATAACTACCTTCTTCTACATCGGAAATATATACAAGGAAGTTCATCTGTTTCAACTGTGAATTATATCCCTATATTCAGATCTCTGCTAATTGCTTTATTGTTTTATGTAATAATTTCTCTGTTACCAGATATGTGTCCCTATGTCTTGTAAATAAATACTTGTGAGTAGTTGAGGATCATGGTTTGCACGAAAATTTGACTCCCTTTCCACTCAAATAATTTTTAGATCAAATCTGCGCCCTCTCTAACGACTGAGCTCGGGCAGTTCAAAACAGTTTGAAGCCGAAAAAGCTTTCTATCGAAATGAAAGGAATCGTGTTTTCCAGTTAGCCTATGTTCAACTATGAAGATGATATGAACAAGGGCACAAAATTGTCTGAGATCAGGTCAGGGTATTTTTAATTTTTGATCCATATGATGCAGTTATTAAAAGTAAAAATAAATATGTATAAGAATTATGGAAATATTATTTTGTTTTCGGGTGTTGTTTCCAAGGAGCAATGCTTTCACGTTCATTATCTTATGAACTGATGATGTATTTACAATTTTCGAATCTGAGTCAATCAGCCAAAAGAAATATTAAACACTAACTATGAAAAATCAGTGTTTAAAGTGAATTCGGCTTGGTTGCGGCTACGAATTAAGATTGGCTAACAGAAAATCTCGAACCAAACGAAATTAAAAGTCTGAAAATATCCGCAAAATAAGGAATTTATTATTGATATTAAAGGAATAGCTCACTAAGGTACCATCACTCATATAAGCTTTGAGATTCAGCATCAGTATGGAATTATTATTAATATTAAGTTTTTCTGGAAGAATTATCAAAACGAAACGCATTCATCGTTTCATTTTCATGAATGAATAAAATAGAGTTAATTCATCTTCCTTATTTTTCATACTCACTCTGTGCTTCTTCTATTTTTTTCTTCTGATTTCTATTTTACAGTGTACTGCCTGTATTTTTTCAGTATTTGGATTCTGAGCTACAAAGGCAAGGCCTCAGCTCTAAATGATTAATTAATGATAATAATAATAACAATAATGATTTATGGAACACCCTGTACAATTTGGCTGGTTAACGAACTTGACCGAGACATTTAGAAACCGAACTCTTTTCAATATTCCAATTGAATTTTCTATGGCTCTGGTAACTCAACACTATGGCCACAAAATTCATTCAGTATATCAAACTTCATTCACATAATAAATTTCACTCGAATCGGATTCATCTTGTTATGGAAATATGAAATTTCTTCTTTCCAATATTTCAATTCAATTTCTATGGTTCTGTGTACACTATGGCCACAACATTTTGCATGAGGCTTATTATGAGCATCATTTCATTTCGATTAGTTTCGTTTTGTCTTAGATATTGGGGAAAAAAAATGAAAGGCCATATTTTATGGTACGATTTGGCTGGTTGATGAACTTGACCGAGGCATTTGGGAACCGAACTCACCTTGAAAATGTCGAGTCTCTAGGACAATCCCTTCGAAAGTTATCGTGCTCACGGACGGCCGGCTGCACGGACATTATTGAGTTTGACCACGAAGTCATCATCAGGGATTCGAACCTTATCGTTTGAGACCATTATCAGCTCAAAATTCGAAAATTACAGACATTCGGGCAAAACGATATACCTAGCACTCGTTTAAGTACGAACGAGTGCTCAAAACTTTCCAATAATAAGTTTCGCCATAAAGATTTGTTCCCATTGGCAAAAAAATGGAAACATAAGAAACGATTGATTAGGTATCCATAAAAGTGGACATGAGAAAAAATTTATATTTTAGTTCTTTTTCTATTTCAATCACGTGAAAGTCAGTCCTATAAGTGCTCGGGAGCCATATGATGCTTAGAAGCATTTTTTCGGATTACTAAGCACTAAGCCCTTTCAAAAAATTCGCAAATCACCAAGCACTTAACACTGATTCAATCTAGTGCTCGCGAGCACAGTGCTCAAGAGCGCAAAACTGCTTCGTGTGATTTAACGAGCACTAAGCACAAAGCTTATGCACAGCTTTGTTCATAATAACTAACGAACAAATCAATCACAATTCACAGAGTCGAGTCATCTTATTTGCCGATCCAGTCTAATGATTCTGTGAGTCATCTTATCAGAAATCGTTTTAATTCATTGAAAAACAAGACTTTATGACTCAACATCGAATTCAGCGATATTAAAAAAACGTTAATGAATTATCATCTCCTATACGCTAACAACGTGTAGACGATACAGCTAGCCTAAGGCAGCCCCCATCATCACAATATGAAATGGAGAAGATTATACGATGAAATTAATGATAATTTGAAGAAAACATAAAAATTGTGACGTAAACTTTTTTCAGCGTTCTTGGTGAAGCGCAAAACAGAATATATGGTCCCTGATTTACGATTTGAATCGATTGATATTCGCATAAATTCTTGGTAATCACTAGAAAGCTATTAATTATTTCCGTCTAGCCAGTGGCGTAGTATCAATAAGAAATTTCCATTTTATTGAGGTAGAACTATGGATGAACGAAACTGCGCCTGGGCACACATGTTTAATTGACCTTGGCATGGACTTTTAGCTATTGTTCAAAAAATCTTTAATTTTTCTCTGAACAACATAATCAACAAAATTATTAGTGCAAGGTATCATATCATCGACTAAATAGTACTGTCTAAGATAGTACTAACTGTTGTTTGTAATGTATCGAACTGTCATAAATAATATAAGCAAAGAAGATAGTAATGATGATATCATCAGGTGTAGTGTAATAACGTTAAGTGATGATGTGAATTTAGATATAAGATTGACCTCTGATGACAATCCAAATATGAACAACCTATCAGTGGAAAAGAAAACGTCTTCAGGAAGAGTAGTGAAACCACAAAAAATTTATCTATAATTGGAATATTTTAGCTACGAAGTAGTAATTTATTTTTCACTATACAGAAAATAATCCGGAATAAAATGAATTTTATAAATGCACCAGCGTCTATGGAGATTTACAACAGAAGAAACTCGAGTGTGGCTGAGTTTAAACCCAAGAAAGACTACAAAGTACCATTCACTCGAATGAAGAAATTCCTATAGTCAAATATCTAGACATAACACTAAACGGTGAATTTCTTTGGAACACAAATACAAGGATGCCTGCAAACTGATGATAAGAAGAAATATGACAGTAAAAACCTGGAGATTCTCTAAAGCAATCTTCGTTCACAAATGAATTTCACTCGAATCGAATATTTTGATTATGGAAATGAGAAGGTTCTTCTTTTCAATATTCCAATTGAATATGGTTCTGATGACGCGATCTTCTTGAAAATTTGCAAGAACATTCAATAACTCAATATTCATTCACAAAATAAATTTCACTCGAATCGGAAATCTTGTTATGAAAAAATGAAGATTCTTCCCTTCACAATTCCAATTGAATTTTCTATAGTTCTGGTAACACTATGGCCACAAAATTCTGCTTGAGGCTTATTATGAAGATCTCTCATGTGGCCGCAAAATTTCATTTTGATTGGGTTCCTTTTGCCTGAGATATTGAGGAACAAAAATTTTAAATGGCAATTTTTTATGGAACACCCTGCACGATTTAGCTGGTTAACGAATCCGTGGCATTTGGAAACCGATCTCAACCTGAAAATCTCAAGTCTCTAGGACAATCCCTTCGAAAGTTATCGTGCTAAGGGACGGCCGGACAACCGGCCCCACAGACAAAATTCAATTTGATCTCGGATTCGTCATCAGGCAGTCGAAAACTATCGTTCGAGACCATTTTCGGCTCAAAATTCGAAAATTACAGACATTTGAGCAAAACGATATAGCACTCGTTTGAGTAGATCGAGCGCTCGAAAAACAAATGGAAGTGAATGATATGCATGGAATTGAATCGACTTATGTCTATTATTCGTGAATTTCTGTTCCAAATAAAAAAATATAAGTTGTAAAAATTTTCTGAATTTATTATATGGTTATGCGGCAGGGTATAACTTTTTGTTTGACCTCATAATATGTATTTATAGAACATTTTCGGATCAAAAGTCGAAAATTACAGACATTTGGGCAAAACGATATAGCACTCGTTTATGTAGAACGACCGCTCAAAAAACATAATTAAATGGTACACTGTTGCTTCCAAAACAGATTCTGGATGCGAATCTAGCGTATTCCGGCTCAAAACCGGCGGTAATACATGCCATTGAGAGATACTTTCAGTTCAATCAGGAAAGAGGTTCGCGGAAGCGTGATGATACAGCAATATACGCGGATAGTCAAGCCGTCATTAAAACGCCGATATCTATCAATACATCAAAGATGATGTGGGATGCCTGGGCAAACTGAATGCTCCAGGAAAGCGCACTAGAGTCATATTGTTTTGGATTCTGGAAAAGGTAGGCTGACAGAAAAAGAGCATCGACTCTTCCAATTGAACCAGAGGACTCTTCTGTGGTATAGGGAAAACCACCTATAAAAGTAATTCAAGAGCTATCTAGCAGAGGCTTTCGAGCCTCAAAAACTCCGAAAAATTTCTCTAAACTGTGAATACGTAAAGATCATGAACTCTGTCAAAAATCTTAAAGAATTTACTCACTTCCTCACAGGGTTCTTCGTAGGCCACCAACGCCTCAGGAAATATCTAATGAGTTTGGCAGTTGTCGTAAACGATTATGAATGCAGATATGTGTCAGAATATCTGAACATCGGTTCCTGACGACAGTGGTTATAAACCAGGTATTCAATATACAGACTGAAATGCAGTGAACAGGACTGCAATGTTATACCTATAATATTTGGGTAGGGGGTGGAAGGTCCATTTTGAGTGCCAACAATCCTAGCAACAACAAATATCTTTTGGCTGCCACCTAAAAGAAGTAGATCATCTCAACATGCATCATTAGACATTCATACTAATACAAAATTGGTCGTGATTCCATCCACAATCAAGAAAGCTCTAAACAGGTCAAAACATTCAGATAAACACATGAGTAACAATGGACTGAATGCTATGTTGACAAACAATATCAATATAGATATACAGAGTGTTACACAATAGTATGTCATAACTAAGGGGGTGAATCTACATGTAATTTTAAGAAAAAAGTTTATATAAACTTGGGTCCGTAAAAGCTTCGTTAAGGAGCTCCAGGGTGTTGAAATTTTCGAAAAAATTTGTTTTTTTCTTCATCACTCCTGCAGTTTTTGAGATATTCAGTGTAAATTTGGAATGCGAGCTATTTTCAACTATTTTCTTTTCCAAAGCCATGTCTCCTTTTTCCTTCTCATTTTTTTTGCGGTACGCCACTGACCAGCGCAAAATCAATTTTGATATCGTTCAATTTGAAAACTTTTTTCACTTATGTGATTTTTTCGTATCTCTAACAGTTTTCGAGTAAAATATTATTGAACAATTGTATGTTATTCGCTCAATACAAAAAATAATATAAAAACTCGATAGTTATGGCCGAAATTTGCTTTTATTTTGATAGCTCGCCATCTGAGACTCAACTTAAGCTTATTCAATATCAAACTAAAAAAGAAGAGAACAATTGAAAACGCACTCTTTGAAATATTCATGGGCTATTTCTTATATTGTCACAAGAGGTTATTATTCGATTTTTCAATTCTTCTACAGTGTTCACTGGATAGGTAAACTGAACTCTTGAGATATCCCCATAAGAAAAAATTTAAACTATTCAAATCAGGGGACCTAGGTGGCCATGTTGTGGCCCACCCCGACCTATCCATTATTGAATGTATTATTCAAGAATACCCTGGCTTCTCCACTGAAAAGTACTGGTGCCGCATCATGCATGAACCACATGTTTCTCACCAAAAGTGGTACATCCTCTAGCAATAAAGGTAGGTAACACCTCCTCAAGAAATTGCCGATAAGAGGGACCGTTTATTCTGTTAGGCAAAAAAATGATTTCCAATGACAACAATGAGAATTGTTCTTGAAGATGAAATTCTTCTATCAAATGGGGTTTTACTCAGCCCAATAATGATTATTGTGAAAATTTCTGATAGCGGTACTCGAAAAATTAGCTTCGTCTGTGAACATTATTTTACTAACAAAATAAGCATTTTGTCTTATTTTATCTAAGAACCATCGGCAGAAATTCAGTCTCGAGGAAGTAGAGTTTGGACGCGTTGAATATGATAGAGGTACAAAAAAAGTCGTGGAGAATCCTCCAAACTAGAACATGTGAAATATTCAACTGATGTCCAATTTTTCTTCTAGTCACATGAGGATTCAAATTAATACAATTTAAAACTGCTTCCTCAATATCTGGTGTTTTCATAGTTCGAGTGGCACCTTTTAAATTATTATTTGCAGTAAAAGTACCAGTTGCCATCAACCTTCTGTGGACATTTGAAAATGTTCGCCTGTCTGGTGTTATTCGATTTGGAAAGCCCACCTGATGTAATCGCCTAGCTTCTGTTAAGTTCCGTCAGCCAGTGGCGTATATAGGGGGGTCCAGAGGGTGCCGCCCCCCCACCAAAATGATTAACTACTATAACAAGTTATACAGGCTCTAGAAGCATGGCATCTAACCTAATCTAACCATTTGATCATTTGATGGTGTAAGCATCTTGGGCCCCCCTCGAAAATATGTTCTATATACGCTACTGCCGTCAGCCAATCCGTACATGTAATGGATATCAGCCAATTCGGCGTCAGTAAAATTAACCATTTTTCTTACGGTCATAACTTCAAAAGTCCTGAAATTAATCGTTAATTTAATAAACAATTCGAGCCGACACTGGTTCAATTGTAGAAATTGCCAAAACGAATAAATAAATTAAAGAATCAAAGCATACTAGTCATTTTTTTTTCAGAAGTGCTTCCAAATCCGCGAATGCATACGAAAACGGTTAGAGAAACGAAAAAATTACAGGAGTCAAAAATGTTTTCAAGATGAACGAAGATATCAAAAATTTATTTTACGCTTCAGGACGTCCAAAGATGGAGACTGTTGAAAATAGACCGAATTCCAAATTTGGACTGAATATCCCAAAAACTGCAGGAGTTATGAAGAAAAAACAATTTTTTTTTGTAAATTTCAACACCTTGTAGCTCCGTAACGAAACTTTTGTGGACCCATGTTCATATGGACTTTTTTCTTGAAATTGTACGTTTATCCCCTTATGTTGTGACATACTATTATGTAACACATTATGTATCAATAAATTATTGGTAGCCACGTCCACAAAAAAAAGAACTAGTTCTTGTGTTTGCTATGTCATTACCTTCTCTTGCAGTTACCGATCATCAGGAGGATGTTTTTCAAATATTTATATTCAAACGTAAAATAATAACATCATTTTTCGATTGAGAGTATCATCTATCATCATTCTGTTTCTCCGCCAAGGAGGAGAAAAATGCAACACTTTTTCGTTCGGCAATTGGTCAATATTGCATTTTGGAATTAAAACCTTGTGATGATGAACTGTTAGGATTTTGTCTCAGATTCAGTTCAAAAGCTGATGCTGCTGGTTGCTGGTTCCAGGGAATTTGTTGACGCTCAACATCTTCCCAACAATTCTTCTGTTATTTCTCAGCGAATCCTCGATGTTGTCTTCTACTACTTTACTTCCAGAGACAAAATGCTGGTTCTTTCATCTATAAATAAGTACATAATGAAGCAGAAGTTCGCCTCAATGAATGATTTATCTATTCGTTTTGATGATAAAATTGCAAAAAAGTGGCAACCTTTCTTGAAATACTTCCCATACTATGTAATCCCATCACAGCTCTGTAACGTATTCCAGATCTCAGATAAATATTTAGATTATACTCACTAATAACTGTGCGTGTTTGTACTTTTCTCGTTTTACTATCAGGAATATCGATTATTATAAAATTTTCCCCAATATCTGTAGTTTTCATTTTCACTATTTTGCCACATTTGCAGGCACCAGCTTTATATTAGTTATTTTCGATTATAGTCTCCACAATATTTTACCCACTCGACAAATGTTATTATCATTATTGTCATCATCAACTTATGATAAAGGAACCAATTGATGATTGATGATGATTTTATACAGAATGTTCTTAAATTGAACGTACAATCGAAAAGAGGGGACTTCTCGAGAAAGTTCAAGAAAAAAAAGTCTCAAACTTTTCTTTTTCGGGATACAGGTTGTTAATTTTCACGCAAAAACTGACTAAAAAGGTAGAAGGTAGAACGCCAATGAGATATTTTAAATTAACAATTTTTTAAATTCTTCTTTCAATTCCTGCCTTCTTCGTGTGGGGCGCCGCTTTTATGTAGGAAAATATGAAAAATGTTATGTAGGAAAATATGAAAAATGACGAGGGAAGAAATGTAAGCTGTCATCGTGTGACCTCAGTAAAGCTTTCGATAGTGTTGATCACCAGCTTCTCATTAAGAAGTTGAAATTCTACGGAATAAGAGGAGTGACATTGGATTTGGTCGGAAGCTATCTACACAACAGATACCAACAAGTTCAGGTTGGAGAAGAACATTCCAACTGGGAGCTGGTCACCTGCGGAATTCCCCAAGGGTCGATTATAGGACCGATACTCTTCTTGGTGTATGTCAATGACCTGCCAGC
The DNA here is from genome assembly GCA_013421045.1 of Propylea japonica. Lineage (NCBI taxonomy): Eukaryota > Metazoa > Arthropoda > Insecta > Coleoptera > Coccinellidae > Propylea > Propylea japonica. The sequence goes on along the minus strand of CM024243.1, from coordinate 26,984,496 downwards.
GAACATAGGTCAAGAAAATACGGTGATGTTCGTGGATGATACTAGCTTCCTGGATGTTGCTGAAAACCAACAAGATCTGGAGGATGAGACAAGAAGAACATTAGGAAGAGCTCAACACTGGTTTGGAGCAAACAAGTTGAAAATGAATTTGGAGAAGACACAGTCAATAGATTTCTCGTGTAGATCTTATGAAGGCACACAACTAAAGTTCCTTGACTTTCAACTGCAGTCAGACCTGAAATTCTCATACCATCTAGAGGAACTAAGCGCGAAGCTTTCAAAGGGTATTTTCGTACTTAGAAGAATGATGCAGATGGCAGGCAAACAGGCTGCAAAGACAGCGTACTTTGGACTTTTCCATTCAGCCATTTCGTACGGAGTATTAGCCTGGGGAGGAAATGCCTGGTAGGGTGAGAATCTTCATGAAGCAAAAGAGTGCTGTGCGTATCTTATGTAGTGCCAAAACTACAGATAGTTGTAGAGAATTGTTCAGGCAAGAAAGTATACTCACCTTGACATCTCTTTTTATACTTGCCAGTATCATCTATGTCCACGACCATAAAGACTCTATCCTTCAAAATAACTTCAATCATGCATACAACACCAGGAATGCAAATAGCCTCATCATACCTCACCACAAGCTTAAAACCACGCAGCTTAGCGTAAACTACCTGGCATTGAAGATCTACAACGTATTACCAGATGAATATAAAATCTTGGAAACGAAGAGACTCAGGAAGGTTCTGAAGGAAAAGCTGATACAGAAAGTGTACTACGAACTAGATGAATACTTCACAAACCCTATTTATTAAATAGTTTGTCATATATGTTAAAATGTCCATTGTCTTTTACAATTTGTTCATTTGACTGTGTATATTTTATTCTAGTCATATTAACTAAGAAATGTACATACTTCTAGAAACAGCTTTTGCTGTTCATCTTTTTGAGGACACCCCATGTAAATTTTGATGGGTTAAATTATTGTATGTCTGTGTAGACATTACAAATAAATAAACAAATAAACAAATAACAAAACATTTTTGAAACATTGTGTAGTGGAAACGCAAGGTACATTAAGATGTTTTACTCTTCACATAAAAAAGGCGCCCCTCATACGAAAAAGGCAGGAGAGTTTTTCGTCCTGAATTGAACAAAGATTTTAAAAAAAATTTTTTTAGTTTGAAATATCTCAGTGGCATACTAATTTTTTAGGTTTTAAGGTAAAACTACACCCTGTATCTCGAAGACGTAACGTTTGCGATACCATATTTATAGGACTTTTTTCTTAAAGTTAGTTGAGGAGTCTACTCTTTTCGTTTTTACTTTCAAGTTAGGAAACTCTCTATATTTTTAGTTCTAATTCAAATATTTCTCCACATAACCTCAGAGATTGTTGGGAGATCTTTTCCCAAATTCTTGCAAGTTGAAACATTCGATTGAGTTTTATTGTTTCCGTGATTTTTCAACCAGCGTCAGTTTTAGATGGTTGGCTTCGAGAATAGCCGTATTCTCTACTGCCAAATCATGCCACCCTGGGTAATTGTATCAAGTTCCAGATAAAAACCTAAAGTTTTCAGACTTCTTGTTCCTCGCGTTATAATTCGAAACTGAACTAACTATTAATCACATTAGGAATTTTTGAGAAAAAAAATCCTATTGCGCAATCAATTTCACTATGTCTCCAAGAATTTAAAGTTGTACTATAGGAATCACCATCTCCAATTTGCCTACGCTACAAATAGCCATCAACTAAGTCATTCAAATACGTTATTATTCAAGTCTGTGTGGTTTTGCATCGAAAGAACCGCGGGTCATTACAGGTTGAGGTGGAACGAAAAAATTAATTGTCAAACTTTTTACGTGTCCATTTAACTATCGGTTCCCTCATGATCCAGCTCTATTTCAATCATTTCGTTGAATTCTCCGACAGTGGTCATTACCAGTAATGCGAGCTACCGACTTTCAAGGCTTGCGCTTCAATATTAACCGTGCTCATCTTCTTCTTGCTCCGAACTACGCTAATGAAAACTAATGATATATTCTTTCCCGGAATGCCACACATAAAACAACGTTATTAATAGAATCATCGATACTGATTATTACCTATCCTCGGCATAATAATTGTACATTGGTGAATGTGGAATGAAAGGGCTGCGCTGTTAGAATCTATTTGTCGGTTTTGATTTCAAAATGCTCAATAGTAAGTATAAGAGCGTTGCAAAGCGAATGTTTCATCTTTCCAAAAAGCAAAAAGTGTTTTGGCGGCTGATTTAAGTCGGTTAAAACTAGATAGGATGGAAAACTTGGAAATAGGGGAGCTTTTTCATTTTGCGCGCTGGTTCCCAGGGAAACTGCGTGCCAGAGTTCTGCCTAACTGTTCGTAATTTTCAAATTTGGAGTCATGTGAAAAATTCTGGATCAAAAACAATTTCCATCCGGCCAGACGTACGCACTTTAAGTTTTCAACGGAAGAAGCTAGAGATTGAAATTTTTGGCTTAAATGCAGGGTCGAAATGCTTGTTTGACTTCTAGTCCACTCAAATTGGTGTTGTAATGACTGATTGAATGTTATTTATATTTTTTTGAGACGAAAAGTTTTTGTGTCTTGACAAAGGTTTTATTTATTTGACAACTACTTTTTTGTTTACAAACGTACTCGATTCTAAATATCAAAACTAATAACTGATTCACAATATAAAAAACTGAAAGTTGTCGTAGTAACACTCCCTCCCAGTGATGAGCTATCATTACTTCTTTTCATGATTACTGGAATTACCTTCCAGATCCAATAAACATAATTTGGTAAGAGGTCGTCTATAGGTTCCGATATTTGTTTTTACATCAACCACTCTTATGTTTCCATCTTTACCAGGGTATATTGCAGTGACGATACCTTTAGGCCACGTGTTTCTGGAAAATTGTGAGTCTACAATAATGACTACATCGCCGATACAAATTTTCCGTTTAGAAGATTTGAACCACTTCGTTCTTTTCGTTAGGACAGGAAGATATTCTTTTATCCAGCGTCGCCAAAAATGATCAGCCAAAATTTGTGATTTCCTCCACTGTTTTCTTGTGACTAAATCATTTTCGTCAAATTTTCCTGGGATCTGAGCTGCGCTTGAAGTACCTATCAAGAAATGGTTTGGTGTGAGTGCTTCGCTATCTGCATTGTCCAGAGATACGTGAACTAAAGGCCGACTATTCACTAAACTTTCCGCTTCAATCAGTAAAGTTTGTAAAACTTCTTCTTGCGGAGATTTATCCTTTAAAATGATATTCAATGTTGTCTTTATCGATTTAACTAAACGTTCCCAGCTGCCTCCCATGTGAGGAGCAGAAGGAGGTATGAAGTTAAATTCAATATTATTTGATGTCATACTTGATGTGATTCTGTTTTGGTCAAAAATTTTTACTGCATTTTTCAGTTCTTTTTCTGCGCCTCGCAGATTTGTACCATTATCTGAAAATATTCTCTTGGGGCATCCTCTTCGACCGATTAATCTTCTGATTGCCATTATCGCCGAATCCGTGGTTAAAGAATGCGCTAGTTCTAGATGAACTGCACGGGTGCTCATACATGTGAAGAGTACCCCATATCTCTTTTCATGTCTACGACCAATTGAAACTTGCATAGGTCCAAAATAGTCCATACCGGTTGTAGTGAAAGGTCTAACGAATGAACCTAGTCGGGATTCTGGAAGCGGGGCCATCTCTGGAATTTCAGGTTTTGCTCTTCTGTTTTTGCAGAACTGACATTCTGTCCAAGAATTTCTGACAGCTGACCTCATATTCAGAATCCAATATCGTTGACGCAGTTCGTTGGCGACAAATTCTTGTCCACTATGTGCTGCTTTGTTGTGATAATGGCGAATTAATAATTTTGTGTAATAATTTTTTGGCTCGAGTATGATGGGAAATTTTGCATCATCTGTTAAATCGTTTGAATATATTATTCTGCTCCGAACCCTTATAATATCTTCGTGATCTAAAATTGGAGATAATTTGGTCAATTTGCTATGTGATTCAACCTTTCCACTGGACTTAAGAGACTGGAATTCTTCTGAGAAATCTTCACTCTGAACACATCTTATCCATAGTTTTTCAGCTATGTCCAGTTCGCTCGTCGTCAGCTCTCCATCTATAAGTGATTTCATCTTAACTTGTTGTAAAAATCTCAACATCCAAGCCGTTGTACGAATGAGTTTCAACCACTTTGAGAATCTGGTAATTTTTGGCAAGGCTTCTGTTATATTATTATTCACCTTAACGGTTGCACCTACAAAACATTTTTTATTTTCCGAAGTATCGAAATCGGAAATCTGATATTGGGGCCATTTTTCAGATTTATTTTTAAGGAAAGAAGGCCCTTCCAACCATCTGCCACCAGTATTCCATTCACTTTTATAATTTTCTCTCGTGGCATCATCAGCAACATTTTCTTTTGTCGATATCCAATTCCATTCTCTAGCATCGGTGTTTTCCACAATTTCGGATACTCGATGGGCTACAAATGACTTGAAAATAGTTGGACTAGCTTTTATCCATCCAGCTACTGTTTTTGAATCAGTCCAATAGAAACATTTGTGGAATTTCAAACTATGGTTTTCTTTTATAGTCACGGCTAATCTGCTGCCCACAAATGCAGCTTGAAGTTCAAGTCTAGGGATCGAAACCATGTGCTTGATAGGTGAAACTCTTGATTTTGCCATCATAAAAGAGGTTTCTATCGAATCTTTTTTTGTTACTCGAAGGTAGGCAACTGCGGCATAAGCCTGGACACTCGCATCACAAAAAACGTGGAGTTGAATTTCCTGTGCTTCAAATAAATCCATAACGTAGCATCTTGGAATACTCAGATGAGTCAGTTTCGATATTTCGTACCCATTTTTTCCATTTAAGTTCCAACTCTGTAATTAACTCGTCATCCCATTCCAATTTCAGGTTCGGGCTTAGTTTTCTCATGACATCGCACAGTAACTGAGGATTTGAGGAATACTCTTCGCAGTTAAGGCTTTGGATAGTTACTGTTAAATTTTGAATTTTATTTGAGAAATCTAAACGGTGTCCAATTTTTCTTCTTTCATATCAGGAATTTTTCTCACAGAGTCAATGAGATCTTGAATTATAACCTCTAGTCTACCATATCTCATCTCAAGGGTCTCAATTATTCTATCTACTTCTTGGGTGAACGTTAGTAGAGCATTAACACATTCTTTAGCCTTACTTTAAGGCTTTTTTGTAACCGTACAATGTTTTCTGTTGTTGAAAATCCGCAAATCTTAGTAGTTTCCCTGAATTGATGAATGAAGTTCATTCACTCCCGTGGTTCTCCGGAAAATACTGGTTCTTTGTTGAAGATTGTCGAGCCATAAATTGTTTTATCGTCAGCTCTTCCGCCATATTATCAGGATTATTAGGGCATAATAGTTTTTGAGAATGAACTACATCTTTGTATTCTGGATTAGGTTCGTATACGTATTGACCCATTTTTCTACAAAAGAAGACTTGCTTATCACAGATTTTATTTCTTCGTCGTATGAGAGCCCTAGAGTTTCTATATTTCAGTGTGCCATTTTGAATTCAGTTTCCTTATCCAATAACTTCTTTTCGATTTCTGCCAATTTCCGTTCTCTATCGAGTTCTATTTTAATAGCTGGCATTCTTGGGATTTGCTATTTGAAACTTTGCTGCTTTTCCGGGTTGTGACTGACTTGTCTTGGGAGTTCTTGTCCATTTCCTTTTCGGACCTTATAGAATCTCCATTTTCATTTCGCCTGACGTTGTCGAAACCAGATCTCTCAAATCCATATCTACTTGGAGGTTTACCTTTATTTTTTCGTTTGCTTTTTCTCACAGGTAAGGACCTTGTAGATAGGTTGTTCTCATAAAGCCGTTCTTTTTGCTCGAAGGACCACTAATGTAATGACTGATTGAATGTTATTTATATTTTTTTAAGACGAAAAGTTTTTGTGTCTTGACAAGAGTTTTATTTATTTGACAACTACTTTTTTGTTTACAAACGTACTCGATTCTAAATATCAAAACTAATAACTGATTCACAATATAAAAACTGAAAGTTGTCGTAGTAACAGGTGTTTTAGCAGGAAAGTTTTAGGGTAGTTTTGATTTCTTCATTTTTTATGTTTTTTGTGTGCTGAATCCAAAACTAAAATTTGCTATCGAAATTTTGCTACGGAACATAAAAAATACAAAAAAATATCAAAAATCTCATTTTTGGTCAGTTTTTTGCTTATAACTAAAAAACTGTAGACTTTTCGAGAAAGACACATACAAATGAAAGTTGATAACAGAATGTCACACAAATTTCATAATTGAGGTTTTTTCTGCGACAAAACCGTTCTGACTCAAACCATAGTTGAAAATATGCCTAATTTCTATGACTTCACTAAAACCAAATTTTTCCACTCCAACTATAGTTTATTATTGAAGGCCATCAGTTAGTTGATTTCTTTCAGTTTTCTGCACTTTACCGTTTTTCAATCAAGTATGTAAAGGTACAGTTAATCGAAAAAAAGATAAATCAGAAATGACACGAAATCAGTTACAAAAAAGTTCAATTGGAACGAGAAATTAATTTTAACATATTAATCTTATATTCCAATTATTATTATTATACTGATAAATTATTATTATTGCATTGATTATACAGGGGACTGGTGACGTAAGGGACAACGGCTAAATGTCCCAAAAGGCTATTAGTTTCAGAGATACAGGGTGTTTTTTGCAAAAGTGCTAAACTATAAACTCCCATATCTTCGTCAATATGGCAATTTTTCGCTGATATTTAGCAAGCGTGTTACTATATATTCTCCATCAGATCGAGAAGAAAACATTCTCAAAAATTGCAGGACCGTATTCAAAATTTCAATTTCCGTGTCAGGTGAGAAATATCACTCGGTATATGAGATAAAAAAATTGAATTGGAAAATTGGGATCTTCAAGAAACACTGAGAAAAAATCTGTTTTTAGTTTGGAAGGCACAAATTTTTTATAGTTTTTATGATATGTTGAAAGTCGAATATTACAATTTATTCATATTGAATTCAAGAAACATACTATTCCTGATAGAAAAAAACACTGAATTTGAGATGCTTAAATAATCCTGACGCATTTTGAATATTCCTTCACATCTTGAAATCCTTTTTTATTAATTTTTCTATCAATATTATAAGAAAAATTAAAAAACAATAGAAATACAAAAAGATTAACAGTAGCACATATGATTCATAAAAAAATCAAATAAACAAATGCTCGATATGCGAGAGCCATTCCCCTCACACACTTATTGGCTCTTTTGAACAATTGAAGTACTTTTCATATCCACAAGATGAAAATTATACTCGTGATAGACAAAAACACTGGATTTCTGCTCGAGAAAAATTTGACTTTCTTCTCAGAACCCCTGAACAATAATCCATCTGGTACTTATGTTTTCAACAAAATTTATTCTTCAATGAAATAATGTATAAATTTCGAGGACTTATTTTCCTCTAATATGTACTTATGTGTAGCAACTTCACCTTCTTTTGAGAAGCATATGAATTTCTTTAATGCAAACAGAATATTAGGGAAACAAGTGATTTTTTAGAATAGGAGGTTTATTATTCATTATAAATAAAATACATCCTACTACACAGAGTAGGCTTATTTCAAAAAATGACGTTTATATTCATACATTCATTGATTGTGAGTTATTGGAAATTGTGTCGTTTGTTTATCTACTGAAAAATGCCTTCAGTATTCACGAATGAAGAATATGTAGATGATACTTGTTTTTGAATTGCGCAAAATGAACGGATATAATATTTGGTCTCAGAATAATCCTCATCTCAAAAGAGAAAGAATTCATTAGAGTTCAAGAGAGCCAATAAATGCGTTGAAGCAAATTGCTCTCATTTCGAGCATCTGCTTAGTTGTTTTTTTCATGAATCATTGCATTATTTAATTGAAGAATAAATTTTGTTGAAAAAATAAGTACCAGATGGATTATTGTTCAGGGGTTCTGAGAAGAAAGTCCAACTTTTCTCGAGTTGAAATCTAGTGTTACTGTTCTATCGAGAGTAATTTCTCATCTTGTGGATATGAAAAGTTACTTCAATTGTTCAAAAGAGCCAAAAAGTGTGTGAGAGGAATGGCTCTCGTATATCGAGCATTTGTTATTTGATTTTTCTATCAACCATATGTGCTACTGTTAATATTTTTGTTGTTTTATTGTTTTTTGAGTTTTTCTTATAATTGATAGAAAAATTAAAAAAGTATTTCCAGATGTGAAGGAATATTCAAAATGCGTCAGGATTATTAAAGCATCTCAAATTCAGTGTTTTTTTCTTTCAGGAATAGTATGTTTCTTGAATTCGATATGAATAAATTGTAATATTCGACTTTCAACATATCATAAAAACTATAAAAAATTTGTGCCATTCAAACTAAAAACAGATTTTTACTCAGTGTTTCTTGAAGATTCCAATTTTCCAATTCATTTTTTTTTATCTCATATATCGAGTGATATTTCTAACTGACACGGAAATTGAAATTTTTGGATACGGACCTGCAATTTTTGGAATGTTTCTTCTCGATCTGATGGAGAATATGTATAGTAACACGCTTGCCAAATATCAGCGAAAAATTTGCCATATTGACGAAGATATGTGAGTTTATAGTTGTAGCACTCTGCAAAAAACACCCTGTATCTCTGAAACTAATAGCCTTATGGGACATTCAAACCCCCAATCCTCATTCAGTTTGAGGTCCTCTAACTCCAGTTAGCCGTCCCTTACGTCACCAGTCACCCTGTATATTTCATTATTATTGAGCAACATTATATGAGCCGCTGTCGTTCAGAGGGTCCTGGCTGAGATTGTCCGATAGCAGCGTCTGCTAGTCCTGGTACAGGTTTGTGTTGTTCTATCATCAAATCGGGACTTCTTCAACTAGAGAAGGTTGATGGAAATTACAACTCTTTTTTGACAAATGAGTGATGAAGAAATGGATGGTGTATCCGATTTTTTTCAGTCTGTTCTCTTTCTTCGGTCTCGTCTGCATCAATATAGATATTGTCTTCGGGAGCTCGACGTTTTCACCCTTTTTTTCGAACATTTGTAGAGGGAAGAAATGCAGGCCAGCCTTTCTGCATCTACAATTAGCATGAATTGAACATGGGTCATTAATGTTCAATTCAGTACACATTGAATTCACCTTTTATTTGAGGTCAACAGAAAAAGTTATTTTCTATTAAATATTTGAATTGCCATATATTCTGATGAATCTGTACTGAGAGAACAGTTTCTTTGAATTAAAGAAAATTTCTTAATATGAAAGAAAGATGGACTTTAAATATGGCGCAAGAAATACCCCCATCGGGAGGAAGATATTATTTCTTATCGCATCACAAAGAAACCTGCTTAGTTATCCCAATTGGCGTTAAGCCAATATTTCTCCACATGAAATAAATTATTGATTTGTGTTGTTCATCGTGATTCTATGTGAAGGACTCCATCATTTTTTTCCGGAAAGAAATAATATGTATAATCAGAAACCACTGATTTCATTTTTGTTAGGATATGGAAGCTTTGGCAGTAAAATATGTTTAATGACCTATGTTATAATCAAAATTAAGAATAGGAAGCAAGAGGAGTAGGTAGTTCAGGAAACCAAGAGAAATGGATCCAGATTCACCTACCATATTAGAGAAAATGAAATTAGTAGATATTGAACAGTGTTAGGTGGTTACATTATTGGAATATAGTTATTTTATCGATAGGCACTTAACTTCAACCAGGGCGATCCTCACTGCATCAAATATTCGCAATTTCACTGATTTCATGCAAATTTTACAAGTTTTCCTTGAAGCACGCGGTATCACAAAATGGTATTCACTACGAGATTCGTATTTAAACTAAATCCTTAAGTCACAACACTTGGTTGACATATTTCATCTCACCCACAAAAAATTAAATTAACATTAAAAAATTCATATATTGGCGCCTATTGAATTTCTGTTACCTGCATTTTTAGTTTTATTTTGTTATTTTGTCTCTTTAAATTTTTCCTTGCTCTATTCTTCTTTTTTGGATTTTTTGATTTATTTTCATGTGTTTATTTTTCTTAACAATACTTCAAGAAAAACTTTATACTGCTCAATTAATTTGTAATTTTGTGAAGCATTTTAAATTGTAAGGTCTATCTTTGAGTGATGTAAAAATTTTGTTCATGTTCTCTCTCTATTGTGGATACTGTTTCTGGGTACCACACCTGTTTGTATCCCCAATTCTCTAAATAAATAAATAAATAAATAAATACGAATTAATACGATCAAACTCGGAGTGATGCTAATAAGATGCAGAAAGATACAAGTCAAGAGAATAGGTTCATCTGGGCACATTATTAGATCCTAGATAGGGTATATAGAAAGATTCCATATATTGGGTATAACATAATATTCTTAATGTCCATTTGTTAATTTCTTCGAAAGAAACTTTAACTTTAATAGACATATTCTCTTGAAGAAATATCCTTTATCATGTACAAAGTATGCAGTAAGTGATGATTTATTCACCGCAAGATACTATTGATTCTGTTGGACTATGTCATTTGTTCAATGAAACGACATTCTTTGGTGAAAAATTTAGTTTGTTTCATACGAATAACGAAATAACGAATAGGAAATTATTAAGTCATTGGAAAAATATACATCTCTTTTGAGTTACCGTCATATTTCAATGAAAATAGGTTAGTATTTATTGATTAATAAGAAATATCACTCAAAGAAATCATCCAAAATGTTACGCCTAAGATATTGCATTTCTTAAAAACTTTATAGGTTTTCACTCCCAGTCTTTGAAACGGAAATAATTAAAAAAATTTCAATTAAGATGAAGTGCTCCTGCGAGAATCTTTGCACTTATTTGTCAGGAGCAAATTGGTCTGAAAAAGTTGTTGCCTAACAGTAAAACTGAAAAAGGAAATAAATTAAAAGGATAATGTAACGTTTCGGTCTCTATATCAGACACCTTCTTCAGACAAACTCGTAAAATCTTCAGATTTTTGTGTTTTTTTCTTTGCAATCTGATTGACATTTTTTTTAATAGGATATTGTTCTCTCTGTGTGAAAATATATGAAGAATTAATAATTCTTTGAATATGGAAAATACTCGATGTAGAGATATGAGAAATACATATATCAAAATGATCTGCTTATACTGAGCCGAGGTAAAATATTGTTGAGAAATAATTTGAATTCACGACCTGAATTTCGAAAAAAAAAATATACTTCTTGATAGAATCACATCAATGATCATTTCATAATTATTTTAATGTTCAAAAGCTATTGTTGTCGGTTATTGAAATAGAATATGAGGGTATATAAAAAAATGAGAAATAGTTCTTCATTGTTTTTTCTGGTTACTTCACCTAAGGGTACTTCCTAATATATCTTCTCCAATTTACCCTCTCAACCATTGTTGTCACCCAAAACATCATTGTCGTTTTCGATTCAAACAGATAATTAAGCCAGAATTTGACCGGTGGAATACTCTAGGATCTATCTGCCATTTATTTATCAGAATCCATTGCCACGATTCTCACGTTAATTTTACTCAGAATAGCAACCATAAACCTACGTCATTAACAGAATAGTCGAGACTTGATTATTAAGAATCATATAATATATTCACATTCAGGTGAATGGAAAATAAAAAAAACAACAGTTAGGTTGTATTTGTCGGTATCGTCTTTAGCATATTTAAGTTTTAATATACAGCCGTTGGTTGCTAATCGGGATCAGAGGCATAAATTACGACTAAGTTGATTGCATTTAGGCAGAAATTAATTGAAAAATGCGGGAGCTACTAATAAGTTACCCCTAAACGTTGCCATTCAGATGAGATACCTGAATTCGCGGCTGTTGTAATGGCAGATGAGATGAAATATTTTTTAATGGGATTCATCTCATGTGCTACGCTTTTTCACGGACTTTTTCATACGCTTCATCATTTACTAATAATGAATTTTTGAAATTATTAGTGTTGAAAGCTAGCAGTGTTGCAGCGGATATATTAAAAAAATTTAAGAACGCCCTGAACAGGTGCTTTTGAGCGCTCGTTTTTTGGTGGAGCAATAAGACCATTACCTCAAATTTTATATGCGATTTGAGATTGATACCAAATATGTAGGTATATAAATCTCCGCCAATCGAAATTATTTTCTAGAAATTATTCGAAAAAGAAATATGTAAAAATAAATATTTAAAAGAATTTAATTCCATGGTTCTGATGATGCGGTCCTCTTGAAATTTTGTACGAACATTCATTATAGATATCAGTCTTGATTCACAAAATAAACTTCATTTGAATCGGTTATCCTGCTATGGAAATATAGAGATTCTCGTTTTCAATATTCCAATTGAATTCTCTATGGTTCTGTAGACTCTATGGCAAATGGAAATTTTGCATGAATATTCAGTATCTATAGTGTCAACAGAACCATAGAAAATTCAATTGGAATATAAAAAGAAGAATCTTTATATTTCCATAAAAGGATATCCGATTCAAATGAATTTTCTTTTGTGAATGAAGACTGTTATACTGAATTTTCATGCAAAATTTAGTATGAACATTCAGGGTATCAATGTTTATCTATATAATAAATTTTATTCGAATCGGATATTTTTTATGGAAATGTGAATTTCTTCTTTTCAATATTCCAATTGAATTTTCTATGGTTCTCTTAACACTTTGGCTACAAAATTTTGCATGAGGCTAATTACGACCATCTTGCATGGGGCCGCAAAATTACTAGGAAATTAAAATCCAGTACTATTTTGAGGGGGGGCCCACTTGATTTATCTTGAATGAAATACAGTGGAACTTCCCTATAAGGAAAGCGCAAAATTCACAAAAAAAATTCGTTGTAAAGGAATTTCGTTATACAGAAAATTTGTTTCTATAGTCGGCAATGTCGCGGTCGACTTCACTGATAAATTTAAGTTTATCATTCAAACTCAAGCAGTTCCTTTTAGACATTTTTGCGCAACTTTCACAATATCGTAATGGTTAGATTGAAACCAAACAGGCAGGGGTGTATTTGAAACTGTTTCAGAAGGATCTCTCTGCCCGCCGTAATGATTTAATTTAAGGTCGGGATTTATCACGTGCGTCCGAAAAAATTTCGGGAAAAACCCACCCTTATACCTCCTCACTAATACCCATTCATAGAGTGATGTTATTTGAATATTTCGTTATAGAGAGAATTTACTTCGTTTTAGAGGGTGTTTTTAACATGGAATTTGGTTTCAAGGTGCAGTGTCTTGTACGAAATTCGTTATATAAAGAAATTCCTTATATTGACGTTCTTTATAGGGAAGTTCCACTGTATATGAATTTACCGAACATCTCATTGTAATATCTCTGTCATTGTCAGCAATACTGGCAAAATGGCACCAACGAGATTATTCATTGATACAGTCCATACTTCTAATAGTACAGTCACCACGTAGACAACACTTTTTTTTTAGAAATTTTCGCCTTCTAGCTCCAGGTCTGCTATTGAGGTTTTTTCATTAAATCAGTTTTATTCACGTTGAAAACCTTAAATCGCTATTGAATTTCGAATAAACCTATCAAGCTTCATAATCACTTCAACTACCACCTAGACAATTCTTCGTTCGATAAGTATAATCTAGCAAATTGCATCTTATAAGGCATAATACACACCACGACCTATTAGCATTCCACTATTCTATTCGATTCCCGCTGCTTTTGGTGCTAAGAATATAAGAAACACTGTATCTCAAGATTACTAGATTAATTCCTCAAAACTCCATTCGATGGAAAATAAATTACTAGAAGAAATCAATTTCGAATAGGCAGTGATAAATAATTGAATCGGACTAATAGAATTAATAAAATGTTACGTTTATCCTTTCTCATGAAGACGGAGAGCTTCGGAATGTTCTTGAGGGTCTATTGGTCCATTGAAATCGCTCAGTAAATTACGTGGCAATGTTTTGTCACGGGAACAATTGGTCTCACACCTTAGCCGCCTTTGATCTCGCCGACAACATAAATCTAGCCACTTGCCTAATGAAAGCCTGTGACGTCATAAGACGGCTAAGGCCCAAGAGAAATACTTTTGGTCTGAATGCGGCGATGCCAGATCTGAAGCTTGCATTTCAGTGTGGTCAATATTCATTGAATAAGTTGATGAAAATACTAAGAATAGTTCATTTCTGGTCGAGTGAATTAAAAGTAGCAAAACGCGTGAGATTCCAGAATGTTTGGATAGATATTTTAATTTTACTCAACCATGTTTCTATTTTGCATTGGGTCAAATAGGTCCAATATTGAAGGATTCTGCTCATTAAAAATAATATGTTATGTGATTAAAATATTAATTAATATTGAATTTTATAAATTTCATACAAGTTTATGTATATTTGCGTGTGTTTGTCACACTACACATATGGCAAAACTGTTGCTGAAATTGTTATGAAAATTTCCTGGTTTCAACAATATGAACATAAGCATGCAAAGCTACAGATTTTTACGTCGGTGAGAAGAAGAATTTGGAGATGCTTTGCTGGCAAATTTGACTGATTTCAATAATGTTATCTGAGTTGCTGAGCGACAATTTCTCGAATGGTTTTTTCAATAGAATTATGACTCAAAAATATTCCGAAAAGCAACAAACCATGCCCAAATTTTTGTTAAATGTGGTAGAACAGTTAATTCTTAATTATTTGAATTTCTTCATCTTCATCTGATTTTGAATTTATATTCTGAAAAAGTTATCATGGGAAGTCATCTCTAAGATTATGGCAACTTTCAACTGATGATCTGTATCAAGTAGGTAGATTATGGTCTTAAGGAGGGCACACTTAAATGTCACGTTATCTCAATTAACTTGTGTTCATCATTTTTTTTCTTTCAACCAATGTTGAAACGACAGGTGCTCTACAGGAATTGAAAGTAAGTTCACTCTTCTTCTTGATGCTCATTTCAATATGTCCCATGCAGTTGATGCTGTCCAATATGGTACGGAATTTATCTGGCCAAACTATAGCAAAAGAAGGAGCCTAGGAATCCAGCAGTGACGTTCCAAATAGATTTCACACTAGATTATTTATAATTATCATCAATTTTCTTCTTCATATTGAAATCGCAGTCAACTAACATTAATACGATTCCTAGAGTAAAAATCCCGAAATCTGCAGCAGTCCTAATAGTTTTTATGACTTTTCGAATTGGATCTAGAGTTGGCTATTCACAAAATATCTACTTCCTGAGCTATTTCGAATTTGAAAAATGTCGAATTTATTCAGCTCAATAAAAACCAATTATTGGTTATGTCAACTTCACTAGAGGAACTTCATCAAATAACGAAGATAGCATCTTCGATTTTTTTCATTAAGAAAACTAATTAGTTAGCACCGCCCAAATGTAATGATGCCGAATGCTATCACAACACAACAGCGTGTCAGAAACTAAGATTATTATAATGAAAAACAATTTTATTCCAATGGAGATCTCCATTACCAATAATATTTGCTGCATTATTGAATGAAAATATTTTTCGAAAATGAAGATTTTATTTTAAGAGAGAAATTTTTAAAGATATTTCATAACCCTCCGAAGATGAAGGCGCTTTCGAAAAATAAAGAGATATATGTATTCATTCAAAATGACAGTTTCATGGATCATGACGGCAACAAGTAACAATAATTCAGCTCACCCACTAACGCTTATCATATATTGACCAATTTACTAAATGTTGAGGTCATGCTCTTCCAATAAACAAATTATCATATTCAAATATAACAATTACAATAGTTTACAGTTTAGGAGTACCTAGTTCACTGGATTTCATCTTCAGCCTGTCGTATCGCGACAGATAAATTTCGAATACATGCATTTCTTATGGCTGGAATTATCATTATTCAAACCATAAGAAATGCACACTTTTATTCAATAAATTTAATGCAACCTCCATAACATAATTCATTTTTGAATTACTCATGTGAGTTCAAATCGAAAAACTTCAAAGAGTCTTAATTCCATAGAAAATCTGGTCGAGATGGCAACACAGCTAGAACAACTGTGATTCCCGATACGGTAAATGATAGCTGATTTATAGATGGCCAAATGATTGACCATTAGTGTCAAAAGGTATTAGCAGAGGGAGTCCCTAATCTCTGGGGTGCCAAACGGCAATATTGGCACTTTAATGGGATATTTTCGCACAATGTTGCTTTGAAATGCACCATGAATTATGTCTGTCTTCTTCAAGCTCTCAGATAATTTAGTTGTGGCTTTGGTTTCTATGGAGATTCGGTAGAGGCAATTTGGAAGTTGTCATGAGTTCTAGAATCATTCAATTTTGTGTTCCTTTTGTATAATCACTCGCTATAGTTTCGTCGAAGTCTGCAACTTTTGAGTTTTGAGACAGAAGTGGTTTAAGACGTCTCGTTGGGACTCGCTGATGAATAAACCGTGCTCATAATGAATCCTGTCCGACTGTGAACACTCTAAATATGATCAGAAAGAGTTAGAGATTTGAAATTCAGAGGTAAGGTTTGGGCCAACGTATCTCGGTAAGGTTCGTTTTCGTGACGAAACGATCAAGAAAATCTCGAGTAATGTGGATTTGAAATTTTGATCGACTATTCACGAACCCGAAATCTCGATCAGGTTCCACTCTTATATCTAGTTGATCATAATGATCGTTTGAATAATCGCGAGTTTCTTCAAATAAAAAATCTTTCGGTCGAAAGTTTGTTGAGATATTAATAATTCAAGATTCATTGAACCGTTTTCAAAATACTGTACTTCTGAAACTTTCCAATGTAAGTCACTGATATTTGAGCTGTACCTACATACCTTTATTATGTAGCGTCTTTAAAATTTGGTGCACAACACTTTAGGTTATTAGTATGAAAGAATATTAGGTTTTTCCAATCATATTGTTGAATTTGGTAAAAAAGAGGACAGCTGTTGATAATTCTGATGTACATATAACCACAGAGGAAAGAATGAACGAATTCAAAATCGTGTTCATAATTTCCGTAGATTAATCAGTTTAACCGAGAATATAATTACAAATTAGCCAAAGTTGGAAATTTAGAAATACAGGTGCATTCCTCCTGAGTTATACTTCATTTATTGATTGTCAACGCAATAACACGTTTCGGCCTTCGCCATCATCAGATTGCAAGTTGATCACTACAACAAGAAATTATTATCAATCGTATATAAAGTTGTTACCACAATTGTATTCATCATCTTACATCTTAGAAGTCAAAAATAAAAACAACAATGCAAAGTTTGTTTGATCCTAACGAAGTACATCACAACCCATCGACATTACTACAATACACTTCAAGATTTTAAAACGTTCTGGAAAAGTCTAGAAAATTGCAGTTACAATTTTTCTTCCAAAAGGAAATAGTTTTAGGTTAACCACAGAATTCAAACACAGAATCTCACAAACATTTAGACAGGTCACACAAACATGATCATGTCCACCGGTCACTGAAGATCCTAAACAAGAAAGGAGTGGTATTGGTGGAAATAACATTCATAAGTTCCTCCCAAGCCTCCTGTTTCAGACCGTAACCAATATGGTGGAGGAGCTCTACGTTAGTGTTAAGGTCGAATGCGTGTCCCAAGTCTCGTAGATGTTTCCCAAAGGTTGATGTGTTGTTGTATGTAATTCTCTGGCTCATCAGATGTTCCTTAATCCTAGTCATAAGGCTTCTCCCACTTCTACCTATGTACACTGCATTACAAGTGGGTTCACCATCACCACATTTTAATTTATAGACACCTGACTTCTCTAACAGTGGTATAGGATCCCTGTTTTTGACTAGTATATGCTGGAGAGTATTTGTTGCCCTGAAAGAAATTCTTATATCTTTTTGTTGTTGTAAGACGTTGGAAATTTGATAAGAATTTTAGAAGACAATTCGATTGAGTAAGACTAAATCAATAACCTATGACATAACCAATCCACAAAATCTGGGTGATCTGATCTGATAAGAACACCTTATAAATCAGGAGTAACAAACTAAGCCATAAGAGAATTTTAGAGCGCTTCTTCTTCTTGAACGAGTGCTATATCGTTTTGCCCAAATGTCTGTAATTTTGGAATTCTGAGCCGGATATGGTCTCAAACGATAGGGTTCGACTCGGTGATGACGAATTCGTGGTCAAATTCAATTTTGTCCTTGGGGCCGTCCGGCCGGCTGTGAGTACGATAAGTATCGAAGGGAGTTAACCCCTTCCAGAATATAATTCTGACCTTTCTGAGATTTTGCATTCATTTACTTATCATGAACTTGAAGTCCTAATACAAAATTTCGAGGTAATAGCACTATTGCTCCACCAATGAACGAGCGCTCCGAAGCACCTGCTCAGGGCTACTTTTAAATTTTATTTTGAATATGAATGCAATATACAGATATCAGAAAATTGCTACTGGTTCTTTCCTACCCTCTTCCGAACTCTCATCAACCTACCTCAAATCGCGTATACAGTTTTTATAATATACATATGTACAGGGTTGCCAGAATAGGTGCATTGCTCTATCGTCATTTGTTTTCGAATTATAAGCTAAATTTGTCATTTGGGCAATTTCAATTTGTCATACCTCCGTTTTTGTTTGTGCCATAACTTGAAACAAAAAACGTTACACCGATACTTTTTCGATAGGAATCTAGTGAGTCGATATTATTTTTTCAGAGGGGTTTCCTTCCTGATTTATTAACAGGGTGTTTCATTGAAAGGGAAATACTTCACAGGTGCATAGGTGGCACCAAGACGGTTCTAGAGATACCCCATTTATTGGGTCTCACTGTCTTCATAGCCGAGATACAGGGTGTTTTATGAATTTTGCCCGTTTCTTCCTCAGGCCTTACCAAACGAACCACCCGGTATATTTTCTTCATATTTCGCAATATGTTCCTAATTGAGAGCCGAAACATATTGCAATAACCGCCTCGAAAATCCAGGTCCGGGTTAACAAAAATTATGAATCGTTTGAATACTTGAAACAACACCCTGTACATCGGAATTTTGAAAATCTGTTTTAATATTCGAAAACACCACTAAAAACTAAACTGAGACGTATCCTTCAATTTTCGCGCAGAAAGTTTTACTGCACAAATTTTCAAGGTAAAAGTGAAGTTTTTAGGAACTTGGATACCCGAAAGTGGTTTGAAGTGACTTAACAATAAATTATCAACAATATTGAATCCATAATATTTCAACATTACTCCGCAATTCATTTTCACATTGGTTTTTTTTTATAGCTGTATACTTTAAAATCCAGGTCCGGGTTAACGAAAATTATGAATCGTTTGAATCTTTGAAACAACACCCTGTACATCAGAATTTTGAAAATCTGTTTTAAAATTCGAAAATACCACTAAAACTCAACTGAGACGTACACTTCAAATTTTCGCGCAGATAGTTTCAATGCACAAATTTTCAACGTAAAAGTGAAGTTTTTTAGAACTTGGATACCTGAAAGTGGTTTGAAGTGACTTTTAACAATGAATTATCAAAATATTGAAATCCATAATTATTATACGTTATGATGCAACTCACTTCTCAATAAATGAAAACTAATGTGGAAATGAATTACAAAGTAATGTTGAAATAATTATGGATTCAATATTATTGATAATTCATTGTTAAAGTCACTTCAAACCACTTTCAGGTATCTTAGTTCTTAAAAACTTCTCTTTTACGTTGAAAATTTGTGCATTGAAACTATCTGCGCGAAAATTTGAAGTGTACGTCTCAGTTCAGTTTTTAATGGTGTTTTCGAATATTAAAACAGATTTTCAAAATTCCGATGTACAGGGTGTTGTTTCCAGGATTCAAACCATTCATAATTTTCGTTAACCCGGATCTGGACTTTCAAGTATACGGCTATAAAAAGGAAACACCAATGTGGAAATGAATTACAAAGTAATGTTGAAATAATTATGTATTCAATATTGTTGATAATTCATTGTTAAAGTCACTTCAAAACACTTTCGGGTATCCAAGTTCCTAAAAACTTCACTTTTACCTTGAAAATTTGTGCAGTAAAACTTTCTGCGCGAAAATTTGAAGTATACGTCTCAGTTTAGTTTTTAGTGGTGTTTTCGAATATCAAAACAGATTTTCAAAATTCCGATGTACAGGGTGTTGTTTCGAGGATTCAAACGATTCATAATTTTTTGTTAACACGGACCTGGATTTTCGAGGCGGTTATTGCATGATATGTTTGGGCTCTCAATTAGGAATATATTTGCCAAATATGAGAAAATATACCGGGTGGTTCGTTTGGTACGGCCTCAGAAATAAACGGGCAAAATTCATAAAACACCCTGTATCTCGGCTATGAAGACAGTGAGACCCAATAATGGGGTATCTCTAGAACCGTCTTGGTGCCACCTATGCACCTGTGAAGTATTTCCCTTTCCCAATGAAACACCCTGTATCAAATTTGGTTCTTCCTTATGGAATCAATAATTTATTTCACTCAAAATAATCACCGTTTTTTTCTACCTCTAATATCTATATCTAAATATATAACATGTCGTATATCGCTCCTAGGTCAGTGGCGACGCTAGGTGGGGGGGGGGCAGGGTTTATCCAGAATTTTCAGTGGAGGATAGTGATGAGCATAGAGCATTAAAAAATAGGGAGGAGGCTCGGGCCAACTTTTGCACCCCAAGCGTCGCCATTGACCTAAAGGTGATATATGACATGTTAATTATTTCTAAACGAGAAAAAAGGTGATTTTTCTACAATAAAAATAAATTAAGATTATAAGAAGCTTATAGCACAAACAGAAACGGAGGTAATGACCAAAATTGAAATTGCCTAAATGTCAATTTTGACTTATCACTCGAAACCAATAAAGCAATGCGGTTGACGGCATAATGAGTTTCTCGAAAAAAGTCCAACGTAATGTGCCATTCATTCTTCTCCATTTCATAGGATTGAAAAGCTGTAGTTCAGGGATGACCAATTCTGGTCACCCTGTACATATCAACTAAATCAAAATAGGTGTGGAGGAAATCGTCGTCCAGTTTAAAATTAGCCCCTTCTTTGGTCTAAGGGCATCTCTGCGGAACAGTTAAATGACGCATCGAAAAAAATCATTTGTCGTTTAGGACAAATGTCTGTTTTAGACGTAAATTAGGGTGGTCTCACCTTTGGCGGTGCCTATACCCAAATTAGCGTTAGGAGGCTGTCATTAGTCCGCATAACGACATAACTAGACAAATGGGCACGGGTTGGATGGATTATAGCCCACAGCCGCCTTGTAATTTGAGCGAGCCGCGAACACCTACTGACGTGTGATTTTTGATAGCCAGGTATGTGGTTGCCACGTTGAGAAATATGTCGAGGTTTCAGGGGAAAATGAATTAATGTATGGCGCGGAATCTTGTTTTAGAGACGAGCCGTTTACGAATTTCGGACCGGGAAAGATTTAAGTAGCATCTATTTATAATGGAGATAATGCTTCGATCAGGGAACTCTGTTGTTGTTATTATCTACTCGTACAAATTTGAAATGAAAAAATTGATCTGATTAGGACAATGTCGTGGTCGTTATAATTTTTTTCAATGAAATGCCCTAAAAAGTAATGTGGTCCAGATCAAGAAATAATAGGTCATTTGGTTGAGAGTTCTTAAATGTATAAATTTCATGATATAGCATTAAGAGTATCCAATTAGAATCAAATATTTCTTACCTTTCTCTTATATAGATAAATGGATTGAAAATTATTTGACTGATAAATTTAAATTATTGCCTTCTACTGCTTTTTTTTAGTTATTTCGGCGTAATACATGTGAACAGAGAAAAATTATAATTTTTAAAACTGATAACGGAGAATTTCTGCTTAGGTAGGTATTCTAAAAAAATAGAAATATATGATCACAATTCTTATACTGACAGACGGAGTTTTCTCCTGCAGATAATTTTCTGTGTTGTACACAGACTTGTATGATGACCAGTCTACATCTTGTTGTGCTGAATTAAAAAAAAGTTTCTTCAAGTGTTATATAAACTGACCACCCTCATTAGCATCTTGCTCAAAAATGACATTTAACACCCTGTATCTGGCTTATGCTTTGAAAACAAGATATATTGTATAAGGCAAAAATGATTGATATATATAGGTATTTTTGTCCAGTTTATGATGGAACACTCTGCATAGTTATAAATTCTTGTGTTTTAATTTTCTGACATATCTTACAAGCTATATAACCCTCCTTACATACGCCCAGTGTCCCAACTTTCACAAGTTGAAAATTGCACCTGAGGGGTTTCATCTATGATGATGATGATAATAATATAACATAGTTCTTAGCAGTGGCCTATTACCGCCTAGGCCAACATAGGCCATGGCCTAGGGGCGGCACGATTTTAGGGGCGGCAAATTTTCGGTGAATAAAAAACATTTCTTTAACTCCTCTACGAAAATGTAGAAATAGCCATCTTCGAAAATTTCGCACATTTGATTCGATAAAGTGAGCGAAGCAATAGGTACAGAAAGTTGACA
This sequence comes from Propylea japonica, assembly GCA_013421045.1. Lineage (NCBI taxonomy): Eukaryota > Metazoa > Arthropoda > Insecta > Coleoptera > Coccinellidae > Propylea > Propylea japonica. The sequence goes on along the minus strand of CM024243.1, from coordinate 26,961,915 downwards.
TTGGTATAGATGAATTTGTTTTGTGTAATGAGTCATTGGTTGATTATATCGTAGGATTAAGAGATCAGTTGGATCGATTTGAGGACAGAGCGAAGATCAATTCTGGATTCGAGAAATATCGAAGTGAACAAGAATTGTTCCTGCTGATGAAAATCGAGTGGGACAGTTTTGGGCGGGAGGGAAAACTTCAGAGTAGGGGTTGATCTTGTTATAATTGACTATCTAACAAGAGAATTGAATGAGCTTAAACATTGCAACAAGCTTTTTGCTGCGAAGTTTTCCTTGTTGTTAAAATCGCAATCGATTAGTTCTGAAGAAGTTACTAATCTCATCTCTAGTTTTCCTGAGGATTTAGATGAAAAACTTCACGATGAATGTATGCACTTCAAATCCTACAAAGCTCAGTTAGAACAACCTCCAACAACTCTACACGAGATGAGTACCTTCTTTAGTAGTGATAAAAGCTTAGTGCAAGTGTTTCCCTATATCGATATTACGATTCGAATGTTTTTATGCACTTTGCGACGAACTGTTCAGCAGAGAGGTCGTTTTCAGCATCGAAGCGAACTTCATCGTAGCGTTTGAATTCTCTGGCCGTTTTGTGCATTGAAGCTGAGTTGTTAAAAAATTAGACTTCGAAGTAGTGTTTCGACAATTTGAGGAAAAGAAGGCAAGAAAAAAACCATTATTAGTTTGATGATGAAAACTGTAATTTTTTACTATGAAATATACACTCTGAAACATTAAAAATGTTTTATTTCTAGATAGAAAATTGTCTTTATCAACTTCACCGATATTGATAATCACGTATTTAGAAAATTCAATTTTTTTCAATTCTCTTTACTCAGAGGGGCGGCAAATTGTTTTTGGCTTTATGTCTTGATAACCAGATACAAAATTGAATTTAGTTTCGACAAAATGAGCCGAAGTAGTTGAACTTTCCATTTCCCACCAGACTATGGGTATGGATTGTTCGAATGAAGGGTGTGCCAAATTAGATACTTTTTGATGGAGAGTCCTATTTCTGACGAAGATAGACAAAAACTGATGTCGGTGTTGGACGGCCCACTCTTAAAATGAACTCAATGGTGAAAATCGCATGTAAATATCTACGACCGTTTCATAGTTTCTTGGAAATGTGCATTTCCGAAATATTCCTGTGATTTTCCTACAGAAGTAAATATGTTATTTCTGTGTAAACATTATTTCGAAAACCTCCAACATAATATGTAGTAATAACGTTAATTATGTTTTGCGCAAATTGACATTTCATAAGAATTTTTCGTGGAACTTTTTCAATTAAATGAGATACCCTGTTTATTTTTGCACATTTCGATAGAGTTTGAATTAACATATTCAAATATATAGCCTACATGATATTTTCCTGGAGTAATGCTCAAAATTTAAAATTTTCTTGGATGGAAGCCTTCGACTGTGTTAGTCAATATTTCATCTGAAAACAATGATTAACAATATAAAAAAATACAAAAATACCACCTGCATGAATAAATATAATGAAATCGATCAACGGTAAAGAAATAGGAATTATTTCTTTTTATGTGGTGCTCAAAATGTCCGCTTGATCGGAAAGTAGATCGTTAATGGAAGGAGACCTTTAGTGTTCAATTGAAAATTTTTCATAAGCATATACAAATTTAGCTTCTTTCTGAAAAACAAATCAATTATTTGTAATTCGAAATACAAAGTGTTTTTTAACCCTGAACACTTTAAATGAAGATTAATGAGTCCGGCCCTGGAATGATGAAATCATTGATATCTTTCTGACTCGACCTTAGCATGTGCCAATAATCTCCCAAGTTTCAATAATATCCGTCAATCAGTTTGGATTTTATGATGATGTAAGTATTTCCATTAAGTTCGAAAATCACCCTGTAGATTTCTAGGGAAATCCAGAAATTAATTTTTTATAGTCAATTTGTAATCAGCTAGTCCAACTCTATCTCTGGTATGAGTATGTACAGTTATTCCCCGGACACCCTGTATAATTAATGAATTTTAGTATCCTCCAAAGCTCATCTTTGCTTAACATAGAAATTTGGGAGTTCAATTTTTTTTCTCTTTATGGGACTTACTAATATGTCTACTCAAAATAAACATTGTCGGTATATCTTGCGTAAATGGTTCCTTCACAAATTATTATTCAAAATGACACCATATTTAAAATTTTTCGCGATTATCTCGTAAATGTTGCATTGAATGTACAGAGTGATCTGAAGAAACTCATCATAATTTGAGCTTGCCTTTCTTTTTTTGAGGTCATATATAGGGTGTCACATCTAAAAAAGTGTAACTTTGGTCTGTAACTTTGTATTTGAACATCCTGTGTATATGGAAATAATTTTGAATTGTACTTTTGGTTACCCTACACTCACCACAAAAAAAAGATTTTCAAGATATTATCATTTACATCCTCAAAATGACCATCGCGTCAGTGGTGGGCCACCCGGTAGGTATACCTACTTTTGACAAATAAAATTATATGAACTTTAAGCCATTATTTCGTTTCTATGGGGTGATAAACTGCAAATCCAAAACAATATATTTAATTTCTTTCAGGCTATCGATACGAATGAGTTTTCTAGAGCTTCTTATGTAATCTAAGTGCCTTTTCAGTATTTTTTTGGTCTTTTTGTATGGCAATTCATGAAATTCCAACAACGAAATCCGCTAGAGTGAAAAAATATTAAACTACTGGATTCATTGCTAGTTTGATAGTTATTATTTTAATGACGCTGCAGCATATAGTTTTTGGGCTAGGAAACAATTAAATTAGCATGTTGTTTCTGCAGAGTGGCCTGGATTGAGTGTAATGTACCTGCAGTCGAGGAAGTGAGGACCTCAAACATATAATTGGGACTTTTTCCCTGATTACTTTTGATTATGGGTTCAAGAGGACAAACCAACTCGAAGAAGAGAAAATATCCATGAGATATCGTTGAATGAAACATTCACCCATAAAAAATTCATTATTTGATTCTGACTGCTCATCAGGCTACGTATTTGACGATTCGTATGAATGATGTACTGTGTTAAAAATGGAGGTAAATTCACATACAAATATATATATCATTCACTTATGCTCATATGGAAATTTCACGTATCGTAACATGTAAATGAAGTTTTTATGTGGTTTTTGTAATTTTTCGGAGCATTACAGAAAATTACGTAAGTTTACTGAGATTCCTACTAGTTTCCAAAATATCACAAGAATTCACGAAAATTTCCATATTTTCACAGAAAATTACAAATTTTTACAATAACTTACGTGGTTAGTAAATTCGCCCAATTCGCTTGAGTATAAGAGCGTCTGCGCCTTGCGTTTGCGTATTATGTAGTTTGATACATGCAGTGCTCTTTCGCTTTATTTTGCCCTGTTAACTTACTGATCTGGTCAAACCACTAATAACTTCTAACTCCATAACCTTGTGTCTAATAAACCGGTTACAGTGGCTTTTAATTGTTATTGTGAATTGAATTCTCATTACATCACATTCGTGGTCAAATTCAATTCTGTCCGTGAGGCCGTCCGGCTGCCTGTCAGCACAATAACTTTCGAAGGGATTGTCCTATTGACTTGAAATATTCAGGGTGAGTTCGGTTCCCAAATGGCTCAGATAAGTTCGTTAACGAGCCAAATCGTACAGGGTGTTCCATAAAATATAGCCATTCAAAAATTTCTGTTACTCAATATTTCAAACAAAACGAAAACCATCGAAATTAAATGATGCGGCTATATGCAAGATGCTCATAATGAGCCTCACAATTTTGTGGCCATAGTTTGAACAGAACCATAGAAAATTCGTATGGATACTGAAAAGAAAAAACTCCATATTTCCATAAAAATATCTGATTCAAATAAAATTTATTTTATGAATAAAGATTGATACAATGAATATTCATGCAGAATTTTGTGACCATAGTAATAACAGAACCATAGAAAATTCAATTGGAATATTGAAAAGAAGAATCTTTATATTTCCATAACAGGACATCCGATTCAAGTGAATTTTTTTTATGCATGAAGACTGTTATACAGAATTTTCATTCGAAATTTTGTGGCCTTAGCGTCAACAGAACCATAGAAAATTCAATTGGAATATTGAGAAGAAGAATCTCTATACTTCCATAACAGAATAACTGATTCAAATGAAATTTATTTTGTGTATCGTGACTGATATACTGAATGTTCATGCAATATTTCAAGAGAATCGTATCATCAGAACCATAGAATTCAATTTTTTTACATATTTCATTTTTCGAATAATTTCCAGAATTTAATTCCGATTGTGCTGAGATTCTGCGTTTATATATTTGGTATCAATCTCAAATCCCTTATGAAATTTGAGGTAATAGTCTTATTGCTCCACCAAAGAACGAACGCTCAAAATCTCCTGCTCAGGGCTTCTCCTAATTTTTTCTTTTGATGCATTAGAATCCCATTCCACCCTCATCTGGATTATAATTCCAATACCTATCAGATTTTCTTTATATTTTCTATATAAACCTCATCGAAATTCAAATTCTTAGACATCGAAGCTCACTTTTATGAATTCAAAGAAATGAAATTTCAAAGATGAAAATTAAAAAAAAATTATGTAAATTAAATTATATAATTATTTGTGAGACATGGATGTACATTATTATTCATTCGGAAAGTAAGAAAATATTCCCAGTATTGCAAGTTCATATTATGCCAACCATCACATTTTATTCATTTTTCAGTTGTTGAAGTTTGTCATTAACCCAATCTCTGAATACATCCCTGCTATTAGTTGAAATGAACAACAAACCAACCTAATCGAAACGAGCGGAGCTGAGAGCGACAAATTCGCATTCAGTAATGGTACCTCCATCTTTATCCATCAGATTTCAACATAAATGAAAAAGCAATGGAAATAAACGGTAGAAAGGCGAAATAACAGTCGGCAAAGTCGTGATCAAAAAGATGAGACTGGTCTCACACACTCTCAGTACTGGATATTTTCTTAATTACCTGACTGTTATCAATTACTACACTTTTTATTCCTAATTATAGGTTGAAAGATCGTTCTGGACCCAGCGGATTATTTCAGCTTTAATTGAGTGGGAAATCAGCACCAGTTATAAGTATATTGGTACCTCTTTTTGTCCGCTAATGACGGACTGGTCTTGTAATTGTGCGGATAGAGATCGTTAAAGAGTCTTCACGAAAAAATGAAAAACACCAATTGGTATAGTGCTCCTCTTCTATTTGAACTTTATAGCAGTCTGATCGGTTTCGAGCACAATAAAGTGCACAATCTTAAGAAACACGAATGAAAAACACTAAAGAAATATAAAGTGATACATTTTGGAACCTAAACTAAACCAGACGTCAATTCAGTTTGAAATTTTTTGTAATGAATTTTTCTTTGCTGTGAGAAGTGAGAAATCCTTCAATATTGGGTACTTCTTGCTCACGAATTTAAAGATACATGAATTAGCCATTACCTCAGGGCTTTTATTAGTTTCACTCCATCTTTTTCCGAGAAAACATATAACTATAAGAAAGAAATATTTAAAGCAGTCTCTTACCTGTAAGTAAATCCTAATTTTATTGCCACACAACTGGTAAAAACATACCAACCGTTTCAAAGTTCAAACATGTTTTTCACACATAATCTTAAGTTTGAATATGAAACAATTGAACATTGATTTACAAAAATATTGAAATGGTTTCAACTTTCAAATGAACTCGAGATATAATCAGAACGTTCCGAATTTGTTGAATTGAAGTATGATTGGGTTATCAACGTAACCAGTTACTCTTGCTCTAAGATATATAAGTAAAATTGACTGTAAAGTTATAATAACCCTGAAACTATTACACGGATTTGCCTAAAACAACCCAGAAATTCGTGACTGTCATAATTTCAAGTCTGTAGGTTCCTAAGGTTGAAAGTTAATACGAAGATTCTTCTGGCCTGTAGCTCAGAATATTTTCAGAATTTCTCTGCCTATTGCTTCTGAATACTTTGTGTTCGGATGCTCATGACAATTGCACATTGAAATAGCCTTCAATATAATAAAATGATTGAAATTGAAGAAATAACAGATACCTTTTCGAATTTGACAGAAAAAAATCATGAAGCGTCCTTATACTGAAACATTTCATCTCTTCTTGAGGATTGCCGAAAAATGTATGTTTCACAAATGTGTTTTAAATGGTAAGTTTGAACTAATTAGGAATTAGTAGGAATCGTTGTTTGTGAGCTGTTCCACTCAGTTGCTACGAGTGGGAGTTTGTTCATTATTCTACATCTTCATAACCTATTGTGCGAATAGCCGTCCAAACGATAACGGCGAGCGCCTTTGAGTCGCCAGAAAGACCGACACCTCGATGGATCGGGTCGAACACGAACATTGAGACGAGCGTTACGCTTATTGCTTGTGTTGCCGTCTAAACGATCATTACGCGTAACGCTCGTCTGAAGTCTCCAAATTCGACCCGAACCTTCGGGTTTCGGTTTTTCTAGTGAACTCAAAGGCGCTCGCGGTTGGACGGCTATTTGCACAGTTGGTTATCAAGATGTGGAATGACGAATAATCTCCTCTTCGGCATATTAGTAGCAACTGAGTGGAACACCTGACGAACAAGGATTCGGATTAAAGATTCGCCGTGAGTTCGTGAGCCGTCTAAATATTGCACTCTTAATCACGTGTACTATTACATTACACGTTACACCTGTCTCTGGAGCGGGCATTACGCCTTTCTTTACTCGTTACATTACACCTGTGTAGACTAGGCATAATACAGAAACAATGCCATCTCCGAGATTGCGTTGTTTAAGCAGAAAAATACCAGAATCCCTACAAAACGTCCTGGAGTTCCTCTTTGAGAGCTTTCTATCCACACCAGAGATCCAAAAGTTAGAAACAGGTGTCTGCGAATGCACTGAATGATATTTGAGCGCTGGACAATGAATTTTATTTCTACTTCTCTGTCATGTTATCTAGGTATATAAATTCACCAAAGCAATAGTTATTTACTTACTCTGTAATTTATACCTACCTCACTCATCATGGTAGCAACAATGAATAAGGTTGGAGCAAAATGAACATTATTTATCGTTGACATCAATTTAAAGTTTATGAAGATTTCAAAATTTTGAAGCTTTTTCAATTTTTTCGCTTCTGAATTGAATGTCAATGCTATCACAAATCAAGAAGAATTTGTCATTGTTTGTTGTGAAACTGTATTTGTGTTCAATAATTCGTCTTTTGTTGGTTTGTGTTAGGTGATGAGTAATCTAGCAGGTAGTGTTTCATGAAATCTTTTTTTTGAGAATACATGACATGGAATGAGTAGAAATTCTTACTATATACTTACTATTTACTAAACCTTCGTTCTTCACGAAGTCAGAGAACGTTAACCATATAAATTATTGCTCTTAACTTGTAAGTTCCGGATCTTCTGCTTCGAAAAATAGTAAATAATTTCACAAGAGTATAATATAGAAAATTCAAGAAAACACTGAGAGTTATTGATTCAAATTTCAACCCATATAAACTGCGAAATTAAAGTAAAAAGTATAGAATTACCATTCACATAAATGGGGAAATATATGCTGAATGTATACAAAAAATTCTTAAAAAAGGTTGAACACTTATCCGAAAAATTGGCAAAGGTGCTCTAAATCAAACCAAATAAAAAACAATGAGTATAACTTATGCTGGAAATGGCTGGTTCTAAGGAAAAACTTAAAATATTCGAGGTAATTTCAAGATGAGCACGTGATGGTTGAATTTATGAATATCAGTTTCACCAGTATAAAGCAGCCTGCGGAAGCCTCTGACTTACATATGATGTTGTTTCAGTTAATGATGATATGAGTGTCAAGCGGTTTCTGAAGTATAGAATTATATCGTCATCATTGTTTTATTATGAGCGGCTTAATATAATATTTGGAACTGGAACTGAAAATAGTCAAAAAATAAAACATCAAATTATTATAACTCGAGACAGACACCTACCCTGTATACTTAAACTTAAAATCCTTAGCCTATTTAGTTGATGTGTTTACGTATGGCTGAACAGAATTATTTTTCTCCTCGGATTATTCATCCATCAGTGTGTGCAGTGATGTAGTCGCTATGTCACTTGTTCAGTGATTGAACAGTCACAGTGTATAAATATATTTATACTAGGGTGACCAGACGTCCGTCATTGCGAGGGAACAGTCCGTCAATCGTACGAGGAGTCCGTCATTGATAAGAGTCCGTCAAAACTCAAAATATAGAATTTAACTGTTAATCTCGAATTGAAGGGTGATATGTGTACGAAATTGATCATTAATGACCCAATTTAATGCTCAATGTATGCTATTTTAATGTGCAATCCTCATGGCAACCGTACACAAAGTATTCAGAAGCACCACTAATTTACTAAAAAAAGGTCATCAATACCAACGAATCCTTTTTTCTTTTTGGGTTGTCCGTCATTGAACAACGATTGATCTGGTCAGCCTAATTTATACTGACAAGAATTTTCAAGTGGAACTGAAACTGAATACCACTTCATGATTGCACTCATTTCAATACTTATATTGATATTGTGTTAATGATCGAATAACAAAGGTTAAAATGTGCAGGTAATCACAAAAAAGGAATTTCAATTATAACAAACCAGAAAGCAGAACTGAATAGAGACGCTGGTTAAATCTGGGAGAAATGAAGAAATACTAACATCTTTCAAGCTTAAAAATAGTATTATAAGAGTGATTAACATGAAGTGGCGCACATTAAAGAGGTCAAAATTATCAGAATATCGGAAAAACAAAACAAACAAAATAAATAAACCAAAAAATTTACTTACATTTAAACATATATTACAATTTCTACATACGGTCTTACACACTTACTTTATAATAATTTAGTACATGCTCTTCTACTACATATACAATTCATAGGAATTATTCAGGTAGTCAACTCATTCAATATACAGGGGAGATGATACCAATTCCAAATAAAATAAGACAGCCTTTTCGTGAAGTATAACCAAGACAATCTAGTTTGCTTCCGACATTATATAATTTACAACTTGCACATAGCCGCACGATATAATTAATGTCAATATTATCACAATATATTCAATTTTTATATTTCTTGATGGAAAATATAGATGTATAACTTTTTCACGACGCAATGGAACTGTTACCTCGACTATCATCATATACGTTGGATTTTTTCTTGAGCATTCCTATGTCTTGAACGTTTTCCAAGAAACTTTTGTGAACTGACAAAATGTTAGCACTATGTACTTCCTTCTTTAATTCTTCCATATCTCTCTTGAGTTTCGCCCTTCTGTTTTGGAACCAAGTTATAACTTGAGCATTGGTCAATCCTAGGCTGCTTGCTATTTCATCTCTATCAGCAGGACTGAGATATTTTTGGTATAAGAACCTCTTCTCCAGTTCGAAAATCTGATGATTGGTGAAGGCAGTACGGGATTTTCTCTTCTTCTTTGGCTGAGGTCTGTTGCTGAACAGGCTGAGGTTTTGTCCATCTGGAACAAGAGAGAATTGGTGATTTTTCGGAAACAAGATTTCCCAAATGAGTCAGCAGTCAATTTTAATGTATCATTGTTTGATATTCTGAGAATGTTCAGGGCACTGCATCATTGAGCGTTAGACATTTAAGCTTATTTTCAGTCTCTGATTTCTACGTTTATTCCCTATGACTTACCTCAATAAACGAAAATTGTATTCGTTCAATGCTTTGCTTATTGCTTTTCAAACTAAGGAGCTAGTCATTTTCTCAAATTCGATAGGAATTTTTGATTGAATTTTCAATTTCAAAGTGGAATGGAATGTCAAAAAAACACGATTTTTCATATCATTTTTATTACTTTGACAATGACTTTAACGACAAATCATGTGAATGCTTAAGCTCGTTACATATCACTATTAGGAAAATATTGCAAATACCCGTCATAAGACGTAAAATAAATATTCTCTACAGCTTATTAATAGTACAATTGTTATAAATACATTTATTTCCATCTTAGTCTTAAAACTACTTTTTACAGTTTGTACATTGATGGTAAAAAACATGAGAACGTCTAGGAAAGTTTTCACAGTTAATTTGTTATAACAACAACACGTATATATCACTGGTGAATAGGACAAAAAGACGACAATTGATGAAGGTCCTCCTCAACACACATATTTACAATGATGCGTTTAAACATCAACAATTTCATTTACCCGAAACCACTAAATTTTTCGGACAATCTTCTTCACAAATAACAGGCTTTTTCTTCAAAATACCTAAATCCTGAACGTTTTCTAAAAAACTTTTATGGGCAGATAATAATTTAGCACTTTCTACGTCCTTCTTCAGCTCTTCCATGTCCCTCTTCAGTTTGGCTCTCCTGTTCTGAAACCAAGTAATAACTTGAGCATTCGTCAGGCCGAGACTGGAAGCAATTTCATCTCTATCTGCAGGGCTGAGGTACTTCTGGTACAAGAATCGTTTTTCCAATTCGAAAATTTGATGATTTGTGAAGGCTGTACGTGATTTCCTTTTCTTTTTTGGTTGTTGTCTGTTGTTGAAAAGGTTGAGGTGGTTCTGGCCATCTGTAACAAGGGAAAAGCTTCATGATATTGCTGAAGCAAATTAAAAGTTTCGTTCGAACAGAAACGAATAATAAAATCATGAAATTTTTGTCAGGTCTCGACCTGAGTATTCGCTTAATATCTTTATACCTTCTATCCATATAATATGGTATTTTGATGAACAAAAAGCTTAAAACTGCAGTAGCTGACGCATGACGCTCCCTATTTATTATCTTATCATGTGGCGATGATGCGAGGTACGAAACAATCGCATAACAAAGTAATATTTATTTTGATCGACTTCAACCAGTTGGGATTGTTCTCTTCACTTATGTATTTTCATAGAATAAGACTGAATTTCTGCATCATTAATTGATACGCATAGTACGAGTGTATATCAATCCAAAATAACAAAACATATATCCCTTCTATATGATATGACCAATTTTCTAATCTAATCTAATTCGATACGTTTCTCGCTTCGACTGCTATTCATTCTGACCCAAATCCACCTGCTAACATAAGTATTGCCACATCGAGTGGAAAAACAAATGAATTTGCGAAAACCTCTAAAGATATTAATAAAAAGTGACGTCCAACGGTGGCTCTAAATCCCCTTTCTGTCGCTACATTAGCTGCAGTTTATTGGATGCGCATTCCCGATTCTTACCCTCCAATTTGTGTCATTAATACGTATTATGTCAACACACACGTCGACAGCCCTCAAGTGTCTCCTACGGTTCCCCTTTGCGAGTAAATTGCTTGTAATAATTGCCAGTTGTGTCGCCCAGATTCCTCGTATTATTGTTATCAGAACACTTGGCCAATTTTGATGGATTATTTCTGTGACTTCAGTCCCTCATTTTGGGCAGTCCATGTATCAATTAAGACGGGGATGCATGAATTTTTTTGGCGTATCTGATTCGTCCATTGGTATGATATATAAATTACTAAATTAATATAAGAAATGCACATATTGAGATTAAACATGCATGCAAGTGTTAATCTGAGTTAATCGCACAGAGAAAACCTACTCTGGGGTATGGTACACTTGATAAAAAATAATTATGGTATCGTATATTCAAGGATCATAGTTTTAGTTTCATCATAATACAAGCAAAGTTTGGTTAAGTAAAATAAGCATTGATGGTATTGGCATTGACCTTCATATTAGTGAAGAAAAATAGTAGGAACTCCAGTGTTTTTGAACGCTCGTTCTACTTAAACGAGTGCCATATCGTTTTGCCAAAACGTCTGTGATTGTCGAATTTTGAACCGAAAATGGTCTCCAACGATATGGTTTGACTCCCTGATGATGAATTCGTGGTCAAATTCAATTCTCTCCGTGAGGCCGGCCGTCCATACGTGCATAAGCTAATTTTCGAAGGGATTATCCCAGAGACTTTAGATTTTCAGGGTGAGTTTGGTTCCCAAATGCCTTGATTAAATTCGTTAACCAGCCAAATCGTGCAGGGTGTTCCATAAAATATGCCTATCCAAAATTTTTGTTCCTCAATATCTCAGACAAAATGAAACCAATCGAAATGCAATGTTGCGGCCACATGAAAGATGCCCACAATAAACCTCATGCCCCGTGTGGCCATTGTGTATACAGAACCATAGAAAATTCAATTGGAATATTAAAAAAGAAACTTCATATTTGCATAAAAAGATATATAATTCGAGTGAAATTTATTTTGTGAATGAAGATTGATATACTGAATGTTCAATCGAACAATGAATTTTATTATATCATAATGTCTTAAGAATGAATAAATAAATAAAATAATTGAAAATGGCTGCCCCGTGTTCAACTCAATGATTACCGAACTCTACGAATGCACTTGAAAAACTAGATTCAGACAATGGAATAGAGAAACAGTCAACAAGAAACACATTCAGGATCATCTCTCTTCAAAAATATTCTTATACCTACTAAAACTGATTGAACCAGCTTTGGTTATGATATATCTGGGTATAAATTTCATACTTCCCATTAATTCAAATGTTTTCGATTCCGAGTCATTTAAATACCTGAACTGAAAATAAAGCAAATTTGGACATTATAACTGTAAGTAAAATTCTAACACAGTTTTTGCCTCAGTACAACAAATGTGGATTCAGTCACAAATCCACAAAGCTAGTGAATGGTTGGTCTGATCAATTGCTCCTAGGTATATTTGCTTTGGAAAAAGAGGTGGAAGATAAAGTCGAACACAGTTTGACACGGAAAAAATATTGTAATAAATGAAAATATATACCCGATAAGAACGAGAGCAGTGTAGAGTATTGCATTCTATTGAATATGGAATACTTGTTTTATTCCATTGTCAAATATCTAGGTAAAAAACAAAATTGTCTGAAGAGATGATATTGTTAGAGACACTCCTATCAATGAGTTATCCGTCCAAAATAAAAGAGAAAAATTTCGAAATCTAATCATCGAGCTTATTGATTAACATGAAATGACGTCTTATAATGAACCCATTCTTGATCAACTAACTAAAATTTTTAAATCTTCATCACTGGCATCCTACCCCAGGACATTCATGGAAACTGTCAGACCAACTTGCTTCATCTCGAAGAGTCCGAAGAACCTTCAACGAAGGCTCTAAACACGGCGATATTCATTTTCACAAGAGCTAAAATCGTTTCGATTATTGTGATTTTCCTTCGGAAGTATGATTTACGAGTGTCCAGAATGAGCTTACCGCCGCTGGCTTTCATGTTGCACCGCATCTACAACTAGAACTGTCAGAGGAAAAGGCAATAAACGCGCTCAAGATGAAAAGCAGCAATGGATGTTGATTTACATAGTTCCTGTCAACCGTTGACTTGGATTTAATATGTTAAACCAGAGGCAGTAAAAATAAAACGAACTGATCTCGCTTCTCACTCTATTGAATTTTGAAATGCCTTAGATTTGCCTATCGGTTTCGGCCAACTAGACAAGAGGAGTCTAAAATTATCACACTTGCTTAGTTCACGTCAATTTGTATTTTCGTGTTATAATTCTGTATGATGTCTTGTTTGTTGTTTTGATGGTGTGTATTGAGATTGAGATCAAAGGAAATTGATGTTATGAAGTTTTCGTTTCTTAGAAATAAGGACGATGAATATTATTCATTTCGATGGTATCAATGTGCAAGTATCAATAATGGTTTCATGCCAGATCCAGATATTCTTATTGCTTTTAAAAGTTTTTGATCATTACTCTTCAAAAATTCTGGAGTGAAACCCTATGGTAATACCTATCCCTATTTTACGAAGATGTCTCTGCTGTATTTTACTAATGAAAATGAAAATATTTAAAAGTTTCAATGTGTTTTTCTTGGAGACTTATGCTTGTGATATGTGTGTCATGCAAAACGAAAAGTGGTGAGAGAAGTTATTTTATTGAGAGTAAGCAAATTAATCACTAATTTTTCTGAACATGAATTTTGTTAACTTACAGAACAACTCAGACAATATAAACCTTATACATGTATGTATTTCGCTACGTTATCGAAAACTCCAACTGAATTCTCCGCTCATTATGGAGTGGACGGAAAAATCGTAATCACCTCGTGTATTAATATGAATATCGATTAACTATTTCGGTAAATAACAATAAATTGTCATAAAAGTCATAGAAAATTACATAAAAGTTATTTCAAGGTAGAATCACCCAATTTCCTTAAGGTTTGCCTTTATTTCATGGACTTCCCATTTGAATCTTATCAGCATGAGAATTATCATTCTCGATCAAATTAAAATCAATCATCTCTCCGATAATATGCATCGATTGTTTCTGCAGCGTTCCGGTCTCACAACTCAAATTATAAAGATTTCCGACTGAACAAACCAAGACATAAGTAGTTCATTTGATTGTATATGTTAACACAATAGTTTATTCAAAACTTGCAGACCTTATAATAGGCAAAGGTAAGCAGTCAATAAAACACCAGAACACATTAAAACGATTTAACAAAGGCATTCACACTAAACATATGCGCAAGTATGGAGGCTTTCTATTGCAAGTAGAGGCGGTTTTAACGGAAGAGCGCCTTTGTCCGCAAAGCAACTAGAGCCATAACGCATCGGGAAATATCGTTACCGCCAATGGTACCAACTTCCTCGATAAGCCTTATTGGAGGTCATTCAGAGCGGAAAAGTTGGTTTGGTTTTCGCGTTATGGCAATGGGTACGCATTTAACCATTGCATCTCATCATGGATTTCCCATCGTTGAATTAATTTGTCAACCGCGATTCTAAATTCAATGCTTATTAAAAATTTGGCTGCTTAGCTTATGACTTTATCGCTAATATACAGTTGGTTTTGAGGAAAGCCCGAAATAGCTCAGTTAGGCTTTTTATGATCTTTTCAAGTTTCCAAACTAAATATCCTGAATGATTTAAAGGACTCCACGGCATAATTAATGCTTTATGTTGCAATGCAAAGTGATGAATTGTGGTATAAAAACCTTTCCTTATACATAATAGGGAAAGGTTTTCCAAGTGTACCTTCGTATTTGATATTTTCAGATTTACGATAGATTATAGAGAAAGCTATAATATAAATAAATAAATAGCGAAAGCTTTTGAGTTCGGTTTCCTTCGTAGAAAAAAACGCTCTATTGTATAAAAATGAAAGGATGATTATTTTCAATTCAAGTTAATTTAACTAAAATTTCAGAATTTCAGAATAGAATACTGGAAATGTGAATATAACGAAACAACAGCATTTAACTCATTTTCAAGTCAATAATTTTTAGATCGTAGGTACTGATGTTTTTTGCGGGTGTGTAAACAGATGTTTACATAACTTAGGATACTTCTAGGAATGGTAATTCATATTCATTTTGAATAACAATATGAATATTTGACTACCCTCTGAAAAACTGAGTACCATCACATGACTAGCTCTATTATGGAGCATCGCCTGCCCAATACGACTCTGCGTCTCCGTACAGCATACTTCCATCGCCACCTGGCTAAACGTCGCCTAATCGAATTGTCGGCTAAGTGTTGCCAACAAACAACCTCGCCCGGAAATAAATTCCCCCATACGAACGCAAACTGGCTCGTAAATGTTTCTGCAATAAAAACACCTCGACTGTGAAAGTGGATTTTCGTTGTTCAAGAAACAAAATGGCCTCTCGACAAAAGGAGAACCCCACCGCCATAATTGACGATTTAGATATACCGCCCGCACTGCCGGTCTACCTCCATTTTCCAATATTGGCGGAAACGACATAAAGGGGAAGTTCAATATAAATCTCCGGGTTCTATTCCAAACGCAAAATGGGACAACGATTTAATAGAAATTGGAAAATTTCTATTCAAGTCAAGACGGAGAAGGTATAGGATGGCCGCTATAGAGGATGAACACTTTCGAAATTTTGATTAAAAACAAATTGAAGCTCAGTATTCAATGAAATGAAAGACGAAGAGATTACTGATCTATTCAAAGCAAAAAGAAACCATCCTCTCTTCAAAACCAGCTATATAAACCCACAAATAGTGTTCATTCGCCGTCGATCAATTGTAATTCTGACGCATTACATCTCTTCTGTATAAGTCTCAACTCTGAATGACTCTCTGAGTGACATATAATAATATAACAGTAGTTTTAACTTGACCTAAACGTTTCATATATCTCCTTAAAAAATTAAAGAAAAGCCCTAAGCAGATGTTTATGAGGGCTCGTTCATTGGTGAAGCAAAGAGGCTATAACCTCAAAATTTCAGTATTTACAAAATAAATTTCACTCGAATCGGATATCTTATTGTAAAAATAAAAAGATTTTTTCTCCATATTCCAATTGAATTTTCTATGGCTCTGTTGAGATATGGCTACAAAATTCTGCATGAGGCTTATTATGAGCATCTTGTATTTCGATTGGTTTCGTTTGTTTTGAGATATTGAGGAACAAAAAATTTGAATGACCATATTTTATGGAACAACCTGTGCGATTTGGCAGGTTAACGAACTTAACCGCGGCATTTGGAAACCGAACTCCAACCATGAAAATTTCAAGTCTCTTGGACAATCCCTTCGAATGTTATTGTGCTCACTACCAGGCGGACAGCCCCTCGGACAAAATTCAGTTTGACTACGCAATCGTCATCAGAGAATCGAACCCAATCGTTTGAGACTATTTTCGGCTCAAAATTCGAAAATTACAGACATTTGGGCTAAACGATATAGCCTCGGATATAGCACTCTTTTAAGTAGAAGGAGCGCTTAATATGTCGGAAGAATAAGTTAAATTTTACAACAACCCTAGAAATTAATCGAAAAATAGATAATGGCGACTTTATTGAATATCAATATTGAAGCTCGTCGAGCTCAATTCCCGGTTGACCTAGTATAGTGAAATCGTATACTCTTAAAAGAATCCTGAAATATTGGCAGCTTTTGTGCGACGGTCTGCCAGAAAAGTGGTGGGGAATCAGGAGAGGGATGAACCAAAGCGCTAACAATAACTCTACAAGGGGTTGACACTGTCGCAATAAATACTCTCTCTCCCGTTCGCTATTTTCCACCCGATTTACTCCTGATGAGAAAATGAGCATTCCTGCCAGTCGCGGGTGCGCGAAATCTCTCGTGTGACGTCGTAAATTCAGCTATGTGCCAGTCGGAATCCGTCTCTTTCCACTGTTTTGTGCACATTCCATTTTGTTCTTACTCTATTTATTGTTGGGTGGGGAATGGGGAAAACTCCGAGGGAAGGTTAGATTTGGTTGTCGTTTTTGTGCGGTTACGATTTGCTAGCCTTGTTTCCATCAGAGGTTAAAAGGTCATGTCATGACAGTTGGGAATAAATTTCTTCAATCTAAGGAAATTCACCATGCGTTTGCGTTTGAATTCGCAGTACAAAAATATATCGTTTTTCCGTCGTCCTCAAAATGAAAGATCAATAAGGCAATAATAACCCAATTTTAATGCACGATATAATGTATAATTGTCATTGACAGAAAGTATTCAGTATTCAGAAGCAATACAAGTAATGTTATAATTCTACTGCAACAGAAATTTATATATTATGTCATAAGTACCTATGTCTTGTGCAAAATAAAAGTTATTTACGCTACAAGTCTGGAAAATGGAGTTTTGTTCGGACGAATACACCAAATTCCCTACGTCCAAAAATACTATTTTCAGGCGTGTTGCGTACAATATTTTTTCGATAACCTTGTAGAATAATAGCATTACTACTGCTTTCCTTATTTTATTGCAAATTACGAACAAAAAACATACAAACTTTTGACAACCAATTTCATATGAACTATCAACCGTCATTTCGTTGCTATAGTAATCAACAATGACGTGATTTTCCCGGTCTAGTCCGGGAAGAACGTCTTTTCCGAAGTAGGCCGGAAAATGCTTCCTTCTCGAAGAAAAAGTGTCCGGGAAGTGAGTACTTCCCAGACGATTCTCAAAAAAAATGTATATCAATCAACTCTGTTTAAAGAATTCACAGATAGCAATCAAGAACTTATACTCAATTCATAATGCGATCGACAGAAAAATCTTCTAATGAACACTTTTATTAATCTATTCATTAAAAGTATCGATTAATTATTAATCGCTTTATTCGCTTCCATTACCAAACAAGTTCATCGAATAGCAATTCTTATCCCATAATCATTTACCACACAGTCACTTTTCTATGTTTTAACATTAATTCGATATGAAATGTAGAAAAAGTTTTCAAACTCTTCCTGTAAAATCGAGAACAAATAAAGCTGTTGTTTATTCCGGATGATTTTTCACTTTTAATTAATATAAGACACACAAAATAGAGCTCAGTTCGGTTACAAAGTCGAGAAAAAGTGAAATTGAGTAACAGTAAAATAAATCGGTCTAGAAGTTCGAAAATCATCACAAACAAATTGCTGTTTTTGTCTAATTCTTCAAACTGCAGGTTAATCATAGATTTATTCGTGCCAAGAACGTAGTTTTTCAACTACTAATCGATTGAAATCCCGTCGGAACGAATTAACATCCTCCAGATACCTCGAGATTGCCTCGATTGATGTTGAACTGACCAACAGTTGTTAATGGATCAAAACATCCGAAGAATTTTCCCAAAAAATTTAATATCAAGTGCAGGATTACAGTTTAAAACATTGTGTTGAACTTCGCCGCTGTAGGTGAGATCGGCACTAGGATACAGCGGACCAGTGGAACGAAATCAAGGAGACACCGTGAGCCTAGAGCAAGAACCAGATGGCCCGGTGTCGGCAAGTGGCCACAAAGAACTCGTATTAGTCACACCTGCCAGTTACTACCAATCGAACTAACCAACAGGACAGCCAACCTAACTGGATGATTTTGCGATATCATTAATAACCATACTCTCTCTTTTCTTACCATGGGACTGACACCGCCACTTCTTGCATTTGCATTTACTAACTTGATTCTATTTAAAACTTCGCACCGTGTCCAAGCGAATCCTCGAATTATGGATCATGTTCCTTTTCATTGTGGAGCCGGAGCCTCGGGTTCGGCCTAAATTGGCCCACACACACAAATAAAGACGTTAAATTATCGTAATAAACTTCTTTTTTCCCACCTCTGGTTTTACAGAACCGCTTTGAGAGGTGCACTTTTCTTACCAACATTGATTTATAGAAGCCAGGCTAAGGAATTGATCTGGACAGTGAAATTATATCGTTTTGTCTTTGTTCTCTCGATGATTGCTTCGTTGGGATTTTTCGAGTAATAATCTACTCAGCAATTTTTCGTTTGAGTTCTATAGTGTGTCAGTGTGGAAAATTCTGTTCAGTTGCAAGCAGAATAAGCCAGATTTGAGGCTTTATGAAATAACTGTTCTAGATTCATGTGTAGGACCTCTGATACGCGATTATTTATTATCAGTACGACATTTCATTTTCTAGTTTCTCTAAAATGTAGACATAATGAAACTGGAACTCCCAATATTACCAATTAAAATTAGGGTTTCATTCCTATTATCTATTTCATTTGATACAGTGATTCCAAAAATCATCTTTCTGTTCGAGTGCAAATCTCGAAAGAAAAAAAAATTTTTTCTCGACTTTTATCTATACCCTTCATCCGGAAAATAGTGAATTTGTTGTCTTTCGCTGTTCATCATAAATAAGGAATTCGTTATTTTATTCGATATTCTCTCAGAATCTCACATTTCCATTATAGGCGAAAATTTCTTTCCTTTGAATCTTCGAAAATCAACACCTAAGGAGATATCCACCCCAACCTACGTAAAGTATATTCACATAATACTGGCTAACGTCCATATTTCGTCAGTGCACCCCTCATGTTTGTAGTTGTAACTCAAAGAATACAATAAAACTGACAAACAGTCGAAGATTTAACTAATTCCTTCCGTAAACAATCAATGGTGGTCTATAAATCAAGCAGTGGCGCCTAACATGTGTCCACAGATTCTCTGAAATGGATCCAAAGAATGCATTCATCAATGCTGCAGTGTTAGAGAGGTTTCTTCAACTTTCTTTACTTTCGTGAAATGTTAGTTTTAAGTACCAATAGGTATTTTAAAATAAAATCCAGAAGTAATGTAGATTTATTTGTAAAATCTTATTACACTTTTCAGTTAGAACGCTACAACTCACTAGAATAATTATTATTATAATCTCATTAGATAGTTCTTATTTCAATTCGAGTTAATAGGTAATTGATGTTAACCAAATTTTCAATATCTTTACTTTATGATAACTAGATCATTTGAATCTGCATAATCTCAGAGGAAACTTTGATTCAGAACGATTTTATTTTTTTCACAGAATGTTCATAAAGTGGATTATTATAAATATAAGTATTTTTCGTCTCCAGCTTCTGTATTTATTGGTGAAAACAAATGAATTGCAAAAAAACCCAAATGATGGTGATTGAAATGATTATGATTATACTGATTAATTAATCCTAGGTTTCGGTTGATCTCAATAGGTATACAGCTTGTACGAATCAGGATAATCAGTATGTACTATATCTTCCTATAGTGCCTTCGTATGCATAAAAATATTGTCTGATTTCAATAAAATTATTTCCTTATTTATGACAATAATGAAATGAATTTTTTGTGTGCAAGATGATACCTTTTCTATTTGTAGTTTGTAGTAGTTGCGTAGTATGATGAATTTTCGATGGTTGTTTCGTTAAGTGGGCAACTGAAAAACTCCAAAGCTATCACTTCAAAAGTTTAATTTTGAAATTATGAAATTTTTCGAAAGAATAAGATATATGTATTATCCCAACTTTCATATTTCGTCAATACGTTCTTCAAGCACGAAGAAGATATAAACCTAGTACCTATACCTATATACATATACATATTATGGGCATGTTAAAAAGCGGGCAAAAACTCTATACATATAAGCACGCAAACTTACGATCTTTAGCGGCAAGCCAAGTCAAGCTCAATAATTATCGTAATATAACACTGATCCCTCTGACATAGTTGTTATCCTCTGGTTAGATATTACTTACTAATTGCGATGTGATTATTTCGATTATATCAGAGACGTAATTCATTTTCTTCACTGTACGATAAGATGAAGACATTCTCAATTCGAAGTCGATTACAAAATGTTGATTGTCATCACTTGGCATGTTATAATAATTCTGTAACATATCGTTTTTATAAGCACTATACATTTCGATTCGTTTTCAATGTTTCGAAATGAAAAATCTTTCGAATGCACCCCATTCGACAATTTAAATACCCCCGTCGATGGCTCTTTGAGAGAAAAAAATACGCTGTTATTATTATTATCAAATAATTTTATCGACTTTTCAGATAGGTACGACATTTTCATTTCTGAATATTCTCGAATAATTCACAGTCATTACAAAGTTAGAAAATGCTAACATTCTTAAGGAGCATATTGACCAACATGTAATAGTTTTGAAGAATTCAAACAAAGTTGTACATATTTTCCTGTATTCATAAACGTATAATGAAATCTGCTTTTTTATTGATTTTAACTTCTCTTGTTGATGAAATGTGATCTACAGGTCATCAAGGTCACTAAACTGAATGATGGAAATCAGAATGGTACAAACGTGTTGACTTTGTTGGAGTAATTCAAATAATTTTGAAAAATTAAGTGAATTAGTTCGAATTCATTCAATATGAAAGAAATTTTCACCGGTTTCACACAGTAAAGTGCGGATTGCGGTTAATTTCGAAATAAATCACATAGAATTCAGACTGAGACCGGAAGAATTCTTTCGTTCGTAGAGAAACATATACGTAAATTATTGTACATGGTATTATACATTATTCACGCCTAAGTAACAGTGACAATAAATGGTAATTACAATACAAGATTGGCATTTTGATTTATTATTTCGCAAATTGCACATCCCACACAAGTTAACCGGGAATGCTATATTGTTGTTTACGAAAGCTTAACTCTGTGGTACTTGCTTAGATGACAATTCTAGTTCAATCATCAAATCGCATGATTGGAATAACACTAAAGAAAAAATTAGATTCAACACATTTGTTTAGTTCTCTTGACCGAGAAGAACACAGTCTGGGTACAGCTCAAATTGATGTGGAGTTATGTTATATGAAATCAATTGAATATTTTTTTTATTTGGATTTTAATGAGATAAGATGAAAAATATTTTAATGGGAAAAAGAAATATTTAGAAATTCTAGATTCTGATCCACAGGGTTTTTTTTTAATTTGAAAAGCGATTTTCCTATTCAGTTCAAAAAAATGATGTGTTCCATCAAATGAAAACTGAAATAAACATTCAATAATATATTCATTTGATGAATAGTATGTTAAATTTCAACGGGAGTGAAAAAATCATAATCACTAACCAGGAAAAAAAACCAATCCTCGGCAACCTGGATGGTACCATACAAAATTATCAGGCGAATTGAATAAATGAATGCTATGAAAAAATCATGAAATTCATTGCATCCGGTTATTTCGCGAACTTCTTAAAACTTCTTTCAGAATTTTGAATGAATCGTTGATTCCGTTCACGAGATACAGTGCTTTTAATTTCTATTCAAAGAAATACCCTCTAAAAAAATGTTTTCATCTTATCTGCGACAGCCTGTACTTATATGAATTGAAGATTTTCAGTTTCGGGCATAAGTCGTAAAATTAATATGTAATTTCTCCTGAGATATAGGTATAAGACAGAAGAATACCAACCATGAAATAAATCAATACTTCGATATATTTTCTTCACATACGTACAACTGATGTAGATCTTAATTGAGAATTTTAAAATTAGGGGTTGATCACACAAGATTCCAATATAAATGTTGAATCAAACTGAGAAATCCACTCATGTCATACCCTAGTCCATCTCTGTCGAAACCATAATAGCTACAAATGGTTCTCTACTTGTTCGTAAAGATATTACCGTCAAACTTGGTAAATTGGATATGCGATATGTTGAATCTTCTTGAAATTCGGAACGAAAACGATACGGCAATATCGATGTTAATGCTGTAAGTAATCGTATTACACGCAACCTTTCACGTTGTACAAGTTCCAAGCTCGTTAGCTAAGATCAGACTGACATGTTCACTAATTTGGGAGTCAACTTCCTTGCATGATCCTTTATAAGATAAACAAGGATCGAAATTACGAACTGGTGGATATAATAATAGTATCCTTTTTCTAAGAGGATGGATGAATATGAAAATCGTATCAAGTTCCGCTTGAGATCAATGTTTGCTCTAATCAATTTCCGGGTATTTCTATCAAAATCATAAAACATTGGATGGGAATAAGAACCACCGCTTCTCCTGAATGGAATCACCTATTTATTCAGCTTGAGAACAATGATGTATTCCAACGAATGAATACTTAAGTTAACATTCAATAATACCTATACCTATATTCAATTGATTAAACTGATAAAGATTCAAATTTTATTTCGTTACGGGATGAATGGAATGCTAAATAACGGCGAAATATCGAGTGAAAAAATTGTTGCCACTATCAAGAAAGAATCCTCGATAACCTGGATGATGACATACAATAATATCAGGCGAATTGAATCATTCGCGTAGATATCGAAGAAATAATGCAATTTATTGTACAGGGTGATTTCGCGAACTTTTTAGAACTGTCAAAACTTATGTGATACGGTCCGGAAAATAGTTGATTGCAGTTCCTAGCACCTTTCGAAAGGTATCTTACTTCCAAATTTTGGATAAATCTGTGAATCCGTTTAGGAGATATAGTGGTTTTCATTTCTATTCAAATTCAAGAAACACCTTGTATTTCAGAATCTAGAATCTATAACTCCTATATACATGTTCTCTTATTTGAGTGTCAACTCTGTTCGCATGATCCTTCGTAATATAAACAAGTATCGAAATAACGAACTGGTGGAAATATTAATACTTTCCTGATTTGATAGCATGTATATAGATCGTATGAAATTTCGCTTTATATTAATATTTGCCCCAACTACTTTCTACGTTGCTGACAAGAAGGATATATCAGAGTCTATCAAAATAATGAAACATTGGAGATTGTATTGAACCGCAAATATCAAAATAATCTCTTATTTTGAGGATGACTCATTGTGTTTTCTTAGAACTGAAGTTCTGTTTATTTTGATGAAATCCTAATAGCGAATAAGCGTAGTGCATTGAAACAAAAATAGAAACATAAAAACTGATCGCTAAGGTTTGGGGAATCACTTCCATGAAATTAACGCACACTTGGAAGGACTTCAAACTTGGAATCAATGATACATCCGAAAATAATGTGAAACTTATGAAACAAGTATAAATATGCCTGTGATAAAGAAAATATTTTATCTTATTCTGAAAAAAATCAGTGAGTGATATTTTGTCTTAAAAAAATTCATCAATCCTTGCTATGTACTTCTAAAAATTGATTCGTTTCTTTTTTGTGTTTGGCCAGACCACACTTTAGGAAATAGATACGAACAGAAAATTAGGAAAAACTTGAATTTTTATTGATTTGAATTTCTATGATGAAACGCCAGTGATAATTGAACAATTTCGTTCATTGATAAAAGAACACTAAAAAACTAAATAGCAAAAACCGATTACTTGCTGCCCTAGTAGTAACAGTGTCCCGTTCACTTATAGGTACTTTCAATTTCCTAATAATAATTTCAGATTAATATTTTCTTATGGCAATATACACAATGATTTGCAGTGGTGAAAATCTTCAGATGAAAGAATTCTATTAATTCAACACATTCCCAATGAATGATTCCCTTAGTGAGCTGAGGAAACAAATTAATCTTTTCTGAACTATTTAATCCACAGTTGTAGACCCGAAAATAAACCAGCAATTTATTAACAATACAACGCCTCATCATGAGTGAAATTGGTGTGAACATATTTCTTCTTCGAGCGACATTTATTTTTGAACCACGCGTTTATAGCGTACATACTATAATTCATTTCAAATGGCCAGAAAATTTCGAGTTTGAAAGCATTTGTTCTCAAAATAGAGGAATGAATCTAGGTTCATTCGTCGAAAGAGTTATCGGTCTAACACACCATCTAAGTGAGGAAGTCAAATCACGAAGCCGTTTTCTGAGAAGTGAGTTTATAAATTGATACTGTCGTTGAATTGATTTTCTTTACTGTAGCTCGGAGCAAAAAGGTTGATATAGTTTACACATGAATTAATTCCGATAAACTTTTCCTATGTACCTCATTCACTGGTTTTACCGCAAATTGTTATTATAGCAGCAAGAACGTGCTTTTCTTACAACTCCATGATACTTTCCAATTACCAAAGACGTTCTTCAAGTAAATCGTCGTTACCGCAAATATTGGTACAATGATATTTGTGTTACATCTGAAAGAAACCTAGTTTGTAGATATGCAGTCTTTCATTCACATGGTATCTGAAAAATTGCTTTCCCATATTCGAAACTATAAAAAACCCTAGCAATGGAACATTGCGTATCTCACGAAATAAAAATATAATAGTTTTTGGAGGATACTCCTTGTGTTGAGTCATAAGATCTGCATACCAGAGAATTAGCGTTGCATATTCGTATAGGTTGAATTATTAATCATTATTGGTTTATTCTGAAACCTAGAAGAGGTCTAGGTGTATAAATATAATACATATAATGAAATAGTTCTAATATCAGATAGATGCACGGTTGGAATTGAGCAGAAAATATTTCAAGAATATATAATATATGTATATAATATTCTGATTCCAAATCCAAGGGAAAAGTATGAATGTTGTTCGAAGGACATTATTGATTAATTTAACTGTGAAATGAAATCAACCCATCAAATGACGCAGAGTTATGCTTCAGTGTCCTTCAATAATCTGATTATATTATGATCCTTCTAGAGCATCTTGAATGCTAAATGATGTGAAAATTAGACATAAGTCCAACATTGAAATCTGGGTCGAAACTGGATTATAAATGAGGAAATCACTATGAAAATTTTGTTCGAAATGAAGACGGATATTGAAGATCTTGAAACAATTTTGTTTGCATGAATCTCTACATATTGTTGTGTTCATAATTGCCAGGGTAAAGTTTATACAGCGAAATATTCCAAAAAAAATTGTTCAGAAAAAAATACAAGGCTCTCCGTTTTCTTACGTCCTATCAAGCAGTCATAGATATAATCAGCGGTATAAATTCTTACATAGAAGCTCATTGTGTAAATATCAAACTTTTCATCTTTCTTTTTTCATTATTTTAAAATTTTTGACACTACTGTGTTCACTAAGTAATAAAGCATACGGATGTCAAAATATTGATGTAGATTAACATTTTATCTTATAATTTCAGGAAGCAATTCATTGAGAATTATTATATCGATTGTTTTTGATATAACAAAACTTCATAAAAACTCAGCAGTCATTATTATAATGATTTTATTATTTCAAATGAAACAATGTTATTTTTCGGTCAAATAAATAAGAAAATGATTCTATATCTGTGGCAGTAACTGTGAAATATTTTAGGGGGTTTGGAAAAAGCGTTTTCTTATTTATTTTCCACTCAATATGTCCGAAGTTCGTTATAAGTAATCGAAACTGGATTTTGTATAATTGAAATAAATTTCAAATCGATTGATAAGAAATAAAATATAAAAATTCTTAATACACGTCATCCTCTTAAAATGTTCAGAACAAACTAACAGTAGACTGGCCCCTACTTCGGTGACGAGGTAACCCTTTGGCATTGATTATAGGGTTATTTTCATTAGCTGCCGTTTAATTAACAAAGATAATCAGGCAGAAAACGCCGATTCATTCAAGTTCGTTTAAGAAACCACCGGAACCTTCCATTAGCAACATGATTCCACAATTCTTATTGATTAGGAATAATTAGATTACCTCCTTGAGTGCGTTTTCTGGAGCTTTGTTCTTGCTTGAGCTTCAATGTATTCATGTTCACGAATTTCATGCCAAAGGAATAGAGGTGAGTTATCGATCACCTTTTTACTCGAGCTTCACCTTGAATCAGTTTTCCTTAAAAACGAGAAGGAAGTGAATGAGATGCATAGGATTGAATCGAATCATGTCTATTCGTGAGTTTTTGTTCCAAACGAGAAAAACATTGTTTACAAATTATTTTCTGAATTTATTATATGGTTCCATCAGCAGGGTAGTCTTGTTTGGCATTATATGTATTTCTGAAGCTTTCGAGTAAAAATAATGAAGAATATCAATATTTTGAAATTCGTTAATAGAGCATGCGATCCCGTTTATTGAATTTATGGATTGGTATCGCCTAAAAATTCTCAAGTTTTCATCAACAATCGTGATAAAAGTCAAATTCACTAGAAGAGGTACTAACTTACTAATAATCTTTCAAGAAGCAATCTTATAGAAAAGAAAACTGCCCCATAAAGTTTTATCTGTTGAGTTCTAAGACATTTATGAAAAAAGGGGTTATATTAAACCGATTTACCGAAGGCAGATACAGGGGACTAGAGATCGTTTCTGAAAACAGCAGCAATTATATTCTTACTATAAAAAAAAATTAATTATTAATACACAAAGCATGAGTATAGGTATACAATCCAGGCTTACTGACCAATATTTCATACTCAACTCAATTTTCAACGAAATAAAGTTCTGATAATGATAATGTACACGAAATTGATCAATAATGACTCATTTCAATGCATGATTTCTCCTATTCCAATATAAGATTGTCATGGGCAACCGATCATAAAGTATTCAGAAGAAATACAAGTAATGTTACAACTCGACTGAAATATAGACATTTATATTATGTCAAATGTACCTCTTATGCAAAAGAAAAACTTATTTCTTTGAAGAATTTATACTCAATTGACAAAGAGGTCGTAAAAATATTTCGACTATAAATGGATGTTTATTCACATGACAACTTAAAATTGAAGAATTTGTTGTATATTGGTGATAGGTGCGCTGAAATTACAACCATAGTCTTATCTCAATCACCTTTTCCAGATGTGAAAAAGTTAAGTTGTGGGTTCATTACATTATTTAAAGATTCGAGAAACAACTTACTTACATCTTAAATACAAATGTAATCACACAAGTCGCAACACATGCGGGCCCAAATTCCAATTTGTCGAAGTAGATGCCGAAATTGAAATCGTAAAACCGTAACCGTCATGTTTTCATTTATGATACATGATATCCGATTGTTATTTACGACAGTAATACGTAGGAAACGCCGCGGGTGTGTTGTTCCAATTTTCACACACGCAGGAAATAATTTATTCTGATTATTAATTATGATGAGGTAACACACCCCGCTTCTCTGGGTCTTTTGACTGATACGGACATGGGGTTGTGGTTTTGGCCTGCTTGAAAAGACGATTGGTTGGAAATAGTAGAATACAAAGGGTGGTTTGATTTGTTCGATTCACATATGTCACTCCTTTAGGGGTTGCTATAATTAAGTTATACTTTTTTCGTTTCGTGAGCTTCCATCCAGAAAAGGATGGTCATTTTTGGGAGGTTAAACATATTCGTTCGGATCAATATCGAACAAATACATTCGCAATACCGTTTTCAAAATGAAAATATTTTAATCTGGTGAAACCTATTTTGAAATGCTGTGCTATATTGAGAATCACGAAACAGATTTATTTTAGAACGGTTCATCTAAAACAGATCTGTATTTTTATGGTATGGAAAAACTGAATATCTTGCGCCATGATTACAGGGGTAAAAATGGGTTTCCAGCTATTGCTTTAGGGAGAGTAATCCGAAAAAAAATACCTATTTTTTTCGAATATTTGTACTTTTCATAAATAAAAAAATGACCTATCGAAAAACTTGGGGGTAATTAAATTTGTCCTTCAATATAGCCGAAGTCGATGAATATAATAAGATTTTGTTTTTATTGAAAAAGTGTACTTACTAGGAAAGTACTCAATTTGGAGTTCAGAATCATGGGGAAATTGTGTGCTTTTCGCTTCCATACAATAATTCACCTGATTTTTTTTATGGTGTCACCTGAAATCACAAATTTTTCAAACCACACTAATTTGTTCGGAACACTCGCATAAAATGTTCATTAAATATTCCAATCGCGTTAGTATCATTGTATGGAAATATGGAATATAGTAGCTTTGAAGATTAAAGTAACTACAATGACAGAATACATATTTCGTTATTTCTGCTCAAAATATGCTCTGAAAATATAGACAAAGAAAATTTGTAGGTGTTTATTTTGAGGTATCATCGTTCGACCCCAACTCCCTATTTAAGTTTTTGGGGGTTTGCGTTTCCAATCTACCCTACACACACCGTCGTTTAGTAAACGTATTCATGTGAATTCCGAAATATCAGAGGTGATTTCTTTTCATTGATGGGACACCCTGTGTTCCCGTTAGGACTTCTAGTTTCTATTCTAGGAAACACCACAGACAAGCACTAGACATGTCAACGTTTCTCAACTCCTGTCAGCAATAACCGTCGTCTCCAGTAATCAAATTCACCATGACGAACATCCAAATAGACTCACAAAGTAATTTTCTGTTCGTTTAGTTATCATCACCCGTGCGATGCGAGGCTATGAAGTTATACTTAGGATATTCCTGTCTCCTGGCGTCCCTCAGGAGCTACAATGCTCGGAAACAGCGTAATAGGAGAAGACGGATCACTAGAAGGTGTTGATGGTAAAATTGACGTATTATGGGTGTCAACAAAAGCAGATGGAAGGAAGTGGATTATGAAATTAATCACCTGTTGATTTTTGAGACATTGACTCAATTATTAGATCTTTAGAAGTGTGGAAAGTAGAGAAAGTTGATTTCATAGAGTACAATGCTTACGGAAATTGAATCATCTCAATCTATGCATTCATCAAGGAATTAATTCAATCTTATCAAGATTGGAGGTAATAAATTCATTTGAGATTTGTGAGAGGATTTAACAAATTTGATGTTAAGCTTGTTAAGTATTCACGTTAATATTAGCTAGATTTTTCCAAAATTCAATATACATGCAACTTCCAAAGTGTTTGATACGGTATTTTCCTGATGTATTTTTTGGTCAAACGCAGTTTGCATGGCAGTCTTTTCATTAATGGGTATGTTTTGAACAAAAAGACAAAGTTATTCTTGAATTTTTTTGCAGTTGTAGACGTGAAGTCCTGCATGTTATTTGGGACTAAATTTTGAAGAACAATTCTGATGAAAATATGAGTGAGCATTTCACATGAAAACAATACAAAAGAGCAAAATGTGAGTATTTGAAGATACCACCCAACGATTGAAAATTTCTCATTGAATCATATAGCTTTTTGCAAGAACCTATCTTGGATGAGATTGCACAGAAAATGGGTCTATGGTTAGGATTCTTTGTAATCCTGATTTGTGTGATAGGATGATGATTTCAGGTAAGCCACCTTATGCAAATTAGTAAATCAACAGAATATTTTTTGAAGGGCTGACTGTATCACAATATTCCAATCAATTTCAATTCATCATTTTATATTTTATCGAACTTTCGTATTATGTGGTTGGTCTCTTTATAGTTTATCGTACATATGGTTCATGTCATTCTCTTCTGAATTTATTGCTTCTAGCAAAAAAAATTGACAAAGTTATTTCAATTATGTTATGATTTGTAGTATTACCTAAATATTATTAATTTACTCGTACCAATCCAAGGTTCTCAGTCTTATAACCTGCAAACCAAGAGTTACTGAACGCAAATATGCAAAAATATAATATAGTTTTTTGTATGAATAATACACAGCGTAATCAATAAGACAGTCGAGAAAAATATACTTTTATGTCGCAAATAAATGGCAGTTTTCTAGCAATCAATGATCAATCAAGGCAAATATCCTATATCATTACAACTACTCACTAACCAAGAAAGTCCATACTGACTTCATCGTCATTTTCGAAGAATCAGACACGCCTCAGGTAGACTGTTTTCGATTTTGCATGCCAATTACAGATCTCATGAGACGTTCGCGCATATATGTCTCAATAGAAGGGGGAAAAAAGTTAATTATTGCATTGTTGAGAGAGACCTACGTGGCGCGCTGCTATCGCACCATGTCATTATCCCACATCTGGACAATATTTAATGCGATCCGAATAAGCACCGTGACCCGCCTATGATTTCATTACAATTTAAATTATTTGGCATGCTTTTTAATTAAATCAAACCGACGTGTGGTATCAACAATGACACCGTTAATAAGGTTGTCGACCAAGGCTGAGATAAAGATGGTCATGATCCACGCCATTGGTATGTCTATAAAGTGATATTTGACATCAGTGTTCGTGGAGAAAAAACTGAATTATATTATACGTCTTGAAAAAATTCAACTAAAAGTGTCGTTAAAGATTCACTTCAGTTTACAAGCTCACCATCA
Source organism: Propylea japonica (assembly GCA_013421045.1). Lineage (NCBI taxonomy): Eukaryota > Metazoa > Arthropoda > Insecta > Coleoptera > Coccinellidae > Propylea > Propylea japonica. The sequence goes on along the minus strand of CM024243.1, from coordinate 26,930,491 downwards.
ACATTAGGATAACTTGTCCAAACATAAGTAGCAACGAGACCAAAGTGACGCAATTCACTTCTTATATTCCGCAAAAAACTTTCCATAACCTATGAATTTAGGAATTTCATTCAACGAATATTTCAGGAAACTATCATAAGTATTCTGCAATGGGCTTCCAAATCACATATCAATAACGCAATTGTGATCACCTCAAACTATTTGAAACGATGCTCCTTATGAAATGGACTAACTAAATATGAGATTAGGGTGTGTGTTACATTCAATCAATTTCTTGTGGAGAAACATGGAATATTTCGAAATAAGACGGATGAAATCTGCCATCCTATTTGTAGACAAAACAATATTCAGTATCTTATGTCACACCTCTTCAGGGAAATATCATTCCGTGAATTGGCAGTACTGGCTCATTAATATGAGTTTTTTACAAATACCAGCAGTATAGTATGAGGAAAACATGCTTCTTTCTGTACTGACGAAACTAACATTATAAAAATCGGTATATTCAACAGCAGAGTCTATTCACTTTTCATTAGAGTACTAATTTGACAGCTGAACCAAGAGCTAAAAATATAAACAAGAAAGTCACCGACCCAAATGAAAGTACATTTCAGAAAGTGCATAACATGTGATCAGAACGTATTATTTGTGATAGAAAATGGCGATTTTGAGAATTTCATTTGTACTTCTTATCAGTTTTTCTGTCGATACCGAAAAAAAGTTGATAACATTTTATCGAATTTTGAATAAAAGCAAACTCAATTCTATGACAAAAAAATGTATTCTAAATGAAACCTTTGTGAGCCTTCACAATAGATGTGCTTTGAAGGAATACTCCTCATTTTAAATACTATATATTTCGCATGTGCATGGTTAACATAAAGAAAAACTTCTTGCAACAACTTCGAACATTTTAATAAGAAAAAATGTCATCAGCTCATATAGCTAATTTGACTCAATGACTTGACTTATTACCTTTTTGTATGATAATGACGAATAGCACTCTCACTCTGTACAGTGTACATGTTATATTTACCGATCATTCTTCCGAAAAAAAGATTGAAATCATCTACGAATCATAATCAACACCGAACTAGATAAATGTTAAATTCCATACCATCTAATATTTCTCAATTGAGAACAATCCGTTCATTCCATAACCAACCAATTAATTCTCTCTTTAATCATCACCCCTCACTTCGTACTTCCAAATGAAATATCCTAGCGTAACTAAATTTCGGAATTGCTATTAATTGGTTCAAAATTGGCCCCATTCCAGCCCTGGACTTCCTATAATATCGCTTTCGTCGAAAACCAAGAAAACGTTCAACCGGCAGTAACTCTCTCGACACATCGTTGAAACGCGCCTTCAAAGTATTTTTTCCACGTTATTAAATGGCGTTAAATGTAAGAATTACGATGTTCGAGTTAGATATTAATTTGCTCGAAGCAACCGTCTGTACCATTCTGTAGTAGTTTGTCTGCTTTTGAGTTGTTCTTGAGTCTTGTGGTTTATGATGTTGTCTTGCCAAGCTTTTGTTGTATAAGATATACAAATATACGACAAAGTTTATGAAGAATATTACTGGTTGAAGATTGATTGAAGCTTGGGATGAAGATAATTAATTTTCTAATTATTGATAAATTTTTATAGGTCATGTGAATATATTTGATTATATACGAGATAAGCTTCTAACCTGAAATATTTATAGTCAATTGGTCCTGATGGATGATGACCTGTATATGAAATTCCTAACGAGCTATCATCATTGCAGTGAATACGCTATTAGTTTTGGATGAACTCTCGTGGAAATGAACTTCAATATTGGTTACCTCATTTGCATTGAAAGTTATGAGCCCTACGTTGATTTCAAGCTCATAGTAACTGTTATTTATTGACAACTATAATTGCCATCGACCAAAGCCCTTTAGCTGAACTTAAATATTTTTCATAAAATATAAATTTTTTCGATAAATTTTCTTTCAGGGTCAGTCCAGGTAGAAATCCACATTCTGTTCAAAGTACAGATGATTTTCCCCAATTCCTTCTGTATGAGTTGTCAAACAGCATTGAATTAATTAAGTGTTTTATCAGTATCAACTATAATGCCTGTTTTTCTATCTTTAAAGGCTTTATAGTTTAGGTTTGGTGAAATCTTTATGAAGGAGAAATCAGCTCGATTATATATTATCTAGGACAGTATTCAAATGTTCCATAATTCAGAATACTTATTGATTGTAGAAATATAACCGTTATTCAGATATTGAATTGAGCATCATACATATTTCAAAAATTTTCATGGATTTTCTTTCTTTATAGCCGGAAATTCAAAAATTTTTTACGATAAGACGAAATGATACAACTAATAAAATTCACATTTATTCCTTCATATAAAACGTGTTCGAAATACTGCAATCATGTCTCAGTTGAATTTTATCATCTGGAGGTTAAATTTTTTGGTTATTTCGGAAGAAAATTTGTATGAAAACGACATGTAAAAATTGTGAAAAGATATATACATTGACCCCTTGCAAAACCTTCAAATACATACAGGGTGGCCGGACGATTGACGTCAATAAAAAAAAACAGGTTCCTCATGTCATGGGGTATTCGAATCACCCCCATGTATGTTATCCCATTTTTCACGGTTTCCGAGTTATGATTTTTTTTATGAAATCTGAGAATTTTCAATTTGAACATCTTCAAAAATTTTTTAAAGAAAAGTTAAAGACTTTTCTGATATTTTTTTGTTGTAAATAGATCGCCATGAATTGTACTTTTATACATAAAATAACCAGCATCGTAACTTTGATAAAAATTATGGAAATGTTGGTCTCAAGTGAAAAAGTTACGTATCGTTACGATCAGAAAAATCTTGAAATGGCAAAAAATAATTTTTGAGTAAACGTCTAGTTCTTTGATTCTTCCACCTCGCTGACTTTGAAGGCTAATTCTAGCAAAAGTAGACTGTTGAGTACCATTTTTTATTAATGATTCTGAAAGCTGAGTGTTGAGCGCAGTTTTAAGCCTACTAAGAAACCATGTAGTAACCTGTTTACATTTTTAATTCAAATTGAAATTTAGATCATGATCCAAAATACGTAACTTCTCACTTGAGACAACATTTCCATAATTTTTATCAAAGTTACGATGCTGGTTATTTTATGCATAAAAGTACAATTCATGGCGATCTATTTACAACAAAAAAATATCAGAAAATTCTTTTACTTTTCTTGAAACAAATTTTCGAAGATGTTCAAGTTGAAAATTCTCAGATTTCTTAAAAAAAATCATAACTCGGAAACCGTGAAAAATCGGATAACGTACATGGGGGTGATTCGAATACCCCATGACATGAGGAACCTGTTTTTTTTTATTGACGTCAATCGTCCGGCCACCCTGTAAATCTATTTAATTTGAAAATGAAGGGAAGGTTCACTTGAATAGAGGAATCTATGGCTGAAATTGATATAGAATATATTTTAATCTTAATGCCGAATGTAGGATCTTTACCCCTATATTATCAGTGTAACCGACTATAGCTTCTAGGCACCGTTCTTTTGTAACTGAAATAAATAAATATGTTCACTAGCAACTTATCTATACACCCAAAAATATATTTGAATTACTAAGAAGGCTGAAAACACGAATCAAAAGAAATAATTTCATGATATAATTGGAATACATATTCCTATAAAATTTCCAGAGAAGCGAATCGGCTTGAGATGGGGGATCTGGTGAGAACAACGGTGGGGTGTTAAATGTGACAAATAAGGTCTAAATCAGTTAGTTGGACGTCTGTCTATGTGATTTATCCGACTGTGGTGCCCTATGGCCAATATGTCACTATTACAGTCGACAAGTCCCTTTAATCTGGATTAGATGTTATTTGTTTGCGCTTGGCGGTAACTTTTATTGCCCTCTGCCTGAAGCCGAACAGATTGATACATGATCTCTCTCTCTTGGTGGTGAATTGTTATATATTGAATCCAGAAATTTTATATAAAATATTTCATTCAATATTTCAAGAATTATTCTGAATGAATTTCTGATCAGATTTCTTATCCTCCAGATATATTTAAAACTCATATAATTTTCGACTGATTTCAAGATCGCGATTGTAGATCACAATATCAATCAACAATATTAATTGGCATCAACTAAACACACTATTGAACTGCATATATTGCATTTATTAGTATCATTTTTCATGTTTCAGGAGCTACTTGATCCGAGAATATCGTAAGGGCATTTCTAAACGTTCTTCTCTGGGGGCTATCAAAACTCTGAAAAATTGAATATAATTTTCAAAGGCATTGTTGTCACATGTTCGTTATTTTCACTCCTAAATTCAATTCTACTTTTAGGGCAAAATATCTCAGTTTGAATCTATGAGAGATGATTACTTTATTTTATGTATCTGTGGACAGTTTCTTGTACATCTGAGGTTTTGAAACGTCATCACCTCATTCATTAGACCTGGTTGGATGAATCCTTTGGTGAAAAATATCGAAGGTACTTCCAAGAACAGGAGTGATTCTTTATCGAAATTGATTGTAAGTTGAAGCTCATTGCTTGTTTTTGTTTTTTCCAGCTTGTTGTTAGCGGAGTGATACTTTCCCCCAAATGTTAGTTTCGAATTTCGAGACAGAAGTGGTCTTGGTTGGATTCTGATCAATAGTCCGTGGTAAAAAACAATTCTGTCTGTACTCACTCTTATCGTTTGAACCGAAGTAACTAGAAATTGAAATTTGCAAGATACAACGACTTGTGCATATTTTGTGGATATCTTCAGAATAGATAGTACGAAAAATTATTTCAACAAAATTTCATACTTACTTCGTAGGAGAAAATGATGTTTTTTTATGCTAACATGCGACAAAAAAATATGTTTCGCCAGGAATACAATTACAAATTTCGCACGAATTTAATATCCAGAACGCAGTTCGAGTAGTTCGAATTCTCGGTGACAGTATTGCACTACAGTGGTCGACGTAAACCAAATCAATTTCTTCAGTGAACGAATCATAGGTCGTAAGCTTTGGTATCGGTATGCTCATTTCGGAGAACGATAATTCAAATTTGAATCTCTTGAGAATTGTCGGTCTCTTTCCATTCATTCAAGAACTGTAGATACTTTCATTTTGTAATATCTACTTTAAAAATGTAAAGTTTCAACATTTTTTTAGCAAGTTATCGTATTGACGGTTGGTGCCGTTGGCGTTTGACTAAATCTTGTTTTGAAATCACAGTTTTTAAGGGAGAAGTAGTCTTTCGATAACCTATGGTCATCATGACGAAAGTACTGAAGAATTTCATTACAACACAATTTTAAGGAAGAAAGTTTCGCTAGATTGAGACTTTTATAGGCAAAAATATGTCGCATGGTAGCGGCCACTACCTACTAAAGTAAAATAAAGGCATGTAAGGTGGTTATTTCTACATCTTATACTTCAGTCTCGTACCTACTACTCTGTAACCACTCTGAACCCAAACAAGATCGAATCCACTAGAACTTGACCATCTTCATAACAACACTCCCAGAAGTCATCCAAGGTCCAATTTAATAATCGCTGAAGAAGATTGATCTCTTCATCCTTGCACTTCGTCATCCAGGGTTGTTAAGGTACAAAAACGACACCACGGCCGGCATGTCAAGCCATCCTCATCGTGGCGGCCAGAAATGTATCTATTTGGCAGTGAATGGAATCCATCATTCGATACATAGTACCCTTCTTTTGTGTGCTGAGCGGAGTCGAATTAAAATGCTCTTTGACGTACTAATCGAAACGTTAAAGCGGGAAAATGCATCGTTAACAAGATTCGAATAACGTTGTTCCACTTAACAAAACGCGGACTGTAGCTGTTTAGTGATCGATTTTTTATCATGCTTTTTGTGTCCATTCAGCTGTGAAAGCATGGGAAGTTTAGGAGTGGTCTGGTAAAAAAATGATTCAGTTCTATATAAGTATATTGCAGGTCCACAACATGAAAGAAGGATTCTAGCGGAAGAATAACAAATTCTACATCGAACATGCTGGTTAAATGCACGTTATATTAATTTTTCTCATACACTCTCACTCTTCTTCACTACCAAAAACCTTGCTTTGATAATAAGCAATGGAAAGCAAGTTCGATATTCAATTGAGAAGCTTCCACAAGGACGTTACACGACGGTATGCAACATCAAAAACAAGCAATCAAGAGTAAGAACTTTAATATCTCTAGAATTCAAGACTATTTAGAATGCGTTTCTTCACATATGAATGTTTCGAATAATTTATTTTTCGAGAGGATATCCAAGCTTCTTTCCAAATTCGGTAGACAAAATCTTAAAATCGTCGTTCAGCATAAGCTTTTCATAGATTTATGAACTATGAAGGTTAACTACAATAGAAGTAAAAAAAATATTAAAAAAAATTACAAATAGAGGCAATGAAATTGTAAATTTCACTCAATGAGTAGTGAAGCCGAACAAATTTCAGAGAGTGCACTCTGAAATTTGCTCATAAGCATTGAGTAGATATAATGGGATGATATTGAATCAGACGACAAAGAGATTAATTTTTCACAAAAAAGAAAGTAAAAAAGGAAACACCTGATGATTTTTCATGCATTCATAATTGGTATTGCAGTTTGTCCCGTTAACGTCTTATTCAATTAAATGGATTTTTAAGTTCAAGAGGTTGATCTGTTTCCTTTTCTAATACGCATGATTATAACATGATTTCGGCGTGCCTTCAAACTTCCACCACATTTGTTGGGTGCGCATAGTTTTTTCCAATTTCGTGATATAAGTGTTTATCTCACAGTAAAAAGTAAACTTTTTAGTCTGAGGTAGGTATTTACATTTGTGATTGCGGAACGCTTGATAATTACCCTATTCTTATGTCGATAACAAAGCTCAACACACGATCAAATAGATAACCCCTCTTTTCAGAGCTTTTAAGTATGCTCTTTTCTGATAACTCAAAGATCTTTCTACTATCAGTAACTCGCCCATATTATGAAGGTCATAATGATAGAACATTATATTATTGAAAAAGTGTAACAACTGAAAACGAAACATCAGAAAATAATTTACCAAGTGAGCAAAATATATTACAAGTAATTCGTGTATTCGACAGAAAAATAAGTAAAAGACGGGAGATTACTTCTTCAAGTCCTTGATTGATTGTATTTTTTAAACATCGAATCAGAACGAAGTATTTTCCTCTACAATTCTGAAACGTATTTCAAACAAAAATAGGTGAACTAATACAGGTAGAATACACACCATATATTGGATATTAAATTATGAGGAAACATACTTTACAACATTGCCGATTTTTCTTTAGATTTTTTTTTATGAAAGACCACTTCAAGATTAGGATCACCGGTCTGAGAAATTGAAAAGAAACACTCCACACATCTGAGAACTTCATTCCTTTGAATTTATTACACTTCAAATTGAAAAAGCCTATTAATTCAAAACGCAAATCTGCACACTGCCAATAAATTAAATGCATACTTATAGAGAGCCGGCATAATTAAAACCGAAAATATTTACTAGTTAGCTATCACAGTCACTTAAACATCTCTTTGACACCACATCCGCTTCTTCTGTGTAAAACGGCGTACTCTTCAGATGAAAGAAAACCGAATAATCAAGGAATAAGTGTCGGAGTGTTGAATCAACATGGCTTCCACATTAGAGGTCTGTTTAACTTCTCATTGCGTTATCTACGATCCAAGCCTAATGCCCAAGTTCTGTTTGGGTCGAGAGAAGATCATAGCTGTTGATAAGAAGCGCACGTCGAAGACGGTGCGGATATGCATGGGGACATCTGTCTGATTCCGATTTTGATATACGCCTTCTTGTTGATGTTCCGCCATTGTTGTCTTTAGTTCTTTACAGGTTAAATTTCAATTTTAGACCATCACACAGGTATCTAATAACTATGTAAATTGTTTATCTGGAGCGTTTGGCCGTTTGCCATTGTGCACTGACCTTTCCAATTTCATTTCATATTCGGCAATCTAGAGGAACAATACTCAACGAGAAAATGGAATTCTGGCTATGTAAAATCAAAACACAGATTATTAAGACAGGACACTAAAATATGAAATGGTACTATTCCAATGATCCACCCATGGATGCAGAGCATCTTCAAATACTCGTCGAGAGAGAATTCGATAATGAAGGTAAATAATACAAGAGGGCATAAACAGTTATGCAGTAACAGTGCTCACTTCCACTTTGGTTTTACCCCAGAGTAAGCAGTAAAAAGCTTTACTTTTTACTCTGAGTAAAGGTTACATAATTGAATATTCACAAACTGAGCTAACAGATATACAAAGACTGTCAAGTATTGCGAAATCAGTTCATTGCAAAACAGCAAGTGGATAAATATATTCCCTTGAAACTAAAAACCGTCTAACCAAGACTTAAGCTAACAAATTGGTATAAATTCCGAAGCGGATAGAAATGTATAAGTGGAAGTTACCCCCATCAAATCAGAAATAATTATAGCAATAACAAGCGTCTTTTGAATGACTGACGTGTGGGGATTCATATTAGCGATTCTGAATGATGTTATATCAACACCAATATTAAGGAAAGATCTTTCATTAATTACAAACAAGCCACTTGAAATATTTATCATAGCACAGACAAAATATAATACAAATAGAATATAGCACAGCTTCGACGAAGTAGACAAAATCATATTTCATAGGCATAATTTGTCTATGAAATATGATTTTTGTGACCAGAGTATCCTCATGAAATAAAGGAACTAACACTTAGCAAAATGTACTACAATGAAAAACAACACAAATCGATTCGACTTCGGAATGAAAGGAAGGAGGAAAATCGATTATACATAGTGGTCATAGTACCATAATTGTGAGAAGATTTATGCAATGGTACTGTCAACCATTGCGAGTATTCCCGAAAATTCCTGAATAAACTCTTTTATTATTATTATTAAAAGACCCAAGTAGCACTAAATTTCAAACCTTACATTTACCATCAGTTACAGGAAACAGTTATCCTCAATACATGTAACATTCTACGTAAGTTTCTTCATAAATCAGAGGCCCTGCATATTTTTCCCAGAAAACATTACACTCACTTTGGTCGAGCCGAATTGAATATTAATTCCAGCCAAAGAATTCCAGTCAGAATGCTGTGCCACTCCAACAATAATAATAATATTGATATAATCAATGAAATAAAACGTTTCAAATGGTATCAAAAACAAGCGCATAAATTGGTTATGTTTGGTTTATAGAATACAAGTGTAGGTATACTTAAGATAATAATAATACCATAATAACAACGATTACGTAGAAAGTATCGACATCATGGAAAAATCTTAGTGAAAACTTACAGTTACCTACTAAACTAAAATCTATATACGTTTTTTCATTAGATCACATTATTCCATGCCATCTGACTTCAGGCTGAATTGAAAAAAAATAAAATTGAAACTATACGAAGATGTCCAAAACCAAAGATCAAAGCGTAAAAACCTCCAGTTATAAACTTGTTTTCCTATGAGTCTTTTAAATTAGTCACTACATTCTTCTTTGCTCAAAACAAAACCGAGCGCTATATTATATTCAAATTACAGAGAGAACAGAATTTTACTAATAACTCTGTCAGGAATATTTTAATACGAGATGAGTATAAGAATAGAAATTTCGTCATGAGCAGTAAACTTATGTTAGGTCGAATTAGTCTGGCTATTATTCTTCGAAAATTCGTAGCGAATTCAGGTATATGTATATATTTAGGTATGGACTGTTGCCCTTTCATATCTTCTGCTATAGGCACAATATGCCTATACCTAGAAATAGCAGACACTCTTCCTATCTAGTGTGGTATATAACCGCGACGACTACATTTGTTCCATATTTTATCTCCTCCCTCCCATAAGTTGACCATGCTCCAAGATGTACTATATAAGTCACTTTTAAGGACAATAATATCTACACTGCCTTATGTGGTACGAGTGCAGTATTAAGATTATTTCAAGAAATACTTTTTAAATGTTGAATTTTTCGTAGAGAAATTCACAATATGTCAATAATTTCCAAGAAACGAAGATATTTCCCTGTTTGTCATTTCATCAGAGTAAAAAGTAAACCTATTACACTGCAGTTCTTAATTTTTATTACTTACTAGCTGACCCAGCTATCCTAGTTTTGCCACTCGATTTAACTTCACTTTTTGTCCAAATGTCAAAATCATTATAACCTATAATATAAGTACTCTTGATTGGTCGTAAGAAAAGGACTTTTATTTTTTTCTCAACATTTTTTTTTAATATTTTGTTGTATGAACCTTTCCCTGGCAACTTAACTCACCATAAACACAACAAAAAAAATATCCAACTTTATGCAGTCGTTTGAAAGATATGGCATTTTGACGGTAACGATAGATCCTGTTTCATTATTATGTATATAATTCATTACACACAGCCTTAAAGAATAACCTTCGGTATTCTTGCTCGAGATAACATTCTTGAAAAACGGCTCCCTGATGAAGAATCCGTGGTCAAACTCAATTCAGTCCGTGAGGCCGTTAGCAAGATAACTTTCGAAGGCATTGTCCTATAGACTTGAAATTTTTAGGGTGAGTTCGGTTCCCAAATGCCTCGGTTAAGTTCGTTAACCAGCCAAATCGTACAGGGTGTTCCATGAAATATGGCCATTAAAAATTTTTGTTCCTCAATATCTCACACAAAACGTAACCAATCGAAATGAAATGTTGCGGCCAAATGCAAGATGCTCATATAAAGCCTCATGCAATTTTGAGGCCATAGTGTGAACAGAACCATAGAAAATTCATTTGGAATATGGAAATGACAAACTTCATATTTCTATAAAAAGATATCCGATTCGAGTAAAACTTATTTTGTGAATGAAAACTGATATACTGAATTTTCATGCAAAATTTCGTGGCCATAGTGTTAACAAAGCCATAGAATATCCAATTGGAATAATAAAAAGAAGAATCACTATAATTCCATGACAGAATATCGGATTTGAGTGAAATTTATTTTTTTATTTAAAACTGATATACTGTATGTAAATGCAAAATTTCAAGAGGATCACATTATCAGAATCTTAAAATTTAATATTTTTTTATTTATATTTTTACCTATTTTATTTTCTGAATAATTTCCAGAATATAATTCGGATTGTGCTGAAATTCAGCATTTATATATTCAATATCAATCTCAAGGTATTATCAAAAATAATGCCGCTTTCCTTTCAGTTTTGGCTGTTGTGCAATAGCAAATGTTCCGTTCGAAGATTTCTCTTCTAGCCTAGGACACCTCTTCCAATATATGATTGAGTTAAAAAAATCATTGGCTATTTCCAGATTGAGATGGGATAAAGAATTTTATTTTGAGGTTTCGGTTTTGCCATATATAAATATCGCATCTTGATAAGGCACTTTGTTTCGAATCATAAAGAGTATTTTGTTACGTAAAAAAAATACTTCGTAGCCGCAGAATTTAATTGAATAGAATTATTGCCCATGAAAGTAGTTAAATATAAAGTTTAACTGTAAGGTACAAAATAGTCTCATTTAAATCAAGAAATTAATCTAATTCTAATGGTTCCATGTTGTCATTTATGGAATAATAAAACTTATCTAAGAAATTCAGGAGGTTTACAAACGCCTATTTAAAGTAACACCCAATCCTTCTTTTCAGAGCTAGCCAACACCTTATCTCTCTAATTACTGTTACAGTTTTCTGATAAGTTTTATTGGAAATCATAAATCGTCAAGTTCCAGGTAGAACGGCACAGATAAGAGGATGGACAGTAGTTGATCAGGCGACAGATAGACGGACATGCACAATAAAAACCCCAACTCTTACGCGTTCAACACACAAACAAATTTATCTTTTTTTTATGAAATATAAATTGAGTCGTAGAGATATATTTAGGACAGGTAGATTCTTCATTCTTTACGTCAGTATTAAAATAAACAAGTTCCTGTTCTTTTCCAAGATAATTAAGGTGGTTTCTGTTTTGCCATTTGAAATAAACGTAATTTCGTAATTATCGTAGAGATTGGATTTATGGTCTCTGGGATCATTCGTTTCATTATTTTTATTTTTATGGTTTGCCTCTTTACAGCGGCTGCCCAATATCCTTTTTGTCGTTTTTTTCAGTTAATTATTTTTATACTGAAAAAACCTTCGCAATTGTCCTATGATTTTTTCTCTCACGTTTTAATTTACAATGTTTATATATTTCGAAACAATTTTCGAAGAAATTACATATAATTGAATAAAATTCGTCGGCAATTATTTAAGCCATAGTGACATATTTTTTGTTCTGGTTATAAAATACTCGACTCAGAATTCCACATAACTGGGATTGCTGCCTATTGGATGTATTTCTTTCAAAAAAAAATAATAAATAAGAAAGGAAGTACAATAATTTAGCCACAATATGAGGTTTAACCATTGTATAGTATAATCAGGATACAAGGATTTTACTCATATATTTGCCGTTTTTCACAATATATAAATGGTACCATTTCTTATTCATATCATTAGAAAATAAACGAAACAAATCTTGAATACTACTGTGGGGTTTCCTATTCTTTCATCTACACAAACGAAAAACTTTCACGAAACTCAATCATGAGATGCCAAAAAAAATGCAGATATTGCAGATACAAAAAATAGGATAGGGCAAGAGGGTAATAGAATCTCCAATTTGAAACATCAATGAGAGGTTCTCAGGAATGATTTCGAATTATGTCTGAATGTATTTTAAGCAGATTTGATTAATGCTTTCTGATCCTTTCGTCTCTTTTCTAAAAATATCACAACAGTTGGATGTTATTCATCAGTTCTTTTCTTGATGGGATGCATCGATTCAATGATATACAATTTTTTGTTTTAAGAAAATAAACAATTTCATACAAGAATAATATGACGCATTTCTTCTTATTTATTCGAATAAAGTTGGTCCTACTTTATTCATCAACTGTATTTATTTATTACTTTACTACCCTCTAAATAGGTAGTCTAAATAATTGTTGCAACAAAGTACAACCTGCATCGGGATAAAGTCTCCGACTATGGATTCCGTAACTCAAACTTCCACAGCATGGCTACCAAGTTCCAACGATATTGTGAACCAACGGATCACAGTTAGGATATTGGGCAGAAAGTATACGGTAAAACAAAGCGTTGGTGCCATCTGAGTGTATCCTCACGAACTTCATTTCCTTGATATAGGAAGAGTAGCTTGAAGGTTTTCCATAATGAATACTGAATTTTCGGAAAAGTGCTATCGGAGGTTGGAAATCAATGGAATATTTAATCGGTCTCTTGAAGTAGTTTATATCATAATGCACCTTTTTGTTTCTTTCAAATATGCTTTTGTTTTGACGAAGCATTAAAATAACCACCAACACAGTATTCTACCTGAGATGTGGATTCAATTTCATCTGTATAAAGCGGCCACATGATTAAAGGATCACTAACTTATACGTAAGTATCGTATTGTGTTTTGTAATTGAAGAATGATATGATATTGATTCTATATTACTTCAAATTGATAGGCGGTTCTCTCCTCCGCTTCAACATAAAGGAGTGGCACAACAGGTGATGAATAATTTAAAACGAGATGAGGGTTTAAGGTATGTCTTGTACGCTGCGACTCCCACAATGGTACAGTAATCATTGAGCACTATTTACCGATGTAGTTTTGAACATATTCTTTGGAGCTTTAGAAGTCGAAGTTCGAACTTAATATGGGATTATGTTTATCAAAACTTATTGGACTTTTTTCAAAGCTAGAATGCAACAATTCAGAAATACTTTGTTGAGTTATATCAAGGAAGATATTTTGAATTTCCAAAATGTAATACCGAATATATTTCAGCCCCATAAGATGCTATTGCCGAATATGGTCGAGTGTCATCTCCTTCTGCAGTGCCGCAGTATTCTACCACAGAATAACAGAAGCGACTCTCAGCGACCTAGAAGAATTCGGATTTTGCTACTACTATGAGAGCGTAGTAAAACTAATGGAGAGAATCGACCTTCCTCCCTCTCTCACACTACTTCAAACGGTCAAAATATATTTGATCTTATTGGCACGCCGATGCAGCCCGATGTCATTCATAAATGCCTTGTCGCCAAATGTTGCTCAGATATTGCAACAATGCTGTCGTAGAATTAGCGTGTACCCGCAAGGTCTAACTAGACTTCTATTTGGGTGGTCGAAAGTTACAGCATTGTCATCGTCGTTCAACCATTACCGAAGAATTGGAAATTTACAGATTGTAGAGCTCTGAAACCGCTATACTTTATGTGCTTTTTCCGACAAAAACTCTAATGATACCCTTTCGAGCCATTAAAGTAATTACATGTAAACATCGGCGATACTCACCTGGTTAGTACATGATATCATTACATCTAATAAGGCTATTAGACTCAAACTAATTGTTGACTGGAACATATGAGGCCCGATTGTATGGTGATTTTACACTGCTGTGCCTTTTTTCAGTGCTTATAATCAGTTTTACAATTACCTACGGTGTCAATCCTTGAACTTTCGCAGATACGGCGTTGGATTGCAAATGGTCCCGTTTTCCATATTCTAACCTCACTCTTACGATTCAAGGTCGAACAATTTTTTAGATGACCCCGGAATGAATTGAATGTGGATACAATTGTGGACAAACGTTTCAGAAAAGTGTGAGCGTTTCTTTAAATGTTGTTGGGAAATTTGTGTCTTGCCATAATTTCATTTAGTTTTGTTTTTTAGTCTTTAATTTTTTTGACGTTTTATCATGTTTGTGATTACCCGATAACAGTTTTGAAAATACATTTGAATTTTGATGGTGTGAGTTCAACCGAGCCTCTCATCTAGATAAGAAGTTTGTAATGTGTGAAATACAAACGTGTATTCACGTTTCTATAATCTGCATTTGCTCAACATAAAGAGTTAATTCTTTTCCTAGGCCTAATAATTATGTACCACAACTATCTTCCATCAGAGCAGCTGATGCATTCGATGCCAATTGTCTTTCATCATTAATTATCCAGAGAATTGATTACCTTATTGATTTATAAAGTATTGCTATTTTAATGAATTTTCAATTAATCGTATTCATCAACTCGAACACAGAGAACAATCGCTTTTTTCAGAATAGAGGTCACTAATTACCAGTTTTCACTCAGTTAGTAATGAGTACATCAAGTTTATTGATGTATGCGCTTGGAATGAATTGATGTGGTGTACATTAATCAAGTTCTTGGTTAATATGCAGCTAAATTAATAGTCTGTCTACTTGGTAAGTACCAGGTAAGAGTACGTACGGCATCGTTTCAGATGTTATAAAGATAATTCCAAAATCATTATAGAAATGTCATGAAACAAATTCTTCAAATGAAGGATAACGAAAAAATAGTGAAAAATAAGTAGATTAATTTCATTATGTTTGGATATATTCAGATTGAAATGTTTTCACAATGTGAAGAAAATTGAAAAGAAATAGAATTTAATAATGCAGTGCTTCGGAATGATACAAAAAATTTTCCTTTAGCAACAATTCTGATATTAATATTTGGAAAACTCAACGAAATTTCGTAAAAATTTCGGTGAACTTTTCATGTCCCCCAACAGTAATTGTATACCTCATAATGAAATTTGCTGAGATTGTTCAGGGAATGTTGGTTAATCTTAAAGATTTTCAATTCATACTCGTATAATTTTCGAGACCTTCCTTCCTTTGGGATATTTTTCTCGATATTATTAATGATTGATTACGATTATACTGATTATTCCTTGACCCTTCAAGCTTTTTAACTTATATGTGTTTCATATAAGATGTAAACACATAGGTACCTGAAAAGATTCCGTGAAAGCCTTTCATTCGATTTATTGTCCAATTATTGCTTCACAGTACCTACACGAAATGAAAAATACCAAATATGTACTTAAAAAAAACATAGAATCCAATAATATGAAAAATGTCACAAAACAAGAATCGAATATTCCAAAAATTCATGTGGTTTTGAATGTTTGTTTTTTTCGATTACTTCTTTGAAATGACAGATGTAGCATAAGCAAGTCAGCTGTGTAATCAATGTTCACTCATCATTTACTGCTGGGTCAACATTGAAGGTGGCGCGAGCGCACAGTAACAAAACCTAGTTGAAACAAATAATTCTCCTAACTCGTACCAGCTGAATATCTTCTGAGAAGCTCAATCATCAAAGCCTAGGAGTAATCAGTATAATAATAATAATCGTAATCATAATACATCCGCCATAATTAACAGAAAGTAGTCTGCCATGTCTGACCTTCTCTCCATTTGCTCTCCATCGATTTCGCAATTTAAAAAGTAGATTTTTAGTAAGGATTACAACAAATTACAAATACCAATTCACTTAAAAAAATTGGGCTAGCAGAAGAGCGGCAACACAAACAGGTTATTTGGTAATTGATACCAATCACGAAACTATTAGATAATTGAATTAGTTTTTGCTGCTGAATTGTAATTAATGAATTAAATGACCGTATCTTACGTCGGAAATCTCTCGGTACCGAGTTCGTGCCATAGAAAGTTCTGTTTCCGCAAGACGTGGTTCTGAGTGAAGACTAAGCTGTTACCACCATAAATCGCCAATAAAAGTGTCCGCAAGTAATATTTTTTAGAGCCACAATAAAAACCGGGATCCTTAATGCCCACTTGTGTTTTTTTACGTAACCGGTTGGCATTGTGCAAGAAATACCGACAAAGCCACTTTGGTTCTTCTAATGTCAACTAATGGCTGTGGTCCTCGTAAGTACTGCAGTAAAAGAGGAGGAAAGTTGACCGAAGAGTTTTCGAGTCGCTTTAAGCCTGGCGTTAATTGGTTACAGATATAATATTTCGGTGTAAAGTGCATTATTTTGAGTTCTTTGGCTTTGAAGCACAAAGCTGTGTTGTCGAAGGTAAGACGTACTTAATTTAGGATTTATGGTATACTAGCTTTTACCCGCGACTTCGTCCGCCTACCGACCCTCTAAGTTAGAAAAGTGATCAAATACTAACTTGAAGTCTTAGTAACACTCAGTTAAAAAAACATCAAAATCATTTCAGTAGCTATGGCGTCATGCGCTTCTTGATACGATCACGCTAGATTTCCGCGGGAATGAGGTATTTTCCCGCCGTAAAAAGTAGCCTGTATCCGTGCCTAGGATCCTATCTTTATATTAACAAAGTCTAATAAAAATCCGTTCAGACGTTAAGGCGTGAATGAGGTAAACTTTTAAAACAAAAGATTAAAAAAATCACTAACTTAATTAGTTTTCTGCCTACTGCCTACGCAGTACGATAGCATGAATATTAAGATCCCATATCCTTTTCTAGGTTACTATCTATCACTTAACTAAATTTCATCAAAATCCATTAAACCGTTTAGGCATGATAGAGCAAAACTCCCAGCAAAAACCATAAAAAAAATCACTAACTCAATTCAGTTTTCTGCCTACTTCCTACCCGCTAAGTACGATGACGTGATCATTTTGATCTTATATCCGTTTTTAGGTAACCATCTATTACCTTACTAAATTTCATCAAAGTCTGTTCAGCCGTTTAGACGTGAGAGAGCAAAAGTCCCAACAAAAACGACTAAAAATCACTAACTCAATTTAGTTATCTGCCTACTGCCTACCCCCTAAGAACGATGGCGTGATTATTTATAGCCTATGACCATTTCTAGGCTATCATCTATCACCATACCAAATTTCATCAAAATCGGTTCAGCCGTTTAGGCATGATAGAACAAAACTCCCAGCAAAAACCATGAAAAAATCACTAACTCAATTCAGTTGTCTGCCTACTTCCTACCCCCTAAGTACGATGACGTGATCATTTTGATCTTATATCCGTTTTTAGGTAACCATCTATTACCTTACTAAATTTCATCAAAATCTGTTCAGCCGTTTAGACGTGAAAGAGCAAAAGTCCCAACAAAAACGACTAAAAATCACTAACTCAATTTAGTTATCTGCCTACTGCCTACCCCCTAAGAACGATAGCGTGATTATTTATAGCCTGTGACCTTTTCTAGGTTATCATCTATCACCATACCAAATTTCATCAAAATCCGTTCAGCCGTTTAGGCGTGAAAGAGTAACAGACAGACAGACAGACAGAGTTACTTTCGCATTTATAATATTAGTATGGATGACCATTTCTAGGTTATCATCTATCACCATACCAAATTTCATCAAAATCCGTTCAACCGTTTAGGCATGATAGGGCAAAACTCCCAGCAAAAACCATAAAAAAATCACTAACTCAATTCAGTTTCCTGCTACTTCCTACCCCTTAAGTACGATGACGTGATCATTTTGATCTTATATCCGTTTTTAGGTAACCATCTAACCTTACTAAATTTCATCAAAGTCTGTTCAGCCGTTTAGACGTGAGAGAGCAAAAGTCCCAACAAAAACGACTAAAAATCACTAACTCAATTTAGTTATCTGCCTACTGCCTACCCCCTAAGAACTATGGCGTGATTATTATTAGCCTATGACCATTTCTAGGTTATCATCTATCACCATACCAAATTTCATCAAAATCGGTTCAGCCGTTTTGGCATGATAGAACAAAACTCCCAGCAAAAACCATGAAAAAATCACTAACTCAATTCAGTTGTCTGCCTACTTCCTACCCCCTAAGTACGATGACGTGATCATTTTGATCTTATATCCGTTTTTAGGTAACCATCTATTACCTTACTAAATTTCATCAAAATCTGTTCAGCCGTTTAGACGTGAAAGAGCAAAAGTCCCAACAAAAATGACTAAGAATCACTAACTCAATTTAGTTATCTGCCTACTGCCTACCCCCTAAGAACGATGGCGTGATTATTTATAGCCTATGACCTTTTTTAGGTTATCATCTATCACCATACCAAATTTTATCAAAATCCGTTCAGCCGTTTAGGCGTGAAAGAGTAACATACAGACAGACAGACAGACAGAGTTACTTTCGCATTTATAATATTAGTATGGATGACCATTTCTAGGTTATCATCTATCACCATACCAAATTTCATCAAAATCCGTTCAAACGTTTAGGCATGATAGGGCAAAACTCCCAGCAAAAACCATAAAAAAAATCACTAACTCAATTCAGTTTTCTGCTTACTTCCTACCCCCTAAGTACGATGACGTGATCATTTTGATCTTATATCCGTTCTAATGTCAACTAATGGCTGTGGTCCTCGTAAGTACTGCAGTAAAAGAGGAGGAAAGTTGACCGAAGAGTTTTCGAGTCGCTTTAAGCCTGGCGTTAATTGGTTACAGATATAATATTTCGGTGTAA
This sequence comes from Propylea japonica, assembly GCA_013421045.1. Classification (NCBI taxonomy): domain Eukaryota; kingdom Metazoa; phylum Arthropoda; class Insecta; order Coleoptera; family Coccinellidae; genus Propylea; species Propylea japonica. Next base: position 26,911,139 of record CM024243.1, on the reverse strand, counting down.
AGTGCATTATTTTGAGTTCTTTGGCTTTGAAGCACAAAGCTGTGTTGTCGAAGGTAAGACGTACTTAATTTAGGATTTATGGTATACTAGCTTTTACCCGCGACTTCGTCCGCCTACCGACCCTCTAAGTTAGAAAAGTGATCAAATACTAACTTGAAGTCTTAGTAACACTCAGTTAAAAAAAACATCAAAATCATTTCAGTAGCTATGGCGTCATGCGCTTCTTGATACGATCACGCTAGATTTCCGCGGGAATGAGGTATTTTCCCGCCGTAAAAAGTAGCCTGTATCCGTGCCTAGGATCCTATCTTTATATTAACAAAGTCTAATAAAAATCCGTTCAGACGTTAAGGCGTGAATGAGGTAAACTTTTAAAACAAAAGATTAAAAAAATCACTAACTTAATTAGTTTTCTGCCTACTGCCTACGCAGTACGATAGCATGAATATTAAGATCCCATATCCTTTTCTAGGTTACTATCTATCACTTAACTAAATTTCATCAAAATCCATTAAACCGTTTAGGCATGATAGAGCAAAACTCCCAGCAAAAACCATAAAAAAAATCACTAACTCAATTCAGTTTTCTGCCTACTTCCTACCCGCTAAGTACGATGACGTGATCATTTTGATCTTATATCCGTTTTTAGGTAACCATCTATTACCTTACTAAATTTCATCAAAGTCTGTTCAGCCGTTTAGACGTGAGAGAGCAAAAGTCCCAACAAAAACGACTAAAAATCACTAACTCAATTTAGTTATCTGCCTACTGCCTACCCCCTAAGAACGATGGCGTGATTATTTATAGCCTATGACCATTTCTAGGCTATCATCTATCACCATACCAAATTTCATCAAAATCGGTTCAGCCGTTTAGGCATGATAGAACAAAACTCCCAGCAAAAACCATGAAAAAATCACTAACTCAATTCAGTTGTCTGCCTACTTCCTACCCCCTAAGTACGATGACGTGATCATTTTGATCTTATATCCGTTTTTAGGTAACCATCTATTACCTTACTAAATTTCATCAAAATCTGTTCAGCCGTTTAGAGACGTGAAAGAGCAAAAGTCCCAACAAAAACGACTAAAAATCACTAACTCAATTTAGTTATCTGCCTACTACTGCCTACCCCCTAAGAACGATAGCGTGATTATTTATAGCCTGTGACCTTTTCTAGGTTATCATCTATCACCATACCAAATTTCATCAAAATCCGTTCAGCCGTTTAGGCGTGAAAGAGTAACAGACAGACAGACAGACAGAGTTACTTTCGCATTTATAATATTAGTATGGATGACCATTTCTAGGTTATCATCTATCACCATACCAAATTTCATCAAAATCCGTTTAACCGTTTAGGCATGATAGGGCAAAACTCCCAGCAAAAACCATAAAAAAAATCACTAACTCAATTCAGTTTTCTGCCTACTTCATGATCATTTTGATCTTATATCCGTTTTTAGGTAACCATCTATTACCTTACTAAATTTCATCAAAGTCTGTTCAGCCGTTTAGACGTGAGAGAGCAAAAGTCCCAACAAAAACGACTAAAAATCACTAACTCAATTTAGTTATCTGCCTACTGCCTACCCCCTAAGAACTATGGCGTGATTATTTATAGCCTATGACCATTTCTAGGTTATCATCTATCACCATACCAAATTCATCAAAATCGGTTCAGCCGTTTTGGCATGATAGAACAAAACTCCCAGCAAAAACCATGAAAAAATCACTAACTCAATTCAGTTGTCTGCCTACTTCCTACCCCCTAAGTACGATGACGTGATCATTTTGATCTTATATCCGTTTTTAGGTAACCATCTATTACCTTACTAAATTTCATCAAAATCTGTTCAGCCGTTTAGACGTGAAAGAGCAAAAGTCCCAACAAAAATGACTAAGAATCACTAACTCATTTAGTTATCTGCCTACTGCCTACCCCCTAAGAACGATGGCGTGATTATTTATAGCCTATGACCTTTTTAGGTTATCATCTATCACCATACCAAATTTTATCAAAATCCGTTCAGCGCCGTTAGGCGTGAAAGAGTAACATACAGACAGACAGACAGACAGAGTTACTTTCGCATTTATAATATTAGTATGGATGACCATTTCTAGGTTATCATCTATCACCATACCAAATTTCATCAAAATCCGTTCAACCGTTTAGGCATGATAGGGCAAAACTCCCAGCAAAAACCATAAAAAAAATCACTAACTCAATTCAGTTTTCTGCTTACTTCCTACCCCCTAAGTACGATGACGTGATCATTTTGATCTTATATCCGTTTTTAGGTAACCATCTATAACCTTACTAAATTTCATCAAAATCTGTTCAGCCGTTTAGACGTGAAAGAGCAAAAGTCCCAACAAAAACGACTAAAAATCACTAACTCAATTTAGTTATCTGCCTACTGCCTACCCCCTAAGAACGATGGCGTGATTATTTATAGCCTATGACCTTTTCTAGGTTATCATCTATCACCATACCAAATTTCATCAAAATCCGTTCAGCCGTTTAGGCGTGAAAGAGTAAAAGACAGACAGACAGACAGAGTTACTTTCGCATTTATAATATGAGTATGGATGACCATTTCTAGGTTATCATCTATCACCATACCAAAGTTCACCAAAATCCGTTCAGCCGTTTAGGCATGATAGAGCAAAACTCCCAGCAAAAACCATGAAAAAATCACTAACTCAATTCAGTTTTCTGCCTACTTCCTACCCCCTAAGTACGATGACGTGATCATTTTGATCTTATATCCGTTTTTAGGTAACCATCTATTACCTTACTAAATTTCATCAAAATCTGTTCAGCCGTTCAGACGTGAAAGAGCAAAAGTCCCAACAAAAACGACTAAAAATCACTAACTCAATTTAGTTATCTGCCTACTGCCTACCCCCTAAGAACGATGGCGTGATTATTTATAGCCTATGACCTTTTCTAGGTTATCATCTATCACCATACCAAATTTCATCAAAATCCGTTCAGCCATTTAGGCGTGAAAGAGTAACAGACAGACAGACAGACAGACAGACAGAGTTACTTTCGCATTTATAATATTAGTATGGATGCTTTCATCAAAGCATTTGATTGGAACATATTGCCTATCACCACCAATCGAGTTTAGGTGCACACTGATGCTAACATGTCATGAAAACTCGTGTACCTAAATCATCCTTTTCTTAAATCTTCGAATAAGTGGTAACAGGACAACTTATACATTTTCTGACACGATGTGACATGCAAATCTCAACATAGTTATCTTGAAGGCAGATTCATACAAACAGCCATTTATAAATTTGTTCATGAAATTCCGGGATCAATGGTGCCCTCGGACATAATAACTATTCTCAGATTTGTCTATTTTGATCTTTGATTGACCATAAATATGTTATAGAGAAAGTGAAACAATAAAGAATTAAAGACAAAGTAATGCAATGGTTTTTCGTCAACAACAAGTGCAGAACCATATTGATACCTCAGAAGCTGTCTCTGATGCCTCAACAGCTGAGAGTGGTGTACCACAAGGCAGCATGTTAATAATGAACTGGCATATCATCAAATACACACAGTAGAATATGTAAATCATAGCAACCTAATGCTAAGGGCAAATACCTATCCAGAAGCTATGCAGGGGGCTTAGGAATTCATTAAGTCAGCGAATCAATGATTTCTATGAGTTATAAATGAACACTGGAAAAAACCAACATCATTCTGTTCGAGACCCCACACTCAGAATTTGTAGTACAAAATACTTGAAATTACTCTTCGAGAAAAGAACCGGGATTCCTTAGTACGTATATTAATAAGTGCTTAAAGTGGAATAAGCATATCGATAAGAGTCCTAGACTGGCCACAATATGCTATTCTCTGGGAATTCTTCGCCAATTCCTGGAGACGATAGCAATCGATAATATCTATCAAGCACTGTTTGAGTCTAGGATAAGATATGGTTTAATTTTCTATGGTGGTGAAGAAGCATCAAACAGAGTATTTGTTCTACAAAAAAGGGCACTGAGAACCATACAAAAAATGAGCTTCTCACTTTTACTACCATGCACATACAAGAGAGTTTGCTTTTTCTGTTTAAGTTCAGAAATTATTTTGATACTCTAGGAACTATCAAATACGTAACTACGAACTACTAACTAAGTAGGTACCCACGCGATCGACTTACAGCGACAGAACAAGGTTTTAAGTATACCGATCTTAATTCCATCTAACATCAGGGTTAAAAAAATGTGAAAAATTTCAAGAATAATTCAATATGGCTCTCTTCTCTACAGTGATCAAAAACATATTTTGCTATTGACACTGTTTCATTTCTAAGATGAAATATATTGTACTTTCATTTGAAATAAAGAATTTTATTATGTTATGTTATACAGGGTGTTTCATCATAAACTGGACAAACATATATTTTCGTGTAGAGGACATCGGGAGAATCATTTTTGCCTTATACAATATATCCCGTTTTCGAAGCATAAGCGAGATACAGGGTGTCAAACGTCATTTTGAGCAAGATTCTTATGAGTGTGGTCAGTTATGTATAACACTCGGTGTAACGAATTTTGGTCAAATCTCAGTATTTTTGGGTCCTCTATCCAGAAAAGTTGACGAACTCCGAAAAAAAATTTACAAAATGGCGGAAAACCTGCAATGTTCCAAATTTTTTTTTGCGGTTGTCAAATTGACTTTTGTTTTCTGAATGAACACAATTTTCTAAGACTTTCTGTGAAAAAATTTTTTCAAAAATCGAACACAAATTTTTTTTACATGTCTACAGCGATGAAAAAATTTCACTCGAAATGGATGAAATTTTGTACAATTGTACTTCTTGAATTATCAATCACGAATATGAAAACAGAATCGTAAAATATCGAACGGTTTCGTTACTACAGTCATTCAAATGTTTCGTTCGGACCTCTGAAATATTGAAAATAAAATTGTTTTGGGTTCTAGAATCAAAATGATTAATTTTTTGGCATGTCTAAACATTTTAGATGAATTTAAACGAAAAAAATCAGTGAAACTCAGTTGGGACTCGAAACGACGTAGGTATTAAATAGGGAAATTGCACTGTTCTAAGGATATTAATATTCGTTGCCAGGCAACGGTAGTCTGTAGTTCATAGATTTTGACTACTGGCTAAATTATATTCACTGAAATTAAAATACCAGTCCAACTCTATGAACTACGAACTACTGTTGCCTGGCAACGAATCTTAATATCCTTAGAACAGTGCAATTTCCCTATTTAATACCTACGTCGTTTCGAGTCCCAACTAAGTTTCACTGATTTTTTTCGTTTAAATTCATCTAAAATGTTTAGACATGCCAATAATTCAATCATTTTGATTCTAGAACCCAAAACAATTTTATTTTCAATATTTCAGAGGTCCGAACGAAACATTTGAATGACTGTAGTAACGAAACCGTTCGATATTTAACGATTCTGTTTTCATATTCGTGATTGATAATTCAAGAAGTACAATTGTACAAAATTTCATCCATTTCGAGTGAAACTTTTTCATCGCTGTAGACATGAAAAAAAAATTTGTGTTTTATTTTTGAAAAAATTTTTTCACAGAAAGTCTTAGAAAATTGTGTTCATTCAGAAAACAAAAATCAATTTGACAACCGCAAAAAAAAATTGGAACATTGCAAGTTTTCCGCCATTTTGTAAATTTTTTTTCGGAGTTCGTCAACTTTTCTGGATAGAGGACCCAAAAATACTGAGATTTGACCAAAAACCGTTACACCAAGTGTTATACATAACTGACCACACTCATAAGAATCTTGCTCAAAAATGACGTTTGACACCCTGTATCTCGCTTATGCTTCGAAAACGGGATATATTGTATAAGGCAAAAATGATTTTCCCGATATCCTCTACACGAAAATATATGTTTGTCCAGTTTATGATGAAACACCCTGTATATATGTTAATGATCGAGGTAGGTACTACACAGAAAATATTGTTGCAAACTAGGCCCGTGCTGGGCCGCCGGGATACCGGGACGTATCCCGGTGCGCCCTCCAGCCTGAACAGTTTTAGCGCCCCCATAGCATAGTGCTGGCGCCCTCAACGCATTGTCGTATCCACTGCCCTAAGAAGGGACCCAGCAGAGGCCTGTTGCGAAGGAAAGAATCTATGAATATTGTATAACACGTACAAGATTATTTTGTTGATTACTGAACCGTTCATCAATAAAAAACAAACATTTTTAAGCAAACACCAACTGTACAAAGCTTTTGTTCCTGATGTTCAGCAAACAGACATCATTACAAGTGTTGATAAATTCACTATTAGTATTTTTGAGACTGGTCACCAATTAAACATGTTTTCTCATGAAAATTGTAGTTTCCACAAAATATTTAGGTACCGTTGAAGCCGTAATAAACTACAATGTAATAAGATTATTTAAATGGACGGTATAAGTATAGTAATCCCCCAAAGGCGCCTTGTCGCAGACCCCGCAAATCTCAATATTTATAACGATTCGTTCCTTAGAATCAAGATCGGTCTTCAGCTTCCAGGAGCATCATTTCTACCACTAGGTCGCTGAAGACGGTAGCCGGCGAGATTACAGACTCTTTGGGCCGCTACGGTCATCACGTAGCATTATTTTTTGTGCTACGTAGCTCGGAGTAGCGATCGGTAGCGAACCACGTACGGCAGCTAGCCGCAATTATTTCTAAATTGTCTGAGAACGCGATTTGGTTATATGATTATTCGGGTTCTCTTATTACGAATCGACGATTCCAATGAGAAGCTGATTATATAACGGCCTTCGGCGGTTATGATATTCTCGACTCAAGCCACTTTCTCACAGAACGTTTATCCTTCGCGTATTGCCGCCGTTTTGGACGGTAGAGCGGCTGGTGCACGACAAAAGATGAACTCGAAGATTTTGTCATTCGAATCTATAAGCGTTTCACAATTCCAAGTTTTGCGATAGACAATACAACTGCGTAGCAAATACTGGACAATACAACTGCATAGCAATATCTGGACAAATCTGGCAATCAAAAAACCGCGAATCTTACAATGTTGTTGGAATGACCACCCACGTCTAGCAAACCTTAATAGCGGATAATCTAAGTATGAATTGATATTGGCATAATATCAATTATAATTTTCAAATGTTTTAAATATGTTGGAGGAAATGCAATAATTTTTTTCACCCATTTTAGACGGAACAAGTATATTGATTTGCTGAACAACTAGATACTGAATTGAACAATATCAAGTGAAAATTATGGAAACCAAATCAAAACTGCATTGAGAGGTAAATATATTGATTTACTATAATAACTCATAACTCAGACATGAGTGTAGAAAAAAATTGATCTATTAATTCGGTATCGACGGTATCGTATACTATAATTATTGACAATATTGAGATAATTTTTCGACAAGATAATTCGGTTAAATGTCGCACCAATCGGTTAAATATTGCAAATTCTGTGCAACTGGTCAGTAAGTATCAAAAGCACGAATAAAACATAGATTTCGTTGATCAGATTGATGCTGTTAATAAAGTAACAGCCCAAAAACAAGAAATACTCGGCTGAATTCATTATACCACAACCGTTAAACTGTAATATTTAATTATTGCTCACTAGGCTATGCATTCGAGAAATGTTAGAAATATTTACCTATAATATAACGTGTATTTTTCTATGTAGTATGAAACATGACTATAGTTACTTTGGTTTCACATTGTAAGACGTTAACTTTCGTCTAAACTGGTAAATAGAATCACTGCTTGTTTCGAACACTCGTATTATTTTTGAACATGTTATAGAAGTTCTGACGTTCAGTGCCCTACCCTCATTCTGGTTGTATACAGGGTTGACTAGCGATCAAGATAAACGGCTTGTACTGTGAAATTCTCGCATTATCCCTTTGAAGTCGCCGATTATTGATTTGTGTGTGTAAATAAGCGCTATTAACCTACCCTTCATCCATGCAGGTCGAGTCATGCAAATTCCATGCAAATCATGGCATTTCCGTGGCCTTACGGATATGAATCTACTGCTTTGGCCTGGCCTCCTACACTCAGCGCAGAGTCGGACTCGAACAGAATATTTGAAGATATATGAATTCCACATGATCTTATTGCCTCTCTCATCAAGAGCATCAACTAGTTTATTAATGACAGCGATTAATGGTCAAAATATTTTAACGCGCTTGCTCCGCTCACGCGTTAATAGTTCGAAAACATTAGTGGCTATATTGATTACATATTTAAAAATTAAGAATAAATTCTTAATTGAAATTCATTCTCATTTTGCACAAGGCATACATTTGATTTGATATAACTCTGTCACGACGTTGCAGAGGAATCAATTCAGATTAATCTCAATTATCAAATCAATGATGACACATAAATGGTTGCATATAAATTTCTATGTCCTATGTTCCAGTAGAGTTATGACATTACTCGTATTGCTTCTGGATGCTTTGTGTTCGGTTTCCCATGACAATTGCACATTAAAATAGCATAACTGGAGCATTGAAATGAGTCATTAATATTCAATTTCATATACATTAAACTCACCCCTTATTTTGAAGTCGACGAAAAAGGAATTTAATGCTTAGCTAAATGTTTCGTTAGATATTGAAGTCCGGTTCAATGATATTATTAGGCTAAGTTCTTATTTCAATACTTAGGGACATTATTACTAATTGAATATAACTGTTGTGATATGGTTTCATTATATTTTTTTCTTTTTCGCATTTACTGTGTCTAACTTGCCACACGATGAATGAATTTGGAATTGCTTATTAATTATCAATAACTCATAGCGTCTTTACTCTTTATGCGGAATCTATGATTATAGAAATGGCAGTTCTAAAGTTATTTTCCGTTACTTGAAAATAATTAAAACCTTACCAAACAAACATATTCACCTTTTTTATCAGCTTTTGTTTCATTCTTTGAAATCGACAAACCCACACCGGTTATCAATTACTTTTCCGATTAATATAGCAACGCTTTGTTGGCATGTTATCATTCTTCAGGCACTGTGTAAAATAAAAAAAATGAAAAAACTGCTTATAAAAGATACTTTCACATAAAATTCAGTAGCGTATTCGAAAAAATTTTTTAGAGCACTGTTTTTAAGATTAGGCACAAACTTGGTATTTTGTGAATGTATATTTTAACCTGAATTTTTCAATTTTTTTCTGAATACATTGATGTATAACCAACCTGATAAATTTCAGCTCAAAAAATAAAAAAAACATATTTATGTTTGTTCATTTAATTTAATAGTAAACCCACACCGGTTATCAAACCGAAGTACCGCGTGAACAAAATAACAACACTACAACTTCACTTTTCTCATTATTACAATAATGTATTCATATTATACGAATCCGGACTTTCCATTACAATAGAGAGTTTTGTAAATGAGCTAATACAACCCTTTTCTATCTTTTCACTCGCTTGCTCGACCAATACTAAATATGATAGCGATTTCATGCTAATAACCTATCAGTCAATTACTTTTCTGATTATAGCAACGCTTTTAACTCGGCCAAGTGTGTTCTACCGTGTTTGAATTGCAAATGGTGATTTGTACTAATCGTTAGTCGGAACAGTGTGTCCGATATTGCTAAATGTTGCAACATGATTTCTGCCTAATAACTCAGTATTCACGGCCTGGTGAAATCATGTTTCTGTTTGATTATGGAGCATGTAATTGCGGACGATTAAAATCCATTATATTTTTTGTGGATTGGTGTTCATCGCACAGGAATTCGTTTCAGATTGATTAGCATCGGAAGGTGCATTGTGGGTTAATATGCAATTATGGTAGAATCAAGCTTCAGAGAACTTATTATTTGGCCATATTTGACGAACGGAATGTGTGGATTTAAAATAATGTTAATTCCGTGACAACGGATGTGTTCTGGTATGTTGTTCCTGTGTCACCTTTATTCAAAAACAATAAGCTATCGCATCTGTTCTGAAGAAATGTATTCGAAATAAGATGAAGAAGTTGATAGTCGCCCTTTTTTAGTTTGAGTATGTCATTTCTGAACAAATAGATATCTAGTTTTCAAACTTCATATCAATATGCTCAAATTAGCTATGATACCTAATTTCAGTATCTATACCTCTCCTAAGAAATACAAATATATTTCGGTTGAGTCAATAAACAAGATTGGGTTGTGATTGATTTTGAAATGGTAAGAACTGCTGGAATTGAAATTTAGTATATGGAGTAAAACGAATCCCCTATGAATAAAGTTATAGGATGTTATGAATACGTGCGACAAAATATGAACAAAAGATTCAATAAAGTAACTCTTTAAAATGCTACGTTTCCGAAATAGGTACAGTGCTGGCAAGCGAAATAGGAACGATTTTTTCCTACTATAAATTGGGCTCCATTTATATGTATGGCCATGTATCTATGGTATTCATGCTCCACTTCAACAATTCCACAATTACAGACTAGCAATGTTAATTTTCTGTGTCAGATCTTCATTTAATCCACTAAAAAAAACATATGTTCTGTAGAGTCGTTCACTTTTCGGTTGCCGGCACTATGCATGTCATTCTATTTGAAACAAAATAATTTTCTCCGGAACCTTTCATCGTACTGAACACAGCTTTCAAGAGAACATTTTTCTTACGATATACATAATAAGCTATGTATTTGCGGAATTCTATATTCTCCAGTCAAGATGAAGGTTTTGAAAGATTCGTCGGTGCTTTTCCTCCCACTTCTACACTTATGGAAAAAGTACAGTTTTTGAGACGCCTTCTAGAACCGCAACAGTTTTCTCACTTTTCTCACTTCTCTTAAGAACCGTACATTTTATGTTAGCTGGTGGAGAAACACCCACAAACCATTCAAAACCTTCACAAATGTAGACTTGAGAAAAAATATTCTCATGAAAGCTGTTTTCTATGCGATAAAAGTTTCCGGTGCATTTTGAAGGGCGAATGAATGAAATCTTTCGTTTATATTTTGGACGGGCTGTAACATCCTGAAGTTTTCGCACTTATTCTGTGATAGTAGATTTCTGGACAAGTTTAAAAACTGCATTATAGTTTACTTTCTTGCAGATTTGTATTATTTATTGATCATTTCAAACAATATCATGCACGAAAATAAAGTGGTCTGAATTGTGAAAAGAACCTTGTCGTTCTTCGCATTGATATTGTTCATCTTATCTCCCTATTTATATCTGCTCCCCATCTTTAAACGCGTCATTTCCAAAGCGAGGTGACAGGCAACATGGCGAAATACCTGGTTTCTTCAAAGACTTCAAATCAACGGATGATTTGAGTTTTAAATGGTCTTGATATCCTTTATAAAATCTATAAACAATTCGGTCAACAGCTGCGTAGTATAGATTACGTTTCATCGTGAATATAATGAGATCTTTATTATGACTAAGTTAGTTCGAAATATGTATCGTCTGTATCGAGATATTATGTAGGTGTCCAACCTAGCAACTGAAATGTTTGAGACGAAAGCGTAGTCATATTGTAACAGAATAAGAAAACGAAAATAAACTGTATTAGACGATTCATGATATAGTTTCCAAATGTATGTATATCTTAACAGATTCAAGATTCAATTAAAGGGAAGTATATGCCTCTGCTACCTAATAGTCCATTTAAATTCCAATTCTACAGTTCTCTTCCTATTGCTCGTCGTCCAGTTCCCAGAGTCTTGATGAACCCCAAAAGCTGAATGGGTTTCAAAGGTGCGAAGTCTTCATCCCTGTTTATTTATTAAACCAGGCATTCTCTCCGTTGGAAACAATGGCCAAGCATTCTGCCAAAAAATGTCTAGAGCCGAAATGCTTAGATCAGCGTTTCCCAACCTTTCAGTATTCGAGGCCCCATTTTCAATCTCAAATTCCATCGCGCCCCCCTTTAGTTAGTAAAGTGGTTCTAATTCGAGCCATATAAGAACCGTTTGGGGCAGGGGCGTCATGTTAGCGCCCCGCCTGAATTCATTCGCGCCCCCCAAGGGGGGCGAGCTCCACAGGTTGGGAAACGCTGGCTTAGATAGAACGATTCCTTGGAGGATATTCTGCCTCCTAAACATTTGAATACATTTTTGCAAATTTCCAATCAATAGGCTAAATGGTGACAGCTTGCTCAAACTCAAACGACAGTTTTCAACTGAATAACTATAACTATAAAACAAATTCTCAATACGCCATTGACTTTTATGTGAAAATATTTATTATAAGAAATTATTTTAAAATTTATTATCTTATACAGAGCCAGAAAAATAATGAAATTCTCATCTTCGACCTGTATTTCAAGAACGAAAGTAGTTGGAATATTTCTGTTCGTGGCTTTAAAAGTTTTACAAAAAAGTAAAACAGCGTCGCGAAAATCGTCTCTATCTTCAATAATAGCTTAGATGCAGTGCAGTCTCAACAAAAATGAGACGCAATGTACAGAGTGCCCAGAATTGGTGATCCATGAACTACAACTTTTTAACTATATGAGAGAAAAACGAATGGCACATTGCGGTCATCTTTTTTCGAAAAACTCGAAATGCCGTCAAACGCATGGATCCATTGTCTTTCGTTTTCGAGTTTTAAGCCAAAATTGACATTTGGTCGATATCTTTGTTTCTGTGCTTTATACTTGAAACAAAAACTTTATACAGATACTTTTTTGATAAGAATCTATAGTGAGGGATTTCCTTCTTGCTTTATTACATGGAATTTCGTTTTTTCTTATAGAAACAATAGTTTATTTTTACACTGATCACCGTTTTTTCTCGTTTCAAAAATATAAAAACATGTCAAATACCCCTCTTAGATCAGTGACGACGCTTGGGAGGGGTAAATTTTATTGCTCCACAAAATTGTAGAGAGAGACAGAAGCGAACAGAAGAGCTGTAATGAACTCTTTTCAGGTGAGATGAGAAGACGTAAAAACCGAATAGACACCTACCTGACTCTAGCTACTCGTCTTTCGGTTGACCCCGTCTCAAATTCGAGATCGGACATCGGTCTATCAAAGAAAATCCAATTAAGATCATATACGAAAAAGCTCGTTAGGACTCCATCCTCCATCTTATCGAAAGTTATAATATTTTCCGCAAAGCGGTTGACGACATTTTAAGTTTCTCGAAGAAAGATTAACGCAATGTGCCAAACAGTTTTCTCTATCTCCTAGAGTTGAAAAGTTGAAGTTCAGGGATCATCAATTCTGGACTTCCTATACATTCACGAGCTTAACCGAGTATCAAAACTTTTGACCGTGGTTGCAGATACTTGTGTAAGAAGCAAATTCGGAAGTCAAGAATATTCAATCAATGAACAAAGGTACAGACAGAAGCAAACAGAAGAGCAGTAATGAACTTTTTTAGGTAAGTCAAGAAGACGTAAAAACCGAATAGACACCTACCTGACTCTAGCTACTCGTCTTTCGGTTGACCCCGTCTCAAATTCGAGACCGGACATCGGTCTATCAAAGAAAATCCAATTAAGATCCCATACGAAAAAGCTCGTTAGGTCTCCAACCTCCATCATATCGAAAGTTATGATTTTTTCCGCGGTCTGTTAGGTCGGTGATGTAAAAGGCAGGTTACGCTCGGTTTAGTCGCGAGTAAAACGGTGCCCCTGCTTTGTGTTTTTTCCTATCGCAATCTCATTTCGGATCTTTGCGGCTTCCATCGGTCTGGCTGGCTGGCTCTACTATGGAAAATATTGTTATGAAGTGAATATTTTTGTACTCGAATGGGAGGATATGGTTGGAATCGAAGAGGAACGTTTTGGACGATTCCTTTGTTCCCAGGAATGTCTTATTCAAATTGATGATGCAAATGCTGAAACCGCTAGGTCGGACCTTGTTATTATTATTTTCAAATAGTGCGGTTTGTTCGTTCTATACCGATACTAAGAAGTGCTGGAGTTTACCTATTCATCAAATCAAAAAGATTAAGTGTCCGGTTCGCTGAATATTTGATTTACTGTAAGATATAAGTGTAAGTAAAAATTTATTGACTAGGTAGCAAGGGTTACAAAAATTGAGAAAATCAGTGAACAGTTATTTTTGAGCACTCGTTCTTTGGTGGAGCAATAAGGCGTTTACTTCGAAATGTTACATAGAACTTGAGATTGAGATAAATATATGAATACCAAAACCTCAGCACGATCGGAATTATATTCTGCAAATTATTCAAAAAATAAACTATTCGACCAATCTAACTTATCCAAGCCATCAAGTATCTAGTCCTTGCGTTCAAAAGTTATTGTGTACGGCCCTCCGGACATAATTTTGACCTCGAATACTTCATCAGTGACCTCAACGAGTAGATTAAGTTTAAACCACTGCGTGCTCGAAAATTACAGTGAATAAGGCAAAACTATAGCACGATGTTTACGAGACAAACGGAGAAGCTTTCAGAGAATCGTCGTAAAATACAATATTCAGTACAGGGTGATTCACTTATCTTGGGAACCTAATTTTTCTGGAAAAGAGATGAATATCTTTTTATTCTGTTGACGGTATTTGGTACAAGTCAATGTTGACTTGATATGTGCATAAAAGTCGGAGAAAAAAATGAAGAAGCCAGGCATCGCGGCGCTATCAATTTTTTTCTCCAGGAACATTCATTGTGTCATTCGAAAGATATAATTTATGTATGGATCATAATGGCCGCTATATGGAACATATGATTTGACATGTTTCGTTGTTATTGAAAAAATGTTCATTGTTATAAAATATAGGTAATATTCGATGAATATAATGATTGAGAAATATTTTGCTACAAAATCTCTTTGATTTTAAGAAATACAGCCATATCTATATCTCTAAATTAAGGCATACGGTTACAATACAGAAAAAAATATATGGAATAGAGTTAACATAAAACACGCTACAGGTCACTGACGGTTAAAAATAGAAAAAAATGGTATTAAGAAGTAACATTCAGAATTAAATGTTCTTTAGAATCACACAATAAAATAGGTATATTTCTGGAGAAAAAATTTTCGATAGCGCCACGACGCCTGGAGTCTTAATTCTTTTCTTCTACTATTACGCACATCTCAAGTCAACATTGACTTGTACCAAATACCGTCAACAGAATAAAAAATATTCATCCCTTCTCGAGAAAAATTAGGTACCAAAATAAGTGAATCACCCTGTAGAATGCGGCTATTCAGATTTTCTCAATAAACTAAAGGGTTTTATTTATAATCTATATAATAAGGTGGTAAGTATAAAACAAATTAGATACAATGGTACACATCGGGATGAGATTGGAAAAAGTCTACTTTGTATAATTCGCTATACAAGAGTAAAGCGAGGAGTAAAGTGTGCCTTTTCTGTTGATTTTTTTCGTCTTCTTTGTACTATGTTCGTTGAAATTGAACAGAAATCTTTCTCAATATAACATATCTTAAAGAATGAAAACCGACTGGTGTAACTATATCAAAGACGCCGCATGATCCAAATGTAGCTATCAAGTTGTTAAATACGGCATCAGGAAATGTATTCGCATGATGAATATACCATTCACGGTAATTATCCCATTTTAATACTAGTTGTATATGTGAAAAACACGAGACATGCGTGTAATAGGAATCTTCATTTACTAATTCCACACACACAAATAATGAATATGCATGCCAGGTTATTAAAGGAGATTTATTAACTATATAATCTGCATTTCATAACGATAATGAATTGAAGTACCTCACACACTGGCTGTAATTCATCCACGCATGGTGTTGACGATAAAAACCATTATGGGTCTCTCAAGTCAATATGGCGTTGAATTATACTGGAAAGAACATGTTCATGGTTGAAGGGTAGCGTACCTTCCATCAATTGAGAGGTGCATAAAAGTTTCAAATTACTCGAGAGAACCAAAGATCATCGATACTTCGAAAAATGAAATACATGTTTCGTGGAATTTTCAACAGAATTTACCAATGTTGAATAATTGAAAATTTTGTTTGTTCGTCTAAATATTTGATTTTATTGACATGTTTATAGCTATCAAATTTTCATTCCATCGTATACATAACCATTTGGATATTATAATAAATACCAATAAAGGTGGTTTCGTCTATGCCTCTTTTCAAGTATTCTAAAGCTTTCCTTTTTCAATCGATAATTTCTCCTTGAAATCTATTCAATTACTTTCTTTTTCGTTTATATTTCTCACAATCATACTATGATTGAAAGGTAAATATACAATGGGATATAAAATAATCACTTTATGCTTTTCTGCATTATACATGTTCATCAATTTTGACCTCATAAAGGCAATTATATTGATTCTTATTCATTGATCAATACAAACCGTATGAACCATACGGTATTTCTCATGTCTTCGGATGGCTTTTTTATGAAACGTCAGAAGTCAGAATCATACAATTTTACAAATTATTAGGCTGGTACCATCGCAGAAAATGGTTCTGATACCTACATAATTTTTCTATATATTTTTATAAGATTTATAGAATGAAATATTCTAAAAACTCATCACCATCACAAAAACTGATTTAGTTTTGTATTAAATTATCCGCTTTTTCCTTCTTGAATTCTATCATATTAGCAACTACGTAAAATATTTCGATTTCCTCAGACCGTCAGACCTAATTTTTCCTCATTTCATTTCGTGTCGGTTTTCACGCCCAAACTCGTGAGCTGTCTTTCAACCAATATAATCATACTGTCTGCTAGGATGGCGTGTCATTTTGACGTTTCTTAAATAATTGAATTCCATTCTGAAAGGAACCTGTAATTTAAATTCACCAGAAGCGGCAGCACCTTCATTATTCACTTTCAAAATACTGAAAATTAATGACGATCACTTTTTGGGCTTTTCTGAATTTTGGAACGGAAAACTGGTGGATTCTGATATATTCCGCATCATAGATACGAACCGTGGTAACGTATGAAAGTGATATAAAAATTACTGTTCCTTTTCTTTTAAAATTCAGAGTTTTAAATTCCCAAAAATTATATATGTTTACGATAACATTCGAAAGGAAAAGAGAAATACATCCTCAGTTTGACTCGAATAGGAAAACTACATAACACACAAGAAATAAACAGTCCGAATTTAAATTCACAAATTATAGATCATATCACGTCTATCCGAGCCACTTGCGAGTATGTTATCTTGAATTTCTAATTAAAAGAATTCAATTCTAGAAATGATGAAAAGAATATTGAGCATTGAGTTCCTGTCCAGGACAGAAATTCTTCCTTATTCAATTGGTTTTCATATAACACAACAACAGACCCACCAGTTATATTTATATTAGGAATAATATAATTTTGGAACCTTTCTGGATATTTTCACGACATTCTCAACCCTGGTTATTTCCTTTTAATCGGTCCTATATTAATCTCTTTTATTTTATAACATTATTTTATAGCATTTATAGGCATATTTTCAATATACAAATAGTAGGTTGTTTTCTAGTCATGTGAACTGTCGAAAACTGGTGACTGTCACGAACATGTCAGAAATTGTTATGAAGCAAACCTATCCTGAGCGATCGCTCTGGAAAGCAGAATTGAAGTCTAGTCCCGGAGTTGAAAGTCCCTGTTCATATTTTGTATAAAATATTTTCGATTAAATAATTAACGTTTGTGTATTATACTCTAATACCACTGTTCCCTGAAAACAATAAAGTTAAGTAACTACAATTCATCATATTTAATCATCATTATAATACTTTTGTCTCGATTTATGTACTAAGAAACAGAAAACAGAACAAAATTCTCTTTCAAAATGAATATGTTCACATTACCGTTTCTTCCGAACCAAAACTAAAATTCGATATCGTTCACTGCTTTCAAGTGACTTTTCTAAAAATAACAATTAATAACATCATTCAACATACTCAACTCAACACGACATTGAATTAATGAATCAGATAACTGGTTTATTTATGCTCATTCAACTACGAATTACTTTTTTTCATCGTTTGGTATCCCACATGGAAGCCGTAAATTATACACCTTTTACCGGTACAATTATTGCACCTTACTCTTATATTTCGATGTTGGAAAACTGCCCGCATTTATAGCCATTTTCCATTTTTATTTCATCGATATTTGCTCTATCATTTGATTATATCGGATATAATTTGGAAAAAGTCAACGTCCTATTCAGTGGACTGAGTCGCTCACAATAAATTGGTCAATTTGAAAGCAGATTTCAAATATTCCAATAACTACATATTGTTAAACAATTTTTAAAGTGTAAGAGTTTGAAAAACGTTATCTGGTTTGTTTTCTCAATTAATGTTAAAAAATCAGAATCCAGTAAAAAATAGACTCACTTTGAAATTGTCGCCAACAGTTAACTCCGAAATATAGACCAAATCATTTGATGGAATTAATTGAAATTTTCAATCGTTCACTCAATATACACGAATAATTTCAACGAATATTCAGCATTTTGAATTCAAAATTATGTTTATTTTATGAAAAGGCATTTTCATTTCGTATTGAGTAACTGAAACCCACATGTCAGCATAAACTAAAATATAGCTGTCTAAAATTCATCATCGAAATTGAGTTTTTCCTGAACATTCGAGAAATACATAGCTCATTTTTTTGTCATGGTATCTTGTGCAGAAATTGATTTCTATTTGGATTTCATCGAAGCTATTGAATAATAAAAACGGAAAATAATGGCGCACATTTGAATCTAAATCGTTTTACACCCCCTAGTTAATTTTTTTCAATAAAACCCGAATTCCTTATTTTCTTCCTTCAACCAAAAAAATGGAAGAGAAAATTTAACGAGTCAAACTGGCCAATCGCACGCGGAGCAAAAATACCTACGTGTGTGTTACTGCATAATATAAAGTTGTCGGTCACTCAATTACCTTCTAAGCGCTCAATATTTGATTCCATCGGCTTCTTTGACCATCTCCACTCTCCAATTAGTGTGAACCGTCGCCGGAGGCCAGAGCGGCTCCTTTGATCTCGAAAATACCTGTTATCGGCCAGAATGTGAGAAGACCAGAGTCGCCGCATGGGCTTCGGCCCATTCTCTCCACGCCGGGAAGAAGGTGATTATACTACCACGAATTGAAGAGGAACGTCACAGTCTCAGCGATCCGTAGTTTTTTAACATCGCTGGCCGGTTAAAATTAATCACATTCTCGGAGTGAATGATACACGATAGATTAAGTCGAGACTAATTTCGAAACGTGTAAAACAATGTCTCTTCCACGTTCTCTGGTCGGTCTGGAGCGACGAAAAAGAAAATCGGAATCGACATTTGTTATTACTACTGGGAATTTTTGTGGTTTGGGGTTCTGACGAAACGGATATGCTTGAAATGAAAATTTAATTTTATCTCCGGATCGGCTTTGCTTGTACGGAGGCGACGGACGATGAAAATTGGGCTTTCGGTCTTTTCGGATTGGTTTAAGGACGTTAAATACCATAAGGTCACTATACGTTTGAACGCTTTTATCTTGTTTTTCCGATTGTTTTAACTTATTCCTACTAGGAAGGCACGAAGGTATAGTGAAATTCGGAAAAAGCAGTCTTCTTTATACGTTCCAATATTTATCCCTTATTTACTTGATGATATAACAATAATTGAATGAGATCAATTATTCTTGGAAGAGTTAAAATTTTTTAATTTTTTACCAGGGGGAAAGGGTCAGTACACCGAACAAATTTTCAGTATGAGTTTATTCTCAAAGTGTTTTCAGCTCTTGATATTTTATTATATTTCTACATGTAATGAACCTCGTTTCAAAGATCTACCAAATAACTTAATAACCATTTTCGAATAATCAAATAATTCTGGGGAATGAATTCAGAATATATTGAATAAAACCCATAGTGATTTATTAGAAATGCTGTGAACCGCGATTGCAATTTTCAATTTCCGTCGTCATTATGTAAGAACGGCAACACTGCACAATAACTTCATACTCGTGTGGACGTTTTTTAATAAGTAAAGGATCTATGACTATATCTTCAGGCAATTTAGAAAAATACTAGCTTCAGCTTCATGAAATCTAATCTTACCTATCAATCTTCTACTTACTAGCAGGACTGACGATCGACTTGATTGAGTAGATCCCTATCTATTTCGTAATTTGTAGTCAATAATGGTTTAACCGGTATGTTCGTATATGAAGTATGAGTAAAGCACCTGTCTGTTCCTTTAATGAATTATCTTTTTTTTCGACTGAAAGAATTCGCAATGAAATATTTTCTATATGATCAATCATTGATGATTCTTCTGAATTTCCCATATTTCTTGAAATTATATTGAAAACTATTTCAGATAGTTAACTGATTTTCATGCATAATTATATTTTACATTTGAACGTATTACATATAACTTAATTTGGGCAATTCCATCAGATGGCAAACAAGAGTTCATTTCAATTCTTTTAATGAAAATATACAATTTATATTTACGATATACACAATATAGTTATTTTTGTATTAAGTGCGTAAAATGAGTGTTATTTTCATGGCAAATGAGAGAACGCAGGTCGAGGCCAAAAATTCACTCGAATGTGCCATGAAAACACGAATTTTATACTCACGAAATATACAAACAACATTTCTTGTACAACTGTGAATGTGAATTCACATCGTCTGAAATATAAAATATTTCTATGCATACAGTCTTTACTTTTTTCAACGTTAAAAAAAGACTTTTTAAACGGTATTTACTTTTTACCGTAAAAAAAAGACTTTTTTTAACGGTAGAAAAAAGTAATCATTTACGCATCCATAGTGATGAAGAAAAGTCAAGTTTTTTTGACAGTTGTACAAAAATTGCATTATTGCGAATGTTATCATTTAACACATTTCTAACGAATTCGTTAGTGTCTTTTGTCATAAAAATACATTCGACTAATTTTACTATTGGAATGGTTAGATGTTCGAAAAGTTCAAACGGTGAAAGAAAATACATTAATGATAATGAATATCTTATCTATTCAAAGTTGTGAAGAACGTACTCAATTGTTTCAGTTTGTAGGAATCAAATAACATGGAAACGGGTGCACAATATGAAATATGTATATACCCACAGTGTGCCAAAGGTGGTGCATCAAGCACACAGTACCGAAGAACATTCCGTAAAGTGTTGAGACAGGAAATGGAATGGACGAAAAAATGTGAAGGATTTAAATGAACAATTTGAAAAAAACGAACATTGTTTTGGACAAAATTCATACAAAATCAAGAAAAAATCCTACCATTGATGTATTGAACTGAAATTCAAAATAATTTAGAGTTACAATTTCTGAATATTTCTCTTAAGCCATACTTTCAACTTTTTCTCTTGAACTATGAAAGTTATACAGTCTGGAAATCATTCGCGAATAGTTTGTCTTTGAAGTAATAAACCCTGACCTGACCTGACCTGATTGTGTTGTACTGCACTCATTGTTTATCATGTCTTGTTTGATCCGAATTGTCTTTATAAGATAGTTGTTTTTTATACTTGTATTGAGCATATACACTTTGAAGAATAGAATTTTTCCTATATTAAAGAAGCTTCTACGTAAGAAGGAGACATAGGTACTTTGAAAATGTGAAGTTGAGTTTGAATATGTTGTTAATTCTGTAGCATCTTATGAAATCAGAATTCAGAAAAAAATTTTGATTCAGTGGAACATTTCTAAGTTACATTTTTTGTCCCGTTTTTTATGAGAATGTTAAATATCTGTAATATTTGAATTGGGTCAAATTATAGTGAATAACTCGGTTCCTTTTGATACGACATTTCACTTATCTTTTTTCGAGCATATTCATTATTTGATAAAACCCGTTTGATATAATGATGAATGCGTAGATAACGACGTGGGTATTGTAGGAAATTCGTAAAAATCGATAGAATCAGCCTTGAAAATCTAGAAGACTTAACTAGGTTCCCATTAGTTGGAAAAGGTTCCTTTGTCAAAAATAGCCTTTAACCCGACTTCCTACGTTTTCAGAAACGCAAACAGCACTGATAACGACCGAAATTGAATAGCGTCACGACCCCTAATAACAGCTCTATCTTAATGACGTCGAACGGTTCTGAAAAAATGAAAAAATCCGCTTTTCCTTGTCGGCCGGCGTTTTATCTGCACGAGAGAGGTGTCAGAATACGTCTAAGCACTTTATAATTACCGGGTTGGAACACCTGAACCCCGTAACTTATAATAACGAGCCACACTAAAAAGATCTTGAAACTCGTTTGAATATGAAACTTATTCATCACGATGGCCTTGTCGCTACCACAACTCGATGCCGGGTGGCGGTTGAGAGGTGTTCGATGACCAGTAGAACTTTTACCTACCGTCGCTTGATGACTGCGAATCTAGACATATCAAGATCATCTAGGGCATGCTGAATGATACATTTTTTTCATGCTTATACATTGAAATTCTCGGAATTTGTTTTTTGAGAGCTCATTCTACTCAAAAGAGTGCAATATCGTTTTGCCCAAATGTCTGTAATTTTCGAATTTTAAGCTGAAAATGGTCTCAACGATATGGTTGGATTCTCTGAGGACGAATCGGTGGTCAAATTCAATTCTGTCCGTGGGGTCGTCCGGCCGTATGCACGATAACTTTCGAAGGAATTGTTCTAGATC
Source organism: Propylea japonica (assembly GCA_013421045.1). NCBI lineage: Eukaryota > Metazoa > Arthropoda > Insecta > Coleoptera > Coccinellidae > Propylea > Propylea japonica. Next base: position 26,888,528 of record CM024243.1, on the reverse strand, counting down.
AGTCACAGCCGCCTTCAACGTTGAAGACGGCTGTAGATCAGTGGTTCCTAACTGGCGGTCCGCGGACCACCGGCGGTCCGCGAGGTATGTTTCCAGAATTTTCCAATTGTGCGTTGAATAAAAAACCAATGTAGAAAATGGGAAGTTTTTGGTTTGCGATTCAATGTTTTTTCCCAGAGCTTTAGAAATAATTAAAAATTCTGTAGTGATACTTTTTCACTTCTGCATTACCAGATAAATACACTCAGCAGAACTACACGGCATCTGTTATCATTTCAACACGAATAAAAGCGAAAAGGCTCGTATGATGATTGCAGAAATATGTGTTCTGCACGTTTTTTTTAATCGTAAAATTATTCAAATTTCAAAACATTTTACTGACATGAGAAGATCACCAATTAAGTGACTTGCAAACCGACCGGATGAGCAGTTTTTGAAATAAGGGAAATATTACGTAGTCAATAATCTCGAAACTACTCAACCGATCGAGCCCGCTAAACAACTCAAATGAGATATTCAAGTCCCATACCTATCTTGAAAATTTCAACTTTCGAACTCTTTTCGTTCGAAGATTGTGAGTGTTCAAGTCCAGCCCAGCAGTACTAGCCAATATTTTCATTTAATTTCAAAATCCAATTAAATGAAGGACAAATATGCGCGTCGCTGTCCTAGTTAAAAATATCAAGTTTGACACTGATCGGATTCCATTAGCGGCCCAAAATTCGAAAATTACAGACATTTGGACAAAACGATAGCACGCTGTTTCCTAGCACTTGTAGCAATATCGGGAAACCATTAATTGTTGGTTAAACACATGGGGCCAAATACCCTCGAGGTACTATAACACGAGTTTGTACAATTATCGCTATTCTTTGAAGTGAAATCAGAAGCTTTTGCTCGCTTGCTCATATGTAAGGTTAAATCCAATTTGAACATCCTGAGGGTTATTGGTTTAATTCTATTCACTCATAAATTCATCATTCCTTTTCAAATTTTAAACCTACCCCGTTCCTTCAGAAAATTATCAAAAATTTACCAACTGATTTGAAAATTTGCCAACTCTGATCTACATTAGGCCAACTCCATTTTTCCAACTGTTTTAATTTTTTTTTTTTAGGAAATAGTGGCCAGTGGGGGTCTTCGTCAAGGTAATACCTTGATGAGGGGATCCCTGGAAAAATTTTGTTGGGAATCTCTGTCCTAAATACTTGAGATTTTCAAGGTGAGATAGTTTCCAAATGCCGCGGTTAAGTTCGTTAACCAGCCAGATCGTACTGGGTGTTCCATAAAATATGGCCACCCAAAATTTTTGTTCCTCAATATCTCAGACAGAACAAAACCAATCGAAATGAAATTTCGCGGCCACATGCAAAATGCTCATAATAAGCCTCATGCAAAATTTTGTTGCCATATTCTAAACAGAACCATAGAAAATTCAATTGGAATATTGAAAAGAAGAATCTTAATATTCCCATAACAAGATATCCTATTCGAGTGAAATTCATTTTGTGGATGAAGATTGACATACTGAATGTCCATGCAAAATTCCAAGAAGATCGCATTATCAGAACCATTGAATTATTTTCATCAATTGCCAAGTTTTTACATATTTCAGTTTTTGAATAATTTCTAGAATATCATTCCGATCGTGCTGCGATTGAGCAGTTATATATTTAATATCAATCTGAAGTCGTATACAAAATTTTTAGGTAAAAGGCTCATTGCTCCTGCAATGAATGAGCGCTCAAAAGCACCTACCCAGAGCTTTCTTAAATTTTTCCAATAAAACGGCGCAACTCTCCTATACAGGATGCTTTTCATTTTTCGTTTGTGAAAAATATAAACCCATTCCGAGATTTTACGCTCAGTGTAACTGTTACGCCCGCTAACCATGAGTTGGTCTGATCACTTGAAGTTGGATGCTTCTTCGTTCCTCCCACTTTTTTCGCGAATATAAATTAACATTTTATACGAACTTCGAAAAAGTTGAAAAGCGATGACATCGCGGTTGGTTCCTATGAGAGTGGAGGATTCAATTTTTAGTTTCAAATGGATTTGTTTATTTCAATACAAGAAATCAATTATACTGCAAGAGGTTACAAAATATAAGTTGAAAAATTGCATCTACTTTGTGTTCATACTCTTTTCGCGTTGGATAACGAGTACCTATCTAATTTCGAAGAAGCCCCTCTCAGAAGCTTTTAATCTGCTGCAAGTAATGCAAGTACGGCATGCGAAAAGTGAACGACTCTACAGAGCATATTTAGCTTTTTTAGTTGATTAAATCAGGCTCTTGCATAGAATAGTTATATTCGGTGGATTTATTTTGACGTTTGTTGTCAACGACTGCGTGATATAAGTATAGATATACATGGATATAAAATTTCAACGGAGCCCAATTCACAAGAGGAAAAAATAATCGTTCACATTTCGGTTGCCTCCACTGTACCTATAAGAGAATCGGTTTTAAGTTATGTAGGTTTAGTAGCTATGGCCGTAAGCCTAGGAGGACGGAACTGCTGATTCGTTGACCAAACAGTACTAGAAAGTTCTCAACTCAACGCACATTCATCAGTATCGGACGGACGGTACGCACGGCACGGAATTTTTACTAGGGTAAATGCCGTGCCGCCATATGTGTGTTGCTCCATTCAATTTCATTGAGAGTATTTTTCCGTACCGTGCCGTCCGTCCGATGCCGATGTATGTGCGCTAAGTTTTAGTCCAAGACCGAACTCAAAGCATTTCAATCACTTTATGTAGTACGTCGCTCAAACCTTCAGGAGCAAGACTCTCACTCAATAATAATAATAAAATACCTTCTTAAGCTGAGAAAATAAGGACTTTAACCATCCTTTTCAATAAAGGTTTTATTTGGGATCCTGCAGATATTGTTAAGCTTTATTCTTCCTAGTAAAGTTCGGTGTAGCTTAAATCGATTAAAAACTTTGTAATAGTTCTTTGGTTTGATAGAAATCATGTCGATAGCCTCAATAAGTGTGCAGATGAGAAAACAGTAGATCATTAGGAGTTAGGACAGGAGTAGTTCTATTTTTATTTGTCAAGATGACCTTCACAGTATTCATTAAGTGTATGATTGTTTTCTGAGGAAAAGTTGATCGAAAAATAATTAATGAATATCATTACATTATTGTATTGACCACAAATAATTTTTTCGTTCGTTTTCTTTATTTCGAATATTTCTCCTAGACATTTCGCCGATGAGAGAAATGAAAAATTCGTGAAAACTACGCTTGACTCCTTAAATATTCACATTAATATGTACATATTATTTATTGATTTTAATTGGGCTTCAGAGAGAATTCGTTTAAATCAGTGTACCATTTATTGATTAAATTACTAAAATTAAAAAATATATAAAATCAAGAGACATGAACATTACTGAAACATAAATATGTACATACAGTTCCCTATAACGAACGTCTGTATAAAAAATTTCTATGTATAACGAATTTCGTACAAGACTTTGCACCTTGAATCCAAAGTCCATGTTGAAAACACCCTCTAAAACGAAGCAAATTCTCTCTACAACGAAATATTCAAAGAACATCACTCTTTGAATGGGTATTGCCTCGGGTATTGGTAAGTAGGTATAAGGGTGGATTTTTTCCGAAATTTTTCCGGATGTACGTAAGAAATCCCGACTTCAACCTGAATCATTACGGAGGATGAGAGATCCTTCTGAAACAGTTTTAAATACACCCCTGGCTGTTTGGTTCAATCTGATCATTACGCTAGTGTGAAAATTGAGCGGAAATGTCGAAAAAGAAGTGCTTAAGTTTGAATGATAAATTTAAATTTTTCAGTGAAGTCGACCGCGAAATTTCCGACTATAAAAACAAATTTTCTGTATAACGAAATTTCTCTTTAACGAATTTTTTGTGCGGATTTGGTGCTTTCGTTATAGGAAAGAGTATGTATATTGATATACATACTCTTATGATAACCTCAATTCAAATTGATTTTTCATTTAGGTTCTTTCGAAAATATTCTTTGAATAACGCCAATTTAAAGAGGTGTCACTCAGGACACTTGTTCGGGAGAAATTCCCACTAAAATTGAAACGTTAGACTAAATTTAATGGTTTATCCTGTTTTGTAAATCTTCGACATAATTGGTTCAGTTTGTGCCCAATAATCTTTTCCGCCCATACCCGTTAGAAATGTTGTCTTTAGTCATGGAAGAGAAGAAAGGTCGCCGTGTGAGGTCTGATAAAGTTTTAATCAAAACACGGCGGCGAAGAACGAACAACAAAGGACGAAGACGAGATGCTCGAAGCAGCACACAGGTAACATGGTGTATAATACTAATATTCATTTATCATAGTAAATTATTGTACGAAGAGGCGTAGACCGGCACGAATAAAGTGTTGGGATAAATGCGTGTGACTGGCGAAGAATATCCACAATGAGGAGGAATGGCCAGAATAATACTACACGGGTATCGATATTTCGCTGGGTAAAACGGGAATCGATTAATTGATTATCTCTTCGACTTGAGGAGGTCGATGGATAAATGACCGAAGATAATGGCAAAGGGACCGACATTAGAAGAAAAAAGGTGCGAGAACAATGAAAAATGTAACAGGTCGATTACTCCCAAGAAACTGAAACAAGAATTCGAAAGTTGTGCATTAATTGTAGAAATACCAATCAAATAATTATGCTTTTCGTCCATATTTTTGGTTTTCCCAAGTTTTCACGACTTTTACCTGCTAATCAGGATTCTACAATATGAGATTACTTTGAAGATCTTGAAATTGTGGCCATCAAAAATAGCTAGCTAATAGGTATAGGTAGGTATATTACTTAATTTCATTTATTGATTTATTTCGAATAAAGGTATTATTATATTATTATTATATATCAAGAGCCATATATGTATATTAATTCGACAACATATTTTGAGATTTACATAGTACGGTTTTAAGAAACATGTCCTGCGTTCAGTATTGATCTGAATTATACAAATAATTACTTTTTATTTCACTGTTCGGATCACAGAAGATGGGATAACATAATATCAATAAAATTGTGCCTTATTATCTTAGTATGTATGATATGGTACGAAAAGTGCTTTTATGGCAACGTTAGTACCTGCATCAGTGAATGCCCCACAATAATAGTTTTTTTTCGAAGGAAGAAAATGAACCATTAGATAAAGTAACGAGTACCATGAGCTAGTGATGACTTGAAGTCAATAATATTTCATACATTCCTCCAACAAGTTTCAGTGATTTATGTATCTATTACTTATATTGTTTATTATTATTCCTCAACAGATTATCATAAACGGAATCTAAAATTATTCTTTTTTTCAAATCATTAAATTTTTGTGTCGATATTCGAATTCAAAACCAATAGGTATAGATTTTTTCAACAATGCGGGACCCGAGGGGTATTTCATCCTCAAAATTTTGTACACTAAAATTCCAAATCGGTCAATAATTCCAAATAATTCCCGAAAATTCAAAATAATTCCAGAAAATTCCAATAATTCCAGAAAATTCCAATAATTCCATAAAATTCCAATAATTCAAAAAAATCAGAGCTTCATCGGAATCATATGCTGGAAGTTGTTCAAAAAATTAAATATGTATGTGAATAATCAATGACTGAAAAAAATTGAATTCTATGCTTCTGATTTCACAATCTTTTTGAATTAAGGAAAAAATATAATTCTATGGGTCTGATCATGCGATCTTCTTGAAATTCTACATGAACATTAAGTATGAGAATCTTCACCCTTAAAATAAATTTCATTCGAAAGGGTTTTTCCGAGGTTTCTCTTTTCAATATTCCGATAAAATTTTCTATGGTTACAAAATTCCGTATGAGGCATCTTATCAATTTCATTTCGATCGCTTCTGTTCTGTTCAAGACATGGAGGAAAAAAATTCGAATGACCATATTTCATGGAACACCTTGTACGATTTTGCTGGTTAACGAACTTAACACATTAAGGAAGCGAATCTACACTGAAAAATTCAAGTCCCTTGACATTCTTTTCGAGCGTTATCGTGTTTAGAGTTTGTTTGACCACAGATACGTCATCAGTGAATCGATGAAACGAACCTTATCGTTTGAAACCATTTTCGGCTCGAAATTCGAAAATTACAGACATTTGCGCAGCACTTGAAAATGAGATAAAGCAGTTCAAAAGAAAAACATGAAAGTAACTCGAAAATTGACAACCCAACAGTCTTATTCAAAGATATTTCAAAGCTATTCCCAATGTATACAGTAACACTTTACATTTTTCAGCTCACGGATAGCTTCAGTGGTAAAATAAAAATTTCACTACAAATAATTCAATACTCGGTTTAAGATGGATATACAACTTGCGTTAACCGCAACGAGCGCCGAACAATATGAAAATGTTAGGTTAGGATCAAGGCGCATGCGCACCAGTAACGTTTTATCTGAAATAATTCCGAATAAAAATTCCAAATAATTCCGAATAATTCCCATAATTCCAAATAATTCCGAAAAATTCCAATAATTCCATATAATTCCAAAAATTCCAAATAATTCTAAGCTTTGTACACTAAAATTCCAGGGTGAAATACCCCTCGGCGGGACCTATCTAATGTTCCCATATTGGATATTGCCGTTAACTGTATACTATCTGAAATATCGAATAGACTGTAATCAGCTTAATTTAGCTTAAGTTTAACCTACTGTTCCTCAAACTAAACAATCATAAAACTGAGAATTGGTTGGTAACCACTACAAATGTTTTTCGAATTGTTTTGTATTGATTCTATTTTTTAAGCTTATATTTCTTCATTGTGATCACATCTGATTAAATCAACAGAAATCATTTCAGATTAGGTATGTATAATTTGAAAAATCCTTGAACATCGCGTGATTCAATGATGATTTGTAATGAATATGTACCTTTATTACTAGTTGAACAAAAATATGATTAAAGAAATGCGTTCAAAGTTGAGGACGCGAGCGTTTGTAATAAGGTGAGTTCCTTTCATCCTGCGCCGCAGATGAAAGAAAGCCGCTGGTTCTTGACAACGCTAGTACGAGTCATATTCGGGGTAGGGGTAGTAGGGAGCACATAATGTTTACTTTAATAAATTGATTGCCTAAAGATTTGAGTTTTTTTTAATTTTCATGGTACCTACTCCAATAACATTATTATAAAATTAATATCCCATACTAAAATTATTCGCGACAATTTTAGATTTTTACAACCTCGAGCTGAGCTATTGCGAAGAAATGGTTATAAATAATGCAGTCTCGAATGCAGTTCAGGAAATTCTTGAAATAAAACAGCAGTTTCAGTATTTTCGAGAGTATCAGATCATTTGAGAAAGGATACACTTTATTATCGTTTATAATTAATAGGGTGACTTCCTTTCAATCTGCGCCGCAGATCAAAGTAAGCCGCTGGTTCTTAACATCTTGACAATCTTAGTCAGAATCTTTTATATATTCGGGGTGAGGGTACTCGGCAACACATAATGTTAACTTAAATTTCAATTGACATAATAGTAAATAAATTCTCTGGATTTCCCTCTTGGTCAAAATCTGTCACAAATGAATCAGAAAAGATTTTACAGCCTGTATATTTTAAACGTGGCTTATTTTCAAAACAGGTAATGATGTAGGTATTTGAAGAAAACAAATTATATCCTCAACATTTTCAGATCTTATCGAATTTTGCCTAAGAATAGTTTACAGAATATTGGAATAATTCATTGAATTTGAGTATGATTTTTCAATTTCAGATCATTGTTTTCATATTAGGTAATTAGAGATATGATTTTGCTACTGAATCAATAATTTTAAATAGGTACGGTACGTTACAGGAAGATCAATCTTGATGCGAAATTAACGTCCACGTCATTTTCTCCAGTGAATCCAAACGTGGTACCTAAGTGTATTATGTTATTTTTCGCCTCGTTTTTCGCCAAGAAATAAGCAGTTACTACGATCATTCTATAACAAAAATGTACAAGAAAATCTATATTTTTAGTATTTGCATAAGAAAAAACAGACCTAGATGACTCTACAACACTCAAAAACATGACAGATTTTAACTTGATGCAACCATAGGTATTCATATACCCTCGGTGGTAGGGCGGGTAGTAGCGCATTCGAAAATTATAATGATACCTACTGATAACAAGGGTTGTAAAATTGGAAATAGCTCTTTGACAACTGTGTCAAATTTCTGTTTTAAAATAAAACAATCAAGACATGAACCTTTTAAGTAGACCGCTGTACTACAATTAATACCTAGGTTGAATTTGACCCACGAAAAAATTCCCATAAACATTATCAGGTATATAGTATATATATATATATTGAATATGTATTTCATGATTACTTGAAACCTACCTGCACTACTTTCGCCTTGGCTAGAATCGAAGGTTTTGGATGTCATCTGGAAGAGCGCATCTAAGGGCGTAGCGCCAGGTTGCTTTCCTTGCGGCCTAGGCCTCTGCACCGTCGGCGAAACAATGTCTGGTGAACAACAATCGCTCGCGACACTTGAAGATCTATCGCTCGCGGTTTCAGACGTGTAGCTCGCGTTGAAGTTCGCGAATTCCGGTCTGAGAAGAGCCAATTTTTGCACTGTCAACTGTCTATGAAACGACTCCAGCCTCTGCTGTGCGTCCATATCGGGATCGATGTCCCAAGGTCGCACTATCCTAGTTGGAGCAGTCTTCGAGGGTTTATGGTTCAAAATATCCATTATTGAAAAACTTTTTACGCCACTGTTCGAATGTTCGTCTACTTCCATAGTCGGCGAGATCTGCCGATCGGGTTCAGCCATCTTAAGCTTTTTCAAAGGTTTGAAATAGTCCTCCACTTCAGATTCTGGACACCTACAGTCTTTTTTGTCGTATTGCAAACTGTGTTCTTCATTTTCAGAATCGTTGAAGTGGGATGAAGAGTTGTTGACGGGACTGGGACAACCTACACTGATCTCATCATCTGAGGCGTACTTGGAACAATCTTGGGGATCACTTTTTGGGAAAGTTTCGGTCCTGCAAGGACTGGTGGACCTTGAAGACATGGGGCTTTCGTACTTCGTCATGTAGGGTGCCATATCACTCTCAGGTTTGCTTGAACACTCAATTTCTTGCATCTTAAAGTAGTGATACAGAGTCCACAACATCAAAAAAGATTCAAATTTGTCATTTTCCGAGAAAAACTATAGGTCTATATCAGTCAATTGGGCAACGGGTTAATCACAGCACTTAATCTTCACATATACATACAGTACACTAGCAGCACACATATAACACCTCCCTATCTTTCACAGATCTAGACACGAGTGAATGTCTGTACTCTGGTCTGAACGAGGAGCGGTTTCAAACCAGTTCCGCCCATCTGCAAGGACCTTCCTCCAATGCCGGGAACGCAGGAAATTATCCTTTCCTTTTGAAAGCGCCGCAACGGCGTGCTATTGGTGAGTAGGAGGGGCATAAGTAAGATTATTTTCGGTGACGGCCCACCAATCATCTGTCTAATTTGTACTCACCGGGTCCTTTGCGATCATTTATTCCTGGAAATAAATGAGATTTTGTTTAGGGGAAAGATTTAGCATGTCCTCACTTTGAATTATTCTGTTTTACGAGTGTTCCTGTTCTCTCAACTTCTTTATTGCTCGAATAAATCTCGATTATTTCATGAAACCGCGTTCCTGGTCCTGATGTCTCACATTCCTGATTTAGACCGTCTGGATAAAGACGGTTTTGTGATGAAGTTCGGTGAAAAGTCGATAAAAATTTTTAGTTTTTCTGGAAATGTGCTGCTTATCAATGAGGTTGTTTATCCCAAGCCCAAGACATTTGACAATTTGAAGGCTTTCTGATGATGTATCAATGCCGAATTGGCGACATGGTTCTAGCTTCTAACAACATCTTTGTTGATATCATGAAAATTTCATATGAGAATGAATTTGTTGACAAAGATCCCGATGGAAAGCGAATAATATCAATTTTGATTAAAAAAAAATTTTTGGGTATTGGTAGATACCTATAGTTGAGAGTTTAGAATAAAGACATTCTTCGAAACTGTTGTTGAAGTGGTTTTTTAAGACTGATGTCATAATGCCGACATAATTTAATAATGGCTTCTTCTTAAATTGAAACTATTGAAACACTTTTTATATCAGTAAGTACTTATTCGCTATCTTAGCAACCAGAAAAGAAACATCCGTTTTACAGATCAGCACGATGGATCGCAGATAAAAAATTTTTGAAATTCATATTTACATAGGTATTTAAAATTATTTGACCCAGTTTGAGTCTTAAACGGCAAATGTTAAGAAAGGAAGGTCATCTGGAGAGTCCACTGCTCGTTTGTGTATTTCGTTATTATACCAACCCGTATTAACATATCACCATCAGTCCATCAACAATACGAATTAGGTGAATTTTTTTTCGACGTCACTTCAAAAATTTTCACCATTCAATATCTTCGAATTTTTCATTTCTTCGGATGAAAGAGAAATTATATAAGTTTGAAATCATTTTGGTCTTATAGTATTGGTCAACCATTCTCTAAGAAGTAAGTACCTATAGACATGTTATAAGGTGAGTAATAGACTTCCATTAAAGAACACCTAAAATGAAATATGTAAAACCAAAATGGATAAAAATGAAAACATTTGTAGAAAACAGAATTAGACATCATAATCCTGGTGACATGGCAACCCCTTTACAACAAAAGCTTTGACATCTGAGGTAATACCTATAACTTACCTATAGTCAGTTCACGAAAGTTTGAGCCGTCGCGTCGGTTGGCCATGGAAATTTGGCATATTCCACTGTGTATATTAATAATTTAGGTTATGTTGTTTATTTTCTTGTCAGATTGATACGCAATGTCAATATTGCATAGAGCAAGCTCGTCATACGAGACCGGGTACATTCGGCAACGTTGACTTTATTTTACGTTATAAACTGCCAACTTCAGATAAATAAACAAACGCCTACTATGCGCTCAAGCTTTCGTGAACGGACTAACCAATAAATTCGGATATGTGGATTCCAGAATTTCATTTCAAGGCCTAATAACATCAATTCGGCAGTTATTTTGTGCACGACCGAACCAGACACAATTGAGCCTGTTTCACCACTTGCTGATAAGTTACTGATAGCTATCTAGCCGATATAATTGAAAAGAATATATCTCTATCCATTGAATTTGATTATTCCTAGACTTTTCAGTCGGGAATATATCCTTTTCTATTTATGAAATTTTTGATTTTCCAGGTATTGAAAACCTGAAAATGTATTTCGATACAATAAATACAGATGAACTTATTTTAATGATATCTGTCGAATAACTAGGTATCAGTAATTTATCAGAAAATGGTGAAACATGCGCTAAATATAATTGCTCAATTGAACTAAAAAAATTAGTACACTATAATTTTTTCAGAGATTTTCGAAGCCATTGAGGGCGTTGACACTTCCTTTCAATGAAACTTTCGTTCCAGAAGAAATACCTAGATGTTACAGTTGTAACGTCACAATGTACCAGAGTAACCGAAATCTCAACTGAGTTCAGAGTTTGATTAAATAAGTTTTGATATAAAATACCCTCAAGCTAGGAAAGAAGCAATCAATCAACCCTATCGTACATGTTCTTGGGGTAAAAATACTTCTGTGCCATATAAAGGCCTTGTAAAGGGGTTGGCCAGTCTTCAGAGGTATGATATATGGATCTCATAAAATCATTAATATGCTTATGAATAAGTATGGTTAATTATATTACCCAGGATGGGGTGCGAGTTTATTTATGTTTATGTGTATAAGTATGAATGCTTCTTCAACTAATGATATCGTTGTGTTTCTTCTTGTTTCTGACCTTTACAATACCTGAAAAAAACTTTAAGCTTAGCGTTAACTCAGTTTCAGCCCTTTTTCCTATAACTGTTGATGTTGTTTAAAGAAAAAATCAAATGTCATGTACGAGTGTTGTATTCATACACCTACAATAACACTATTACCTTTAATTTTTAATGGGACTTGAGATTGATAACAAATATATAAATGCAGAATCTCGGCACAATCGGAATTATATTCTGAAAATTATTCAGGAAATAAAATATGTAAAAAATATAAATTGAGAAAAATGAAATTTAATGGTTCTTAAAATTTTGCATGAACATTCATTATAGGTATCAATCTCCATTCACTCGAATAGGATATCTTTTTATGAAAATATGAAATTTCCTCTTTTCGATATTCCAATTGAATTTCCTATGGTTCTGTTCATTCTATGGCCACAAAATTTTGCATGAGGCTTATTATGACCATTTTGCATTTGTCCGCAACATTTAATTTCGATTGGTTTCGTTTTGTTTGAGATATTGAAAAACAAAAATTTTGAATTGTTTTATTACGTACGATGTTTCTGGTTTACAAACTCAACCAAGGCATTTAGGAACCGAATTTACCCTGAAAATTTCAAGTCTCTAGGACAATCCCTTCGAAAGTTATTGTGCAAATGACCGGACGGACGGTCCCACGGACAGAATTCAATTTGACCACGCATTGGTCATCAGGAAGTCGAACCTATCGTTTCAGACCATTCTCGGCTCAAAACTCGAAAATCACAGATATTTGGGCAAAACGATATAGCACTCGCTTAAGTAGAACGAGCGCTCAAAAAAGGATCTCAATCGCCGTATCATTTATATTTTGCTGTGGCTAGAGCTTCGACAGATTTTTCAAATAAGGACGTCAAAAACTAGGTACCTTACTTGAAATAGCTTTAGGGGTACTATTCGAAATATACTTCGATGAAATGAATCATTTTTAATTTTTTTTTCTTGAGATTAATATACCTATGCATATGAGTCAGTGGCTTGTTTTTATCCATTAATTTGATGAAAAATAGGGAGTGTGACAACTGCACAACAAAATAGAATAAATTGAACATTAAAATGAGTTGTTATTGTTTTATTTCTGCCGAAAGAGTTATGAAGTAAAAATTGTACGAGCATCAGTAGGTGATACCTAATTTGTGTTTTGTAGGAATATCGCGATAAGAACTGAACCATCAATATAACTTTTTTGTGAACTTTTCTATTCAGAAGGTACTGTAAGCGAATGTTTTTTGCGCGCTTGTTCATATAGCCTAAAAGAATGTTATCTATAGTTTCGCACAAGTCAGTAATTTTCGAATTTTGCGCCGGAAATGGTCCCTATTCAAGGACAGCATACTGGCAGGTCGGCAGGGTACCCATCGCATGTAGGTATCACATATGATCACAATATTTCAACAATAGTTGATACAAGCCATCATATACTTAACGGAGAGAATCAAACATAAATTCAGAATATTAGCAAATCAATTTATGTTGAAATATTTTTCAACTGCTTCTACCAGGTATAACCACGGGTATATTTTGTGATACTTTGTTAGCCTAAAAGAAACATAAAAAACGCCGTGAGATCTTGAGCCATGCATAAAACGGAAGGAACATTCAGTTCGCCACACTCAAAGATCCTAAAAACAATTTTTTAACTATACGGAGACAGCAGAACTGCTTGCGATCATCTGTGAATTCGTGATTCATAATTTGCCAATTTCATTTTTTACAATATTACAATTATCTGAGACAAAATAATTAAATAGTGAAAAATTAAAAGATAAAATTATATCACTGTTAGAAATCTATTGAAATCATTGAAAATCTGAAACAACTTATACAGCAAACCATCAACCATTTATTATATTAATAATCGTTTGTCGGCTTATTGATGATCACTTTCTCTTTTCTGCGCACAACTGTCAGATAATCATAAAATTGCATGAATAAATACTAGTGATGAGATAATTTGCAGAATATTCTTTCAATATTTATTATGGTTTTGAATGCAATCTGTATTAAGTTCAATACTTTTCTGATTACCTTCGTAACCATTAGATAATTAAGGATACAAAATAAAACTGATCCTTCATTAATGAAATCCAGATACCTATAGCTTTTCGAGCGCTCGTTCTACTTAAACGAGCTTAAATCGTTTTGCCCAAATGTCTCTTATTTTCTAATTTTTAGCCGACAATGGCCTCATACGATAGTGTTCGAACCCCTGATGATGGATCCGTGGTCAAATTCAATTCTGTCCGTGGGGCCGTCCGGCCGTCCGTTAGCACAATAACTTTCGGAGGGTTTGTCCTAGAAACTTTAAATTTTCAGGATGAGTTCGCGTTCCAAATGGCTCGGTTGAGTTCGTTAACCAGCCAAATCGTACAGGGTGTTCCATAAAATATGGCCATTCAAAATTTTTGTTCCTCAGTATCTCAGAAAATACAAAACCAATCGGTATGAAATGTTACGACCAAATGCAAGATGCAGATAACAAGCCTCAACCAAAATTTCGTGGCCATAGTTTTAACAGAACCATAGAAAATCCAATTGGAATATTCAAAAGAAAAATCTGTATATTTTCATGACGTCACATCCGATTCGAGTTAATTTTTTCTGTGAATAAAGATTGATATACTGAATCTTCACGCAAAATTTTGTGGCCATACTGTTTACAGAACCATAAAAAATTGAATTGGAATATTGAAAAAAGAACCTTTAGGTATATTTCCATAACAGTATATCCCATTCGAGTGAAATTTATTTTGAGAATGAGAACTACTATATTGAATGTTCGTGCAAAATTTCAAGGGGATCGCATCATCAGAACCATAAAATTTAATTTTTGTAATTATTTATTTTTTGCATATTTAATTTTTTGAATAATTTTCAGAATATAATTCCGATTGTGCTGCGAGATTCTGCATTTATATACAGTGGAACTTTCCTTTAACGAACGTCTGTATGTATAACAAATTTCTCTGTATAACGAATTTCGTACAAGACATTGCACCTTGAATCCAAAGTCCATGTTAAAAACATCCTCTAAAACGAAGCAAATTCTCTCTATAACGAAATATTCAAAGAACATCACTCTTTGAATGGGTATTGTCTCGGGTATTGGTAAGTAGGTATAAGGGTGGATAAATTCCAAAATTTTTCCGGACGTACGTAAGAAATCCCGACCTTAAACTAAATCATTACGGAGGCAGAGAAATCCTCCTGAAACAGTTTTAAATACACCCCTGGCTGTTTGGTTTCAATCTAATCATTACGCTAGTGTGAAAGTTGTGCGAAAATGTCGAAAAAGAAGTGCTTAAGTTTGAATGATAAACCTAAATTTATCAGTGAAGGCGATCGCGACATTTCCGATTATAAAAACAAATTTTCTGTATAACGAAATTTCTTTATAACGAATTTTTTTGCTGATTAAGTGCTTTCGTTATAGGGCAGTTCCACTGTATTTGTTGTCAATTTCAAATACCATATAAAATTTTGAGGTAATAGTCTTATTGCTCCACCAAAGTACGAGCGCTCAAAAGCTTTTTTACCTAACGAAATCAACTTCCGACTAGTTCTACTGGACCTATGTCGGAGACATGAAAATATTTTTCACTCCCAATGTGACGAAACATATGATATCTCCTATTATTTTTGGACGATTCTTTTTTTTTGTTTGATTTTATATCGCTAAAAGTATCAAAAAAATTTCATCTTTAAAAAGCTTCAATTCTATGCTTGGTGTGTTTTACAATTAAACTTTTTCAGAGGAAAAAATTTCTCTCAATCATTACTCGGTAGGCTGCAAAACGAAAATAATGAGAATTTATATCAACATCTCAAAAACAAAGAACGCACAAAAAAATCTAGCTATTCTGCTAGTAATCGGAATACCTTCAAAGGTATAATATAATCTATGTAGCAATGGGAGTGAAAATAAGGGAGAATGAGTACCTATCTCTTAGGGCAAGGATACATGCGTCTCCAACATAATATTAATTTCTGTCTCCTCCACATGTTTATCATCTCCCATTTCTTTCTCATATTTTATGATACCCTACACTGACGGAGTAAGCTGATCTAATGTAACTCCGTTTTGTTTACTTTGATAATCAACTTTTTCGAAACGGCGATTTATGCGAAAAGTCATCTTTGAATGAATCGGCATGAATTTAGGGTCGAATGGGTGGGACAAAGGCAATCATTTCATTTCTTTCTAAATCGTTATTAAGATTATAATAAACTTAATCACAAAATTGGGAATCATAAATAATTTGAAGGCGTTAATCAAACTGTAATTTATATTGGTCGATGTTAGCATTCATTGACATTGAGTAATCCAGTTCATTCTAAAGATATTGTGATGATAAAACAGATTTCTATACCCCAAGAATCTGTTTATGAACTCGAACAACATTCGGTGTTGCTAACTTGTGCAGTATCTTTATTCCGTATTGCGGATAATTGGTCTACGGCTCCTGTTATATTAATAAATAATATAATATAACAATATTGGAGACTTTATTATCTCAAATATCATTGAACAATGACTGTCATAACTACTAACTAGATAATAGTATTACACAACATCTCCTCCCAAGTCATTCATTCATCCATCTCTTCTGTTCTTGATCCTGATCCATGTTTCTGCTTGTAATATTTGTAATTTCACTGGAGTCTTGGCTTTATCAATGTCAATATTAGAATCATTCCTTGACGTTTTACCAATGCCAATTTTATTCATGAATTCTGTCAATTGTTGAATTTTTTCTTCATAGTTTTTATTCAATTTGATTAAATTATTCTCTAGAGTTTTCAACTGAATTGCTCTTTTTTGGGCATGTTTCTATTAAGAAATCACCTCGTTCACTTATCACCGACTTATACGACTGCGCCATGTTATATTAATAAATAATATAATATAACAATATTGGAGACTTTATTATCTCAAATATCATTGACAACTACTGTCATAACTACTAACTAGATAATAGTATTAAACACAACAGCTCCCCTACTACTAACGGCTAGAGTCTGCTATAGACAATTTTTTCAGTTTGGCACATCACTCTGTTTAGTTATTCGATGCGTCGTGCTGACATATTCATTTCGATTTGATTTCCTTAAACTGAATTAATTACTGATTCGTTGACAGTTTATTGCTGCTAGAGTATTCCGGTAATTATAGCTATATAAGACCAAATTACGAAAATGTTGTATTATATTCAGTAATTCTAGAAATAAAATCTAACCTATTGTTTACTTCCCCCCTGTTCGGCAGTAGAATGTTTTCCATCTCAGTCTAAACTTTGGTTAATTACAATGCATTAATAGGGGCATCTCTGAGTTCAAAAGTTCTTGTTTGACATGAATGAACTGAGTCCATACAATCCCGGCGAAGGACAGTTATCTCTGCTGAATCAAGTTGGTCAGTTCTTTCCGAAAAATCAGAACAATAAGTTCATCACCTATGTCGACTGTTTTTTTCTGTTGATGAACAGTGTCACGACAGCTTTCAGCATCTGTTCAAAATTCGACTGGCCAGCTTCTACAACAACAAAAAGCCATATCAAAGAACAACGCTATATGCATTCTGTTTCATCTATAGAGTGCACAACCTAATTAATTTATTATCCATAGGCAAGGGTGGATCCCGCCTTTGATTTGGGGGGATCAGGTGATTTTCGTGAAAGAGAAGTAACTTACATTATCATATAATCAATAAATTCCGGAAATCAGGAATAACTAAATCAAGAATTGAATTTTTCTATTTCGTATTCTCTCAAAACTATTAATGCTTTCTTGCACGAAAATATGTAGTTATGTCCTTATGGACATGGAGTAGCGCTAGCCCAATTAGGCGTTCTTTTGCCATTGAAGCACTCATCCAAGTTTTAAGCCTTCTGAGAAACGAGAATGATCTTTCCGCTCTAGCTACATTAACTGGTTTTGTAGCTAGAATACACAAACATTTTCTGACAGTGGGGTAAATGTCAGAATCGCAGTTTAATAATAATAATATTTATTTTCATAATCTAAACAAATTGAAAATAAAATAGGTCAAAACAGCTAGAAAGTAAACAAATAAGCTAAGTAACAACAAAAAAGAACTGAACACAATGAAACGTTCAGATTTGAAAATCAGTGTTCAGGTACTCACTAATAGTATATGGTTCAAGATCGATCAAAAGTTTTTTAGTGAGCGATTTGAACTTCTTAGGGTTATTTAGGATCTGATAACTTCTCGGCAGTTTATTGAATAATTTCAGACACATATATTCTACATTCCGCTGGGTTAGTGTTAGCGAACATCTGGGTAAGTGAAAGGGGTGAATGCGTCTAGTTTTATTGGCTTTTTCGTATTTTCGGAAGACATCGTAGTTTTTTATTAAAAATTGCAGGCGTCTGAATATGTACATTCCGGTGGCAGTAAGTATACCCTGTGTTCTGAAATGTCCGCGACAAGATGTTCTAGCGGACAAGCCAAGCATTGTTCTAAGTGCTCTTTTCTGGACTATAAAAATCTTGCAAACTTCTGAACCGTTTCCCCATGCAATGATTCCATAGGACATTATAGACTGAAAATTGTAGAAATACACCGTCTTCACCAATTCAGTATCAGACTGCTGTGACAAAACGCGAAGAGTGTAAAGAACAGAGTTCAATTTGCTCTGCAGTAAATTTATATGTTCAAGCCAACTAAGCTTGTGATCAACAGTGATACCAAGAAAACTAGTGCTGTCTGAAACATTCACGGTTTGTCCAGAGAGAATAACATTTTGAAGTATAATAGTTCGAGAATGAGCTAAAAACCACGCATTCTGTTTTACTGGTATTCATTGCAATTTTGTTGGAGGGGCACCAATTCGAGATATCAGAGAACCTCATCTCGACCATCCCAACCACCTCCGAAACTCCAGACGCCGCCATAAGTGTCGTCCACAAACATGACAACATCCTCGTCCCGTTGATTGTCACCACACCCGAAAACACTCCCCGATTCACCAGCATTCAAAGAAGCATTTACAATAGGCAGAAGGCCCCCTTCAGAAAAAATGTTATCTGGTAGGTCGTTGATGTTAATTAAAAATAACAGAGGTCCAAATATACCCCCTTGCGGTACTCCAACACCCAATATTTCATCACTACAAACATACTCAACGCCTTTGACAACCAGGGAAACCCTCTGTAGTCGATCACGTAAATAACTCCTTATGAAATCCAACTGCTTATCCCTAATTCCATAAGAACGCAGTTTATCAATCAAATCGTCGTGAATTACGCAATCGAATGCCTTAGAAAAATCTATGGAAAGACCTGTTGGCTCTTTTCCTTCCTCCAACGCTTCAAGGAGAGAACGAATTAGTTGAAATATTGCAGTTTCTGTACTTTTAGATCTCAAGTATCCATGCTGACACTCAGAAAATATTCGAAATTTATGAAAGAAACTTAGTAGCCTATTGACAACTATTTTTTCGAATACTTTAGAGAAAGAGGACAACAAACTTATTGGCCTATATTGTCAAGATCTTCGCTACGTCCTTTTTTGAATAGGGGTTTAACTACAGCTATTTTCAAAGATTTAGGAAAAATGCCTTCTCTGAAAGACATATAAATAATATAGGCCAGGGGTCCAGCAATAATATTAACAGATCGCTTGACTACTGACATTGGTATGCCATCGTACCCAAAAGAACCCTTATTTCGCATTCCATTTAGCGTTCTGATAACTTCTTCCTCTGTAATATTGAAAAGGTAAAATGACCTAGGATTTCGACGAACAGGTCGAATATTTGACGTTGATGAGAAGTTGGAACATGCTTGAAACCACAGATGTGGAAACGTTAATGAAATGTTCATTGAATTCATTGGACAATTTATAAGGGTTGTTAGTACTTATAGTATCATCTACAGTTTTGTTTTTTCGACCAGTCATTTCATTTATTATCTGCCAAACCGTTTTACTTTTGTTGCAGGAATTTTCGATGCGATTTTTAAGGCGTTCTTTTTTATTGTTCGTAAGAATGTTGTCATGTAACTTTTTGGTTTGGTTGTAGAGTGGGGAAACTTCAGGACGAAAATGGGATACTGTGTAAAGATAATCTAGGCGTTTTTTGATATCAACAACCTGTGCAACCATTTTCTATGAGACTTAATATCGACTGCAGAATCTTCCAGAGTCAATATTTATTTTTTCCTATAATAAATCGAGGACATATGGACACATGAAGGGCGGTACTCTAGGTCGCTTATCAGTGACTCCAGAAGAGGAATGTACACAGGAATTAAGTGTAACACACATAATACGATTTTTTTTTGGCAGTGACGGTCTTCTATGAGGATCCACAAGTTTTATGAAAATTTGAGAATTTTTCAGAGGTTCCAAACCAGTCTCAGGGGGAGTCATGATCTCCATGACCCCCCCCTCGAATCCGCCCTTGCCATAAGATCTTGAGCTATGTTTTCATCCGAACGGAGGACTTCAAAACCGATTTTTTGTACTAAACGTACTCTGGGACATTTTGAGAAACATTTTTTCGAAATCGCATTTTAAAAATATTTGTTTCTTATCTGAATTTGCCTTTTTTCACCTGATTTGTGTAGGTACAGCTGAATAAAGTTTTTGTTTTTTCTCATAAAAACTCAAAACTATAAACAACTTTCATTCTCGACAGGAACCAACAACAACCGGAAATATGACGTCTGAGGAACAAACGCTCCTAAAATCTGAACTCGCTGCAGCGGATGCGCCTTCACTCTGGCCCCATCTACAGTTCAATTAAAGGCGACCGCAGAGAGCACCCACGGCCCGTCGGCCAATTGGTGGATCCCAACCCATGACATATAAATAATGCCCAGTGAAGGTAGGGTCCGCTAGGCGTGAGCTAAGTGTGAGGTCTATAGGGTCCGTATATAATTATCAAGACACCTTTGTATGCAGCTGCCACCATGATCGCTTGTGGACAACGGAACGAAAGAACGTATTTACCGCATAACCTTAACGTGTAAGATAATCATATTAGCCGAGCAGAAGATCCCCCCTTGTTGTTCGGATGGTATGGTCTCTTGTCTTTAGCTCTTCTAGACGTGATTCTGTGCTGAAGAGCGTTAAGATGTTAGGATTATTATTGGTGCTGGCAGGTTAGTTTATTCGTATAAGCGAGTTTGAGGTGTGAAGTGATGCAGATGAGAAGTTTATACATTCAAAGTAAAAAATATCATTTCGCGATAAATTGAAAATGATTTTACAATTATGTAATTAATTGAGAAAAACCTCGCACAGCGCAGATCAATATCTTCTAAGGATGATTGAAAATAAGGGTATATTTTCGATCTTCTGATCTATGGATCTATGAATGAAAGAGATGTTGGAATTACTATTGGTACTGGCAGGTTAGTTCATATAAGCGAGTTTGAGGTGTGAACTGATGCCAGATGAAAAGTTTATATTCAAAATAAAAAATATAATTTCGCGATAAATTGAAGATGATTTTTCAATTATGTAATTATTTGAGAAAAACCTTGCACATCGCTGATCAATATCTTTTAAAGATGATAGATAAAAATTTTAGGAAAGCCCTGAGCAGGTGCTTTTGAGCGCTCGTTCATTGGTGGAGTAGTGAGGCTATTACTTCGAAATTTTGTATGGAACTTGAGATTGATACTAAATATATAATTGCAGAATATCAGTAAAATCGGAATGCTGCCTTTTTAATTCAAAGGGGGGTAACTGCCTTTTTCCTTGAAATTCGTATCTATCAAAAGTATGATTCTTTTGAATTTGTTGTGTATGGCAATTTGCTATATAAAATCTAATACTTATTCGGATATATTCACCAAATGAGTATCATGACACTTTGAGAAACCAAGATGGCCAATATCGAAACAGAAAAATCGCGTTTTCTAGAATTCAAGTATACGCCCTTTTGAATTAACACGGCAGAATGATATTCTGAAAACTAATCAAAAATTTCTTTATAAACATTCAGTATATCAATCTTTATTCACAATACAAATTTCACTCGAATCCGATATCTGTCAATGAAGATTTTTCTCATGATTCCAATTAAATTTTCTATAGTTCTGTTGAAACTATGTCCACAAAATTCTGCAAGAAACTTATTATGACTTTTTTTAGTGTTCTTCCGAACGACATATCAATTTTTGTACTAGCTGTTCATCCTCCTCCAGTCCTTCACAATATCATGGCTTACATGATAACAACGAAAGAGTCTAAAAATTCCGAACCTAAATTTGTTCTATTTCGAAGCTCTTCGTTATCCAAATTTAATGTAATTTCAGGAAAATCATCAAGTCGCCTTGAATCGAAATAATAACGAAGAAATGAGCCTCCTTCTTCAATACATTTGACACATCGTTTTCGTACTGAATCTACAACTCTCCAAAGTTCATAGCTCTTCCGACGCATTTCTGTACAACATAATTGTATTCTTGCAAATTAGATATACTTTCTCTTGCAGAGTATTTTAGACATCAAAGGCATAAGGTCTAGGCTTCTTTGTGGCCATCTGACCGCATCTTTCGAACCATTGTATCGCAATATATTCATTAAATAGATCTTGACATTACGACTATTATGTGCTGGGCAGCCATTCATTTGATACCAGGCATTTTATCTGTTAGACGAGTGCATTTCATCCAATATATCCGACAAAATGCTCTGGATTATCCTGATGAATTCTTCAGCATTATTGTGATCGGTAAGTATAACTGGTCCAAAGAGTCCTCCTCTAATGGCTGCTAACCTCATATTGATACTTAACTCATGTTGGAAATGAGAAACAATATTCGCATAAGGGTTTTTTCTCCGCCATACATTGTTTCGTAAATTAATCACTCCTGATTTCGTGAAAGTGGCCACATCAGTCCTTGATATACTATGGCCCCCCACTCTCCTGAATTATTCTAGTACCACCAACAAAATGTAAGTCTGGTCTCAGCATCTACAGGTAACAGATGAATTGATGATAATGATAATAATGATGAAATCACACTAAGATTCAATCACGCTTCAAAATAGAGCAAATTTAGGTTTCGGAATTTTTATACTTTTGCGTTGTTATCATGTTAGCCATGATATTATGGCGGAGAATGGGCAGCTAGCACAAAAGTTGATATGTCATCGAAAAACCCATTAGAAAAATAGGAGGAATAACCGTCAACATTTTGACCATACGTTATATGTCATTTTTTGTTGCAAATCACTTGTTTAATCACCCCTTGAAGTTTGACCACTTTAAAAGTAGACACTCTGTATAGTTTCTCATAATTCTTTGTGTCTTTCAGGACCGTATTAGTTAAGAAAACCCCCGAATTCACGCCGTGGGGCTCCAAATTTGGATTTGGTCAGAATTGCATATTCAGCTGTTCCAATGACGTTTTGATGTGACACCAGTCACATCCCAAACTTGTTATTCTGAAGCAATTAAAAACAAGGTAGCGAAGTTTAAATAGGGTAGGAGGAAAATGGCTAATTGAACCTGATAAGCTGATCCTGGGTCACCTGTGAATATCCTGAAACAATGTAATTTTAAAATGACCTAATTAGGATCATAAATTTTTCATGTCGCCTAGAAATGTGATTCTGAACAATTATACTGATATTTTCATTTAAAATTTCTCGTAATTAGATACTGCATTTCCACTTTGTTTTGTGCTTTTTTTCAAAACCGACCAGTTTAATAGGATTGAAGCAACTCCTGGTGACCAAGATTTCTATGTTTCACATTCAAATGAATTTCTGCAAATTTTACCATTTATAATTGGTACGACGTTGCAGAGGAATCAATTCAGATTAATCTCAATTATCAAATCAATGATGACACATAAAAGTATGCATAATAATTAATCGACGATAATTAATAATTGTAGTTCCGCCTATGAGCTGTTTTTTTATTTGTTTCAATAGCTGTGCCAACTATTGGTCTTTAATATTATTGTTGAATACTTCATTTTGGTTTCTATTACCCATATTTCAAAGCCAAATATTCGTTCGAGTTGAAATCTAAAATTCAAAATGGAAGTGAATACTGGGAGGAATAAGAATTGTCAATTTTTCCCATTCAGTAACTGAGGAATATATCTATACTGAGACAAAAACCTAATTCAGATTCGACAATTATCAAATTACAAAAATGTATAAAAATTTGCAATATGTAGATATGATCTTATCCTAGATCGGATGTATAGTCCGTTCACGAAAGGTTGAGAGCATAGTAGGCGTTTGTTTATTTATCTGAAGTTGGCAGTATTTGCTGTCATACCGTAAAATGAAGTCAACGTTGCCGAATGTAACCGGCCTCGTTCAACGAGCTTGCGAGTTATCAGAGAACTCTATGCAATATTGACAACATTGCGTATCAATCTGACAAGAAGATAATCATCATAACCTAAAATTTTAATATACACAGTGGAATATGCCAAATTTCCATGGCCAACCGACGGCTCAACCTTTCGTGAACGGACTATATGTAGGAAGTAATACACAATATGTGCTGATATGGGAATTAATTCCAATTATCAAAATAAATCATGGTTTATTTTAAAATATGAATGAACTTCTTTTTTCTGTCCCATCCACCTTATGTAGTCGTTTGCAGTCAACGTTGTAAGAAGACATCTAGAGCATCTGAAGCTCGCTAGAAAAATAACACGATCATCAAAGTCTCATCAGTTGGCAAGCCTGATATCTCGGTCCAAGCCTCACACACCGACATGCGACTAATGGGATCAAGGATTATTTATTAGCCTCATTTCTTCCAGTTCCAGACTCTGTCCGGGTGAAATACTATTTGTTAAAAGTTTAATTATCGAGGGTGGAACAGTAAAGATCCTTCGCTACACAGCGGAAGTCGTTTAGTCGTTTCGACTTCGGTTCCGAAGATTCTGACACTGAAACACTGTCGAGAATTAATAGACGATTAGAAAAGCATTATGAGAATTACAATGGCATGTATCACAATTTGAGAATCTCGTGAATAGATCGGAAGTTTTCGTGTTGGCAAATCTTGATTTATTCAATCAACTGAACTTCTGTCGGATGTGCTGTAGAAACAGTTCATCTGGTTCATCATAAATTTTCCTCTAACTCATTTTTTTAAATCTCAAAATGCGGCTTGTTATTCTGAAGCAATAAATTGAAAACGAATGAGCAAAGTCGGGGTAGGGAAAAAATTACTAATTGAACCTAAATGAGCTGATTCTGGGACACCTGTGATGAGAATTATTTTAAAGAAGTCTGAATCAAATATCCCGAGAAAAATGTAATTTGAAAATTAACGAATTACGATCGAGAATATATATCGCCTAAAAATGTGATTCTGAAAAATATAAATTTTTCGGAATTATTAATTAATTGATTAATTATTGAGCGTGGAACAGTAATGAACGTCCGCTACGCAGCAGAAGTCGTTTCGACTTAGGTTTCGAAGATTCAGACACTAAAGCACTGTCGAGAATTGATAGACGTTTGGAAAAACATAATGAGAATTACAATGGCATGTATCACAATGCAATACAAAGTTTCAAAAATTTGCCAACTGTGCTCAGAAAACCGATGGTGCAAGGAAGTGGTATTTTGGTGATATTCTTTTAATTCAGCATTACCAGATCAACACACTCATAACCTTCAGGATTACACGGCATCTTTCATCATAGACCAGGGTCGATAATTTTTGAAACAAAAAAAAAATTACAGTAGGATGAAACCCATTAAAAAAGGAGGGGAATATGATCAAAATGAAAGGAAAAATAAATTACGGTCGATCCGAGTCCGGGAAGTGGGAGGGGGTGTGTTTTGAAGGGTAAAAAAGGGTTTTCCTTGATTTCCTGCAAAACTACAAGTCCTATGGAAAAAAGTTGAAGGGCAAAGTTGTTGGTAATAAAAAGATCTACAACTTTTGTATTCGCAATTTTTTTACATTACCTCAAAATTTATATGAAAATTTCAAAAAACCAAGTTTTAGGTTTTTTATTTATATCTTTTTCAAAAAAAATTTTTTTTCTACGAAATTTGGTGAAAACTTACCTTATTATATCCCGAATACAGTGTAATTTATTTGATTTAAAATATTTATGTTTTCATCTTATTTTAACTCAATATCAAAAAAGCACCCTAATTTTCTATCGAAAATTCTGACGTCAAAATATCAGCTTTTTTCAAAAAGTTTGAGGGCTTTTTGTTCGTTGAAATATCTACTCTCTGATGGTGTGAAAAAAATATACATTACTAAGGAGTGTTCTCAGAAAATGCAAAACATTGAAAAAACTCAAATTCGAAATTTTTTTTCAATCACTATGTACAATTTCATAAAAAAAATGTGATTGCTGCATTTTTTTTACGATAAAGAGTTTATTTATTTAATTCGAATTACATTCCTGTCATAGAAAATCTTATACAATATAATATACAGGTAAATCGTACTATTGAATTTAGATACTTAATTCGGATTACGCATTTTATTTTTTTTTCAAAAACGTTAATCTTGTTATTCATAAATACCTTATCTGAAATTCTAATCAGTTATATATTAGTTTTTGTCTCTTCGAAGGCATTTCTTCATCGTCAGATTCGAAAAACCTTTCCAACTCTAGTTGATCGTCGAAATCTTCAAGACCATCATTTTCGTCTCCAAGTATATTTCAATTTGCAATTTTTTCGTTTATAAATGAAACAGGAAATCTTACGTTTTTTGAGTAAATAAAGAGTAAATTTTAATAATTACCTCAAAATTGAACATAATGATTAAAAAAAAATTTCGAATTTGAGTTTTTTCAGTTTTTTGCATTTTCTGAGAACATTTCCAGTAATGTATATTTTTTTTGCACCATCAGAAAGTAGATATTTCAATGCAGAAAAAACCCCTAAACTTTTTGAAAAAAGCTGATATTTTGACGTCAGAATTTTCGATTGAAAATTAGGGGGCTTTTTTGATATTGAGTTAAAATAAGGCGAAAACATGAATATTTTGAATCTAACAAATTACAGTGTATTTGGGACATAATAAGGTAAGTTTTCACAAAATTTCGTAGAAAAATTTTTTTTTTTAAAGATATAAATAAAAAACCAAAAATTTGGTTTTTTGAATTTTTCATCAAAATTTTGAGGTTATGTGAAAAAATTGCGAATACAAAAGTTGTAGATCTTTTCATTACCTACAACTTTGCCATTTAACTTTTTTCCATAGGACTTGTAGTTTTTGCAAGGAAAACCATTTTTCACCCTTAAAAACTCACCCCTCCCACTTACCGAACTCGGATCGACCGTAATTTATCTTTCCTTTCATTTTGATCATATTTTTCTTTTCTAATGGGTTTCATCCTACTGTAATTTTTTTTTCATTTTCTACCATTTTTGAAGGTTTCGGCCCTGGTCTATCATTTCTGTATGATTTGCTCATATATCCAAATTTTCATGAAAATCGAATTGTTACACAATATTTTAAAAATATACTCATACTCAATAAAGATTTTGAAGGAATATTAGGGTTCCTTCCCCTCCAATACAGATAAAAGTGAAAAGGCATTTGAATCGTATGATAATTTTACAACAGAAATATATAAGTTTTCGAATTATTATAAGTTTGGATATTATGTGTTCTGCTAATAAATTATTCTTTGAAAATCGTTAAATTATTCCAGTTTCACTGGCGCAGCCAGGGGGGGGCTTTGGGGCTGCAGCGCCCCCCAAAGATTAATTTCTTCGTTATTTATTTCTTCTTCATTTTTTTGCAACTTTCGTTATTTGTTGTATCATCAAAAATTGTTCAGCTCAGCCCCCCCCAAAACAAAATCCTGGCTGCGCCACTGTCCAGTTTCATGAAATTTGGCAGACATGAGCACCTTATGAATTCGCATTTAAATTCTGAATTTCATATTGACGGGACAAGCAGTTATTGAAATTATACCAGTGACAATAACTACTGAACCGGCGATTTGGCCCGCTGAAGAAATTAAATGGAACATTCAGGTCCCACACTCATCTTGAAAATTTGACTTATAAACTCTTTCCTTCCGAAGGTAATGTGTGTTTAATTCCAGACCAGCAATATCTACTAGCCAGAATTATAATTTTTTTCAAAATCTTTTGATGATTCGATCCTGATGAAATGTAGGACAAATATGCTCGTCGCTTATCTAGTTTAAAATAAATAAGTTTGATATTGATCGGATTCCATTACCGGCGAATTCAATTCATTCATTCATATTTTATTACAGTTTTTTGGGAACATGTATTCCGATTTAATTGAAATTTCTCCAATTGTTCTGAAAATTTTTCCAACTGTTTCCAAAATGTTTCCGACTGCTTCGAAATTTTATCAATCGCTCCTAAAATTTACCAATTGCTTTGAGAATTTGCCAATTCTGATCAAAATTGGGCACGCCCCTAAATCAACTCCATTGACATTGGTGCAACTGCTCCAAAATTATACCAATTGTTTAGAAATTTTCCTAACTACTCTGAATTTTCTCTAATTTTATCAACTGCTTCCAAAAACTACCAACTGTTTTGAAAAATTGTAATCTCTGATCAACCCTGTATCAACTCCATTGAAAATTTTCAAACTGTTTTTAAATTTTTCCAACTGCTCTGACAATTTTTCCAACTGTTCCGAGAATTTGCCAACTCGGATCAATATTGGGCACGCCCCTAGACCAACTCCATTGATATTTGGCCAACTGCTTCATAATTTCACCAATTGTTTTGAAATTTTTCCAACTACATACTTCGAAAATCTACCAACTGCTTTTAACAATTACCAACTCTGATCGACATTATCAACTCCATAGAAATTTTTCAGAATGTTTTAAATTTTTTCCAACTGCTTTGACAATTTTTCCAACTGTTCCGAAAATTAACCAACTGCTTTGCTCTGTCCAACATTGGGGGGGGGGATCGTCCCCTCCTTTCCCCCTTTGGGCCCATCCCTGTCGAGGCCCTTAGTCGTGAGATTGATAAACGAGTTGATTTAAAGATTTTTCCATTCTAGATTAAATACCTTTTAAATTTGACAAGACATATACCTACATTTGACATAATATAAATTTCTATGTTCCAGTAGAGTTATGACATTACTCCTAATGCTTCTGATTTTTTTTGTTCGGTTGCCCATTACAATTGCACATTAAAAAAGTAGAAATGTATCAATAAAATGGGACATTATTGAAGAATTTCCTATTGAGATGAGCTTTTACTTTGAACTGGACGGAATAGTATTTAATGTGTTTTGATTGCCTAAATGTCAGTCTTAGCTCATTACTCGGGAACAAAAGAAGATTCAGTTGACAGCTTTCTAAAGTTCTTGGAAAATTGAAGTAAGTCACAAGTTTTCTAGCGCTTTTCATATTGGAAGTATTTGCTTCTAATCATTTATGAAATCAACTTTCCTATTCAAACATCAAACCCACCATGAAAATTTAAATTGAAATGATAAGTTATCAAGTTGTTCCATTCGGAAGTTATCACATTACACCTGAAAAATACTCATGGCAATACGTATAGCATAGAAGATTATCTTATTAGATTAACTTGTCTTGTGAATGTAATGCTATTCTCAAAATCTAGTTTGACTGTATATTTCTATAATTGAATTCGAAAGGAAAAATTCTGAAAGACAATTATATATAAGGGCCACCTTACACGGTCAAATTATTGATTCAATATTATTGACGCAATATATGGTAAAAAACGGCAGCCCTCACACGATTCAATAATATTGTCCAATAAAGTGTCAGTTTTAATTGTGAAGTCAGGGAGGATGGAATCTATCGTTTTTAATAGGATCTGCTTTGGTTCTGAATAAGAGGAAAAAAGGAGGCAGAGAAAAGTGTGGTTGAAAAAATGGTTAAAAAAACGATCGAGTCATGGACATGGGGAATTGCTTCGAGAACTCAACGGTGAGCCAGATGACTACAAAAATTTTAAGAATGGATCAACAACTTTTTCATCAACTTGTTGCACTCGTTTCACCATTTTATAATAAAACAAGATACGATATGAGGAAGGCTATTTCACCGGCGGATCGACTTGCAGTCACATTAAGATTTCTAGCAACTGGAAACATTATAATAAATTTTGTTCTTCATCTTTTTATTCTTGAGAACACTTTCGCTTCTTTTCATTATCATCTCGAAAGGGGGAAAAACACAATTTAAGCAAACACCATCTACGGCGTCTCCAGAATTACTAAAATTTTATTGCACAATATTCTGTTTACCCCTCACACGGTGTCAATTATATTGACGGGCGCTCAAGATATTGGCGGAACTGCAATAAATATCAAATCGATTTGATTCTCTCAATATTATTGCCATCAATATTATTGTTTCAATGCACTCCTTATACGTTCAATATATTGATCAATAAAGATATTGCTTTCAATAATATTGACCGTGTAAGGTGCACTTAACAGACAATTGTATTACTGTACTGTACCCCTTTTTAAACTATAACTATGTGTTAATACAAATCGCATCCATATCAAATATTATCCTGAATCTGAATCTGACATAGTAACTACATATAAATTATTGTAAACGTCGTGGAATCGTTTGGACGATTTGAATCAGCGTTACAGAGATGCTGGAAGCTGGCACTGCAGCAATGTCGAGAATTAAAAGACGATTCGAAAATCATTATGGGAAATGAAACGAACAACTCCATCAAGGCCTAACAACGTGCTTTTACATAAAAGAAGAGATGTGCAATTTCATTTTTGAAGAGATGTTGCTCCCATGCGGTGATTCAATCGTTTCCTCAGATGTACGAGTAGTAAACTACAAAAAATGCTTCAGATCTGCTATGCGTCAGCTGGACGAGCAGAGATGTTCAATTGTACACCAGAAGATAGATGGGTCTAAGGTATTGTATCGACAGCGACAGCAAACGGTCATCTCTAAATAGAGATAATTGACATAAAACATTATTTCTAATCAAATACTCAGAAGTCACCAGATTTGAGTCATAATCCTTAGTAACTACATTTAACTGTCTACTGTTAGGTAAATCGTGAATTAGAAGTAATAGTTTTTACAGAATACGTCGACAAATCAATTTTTATTTACGACAACGGACAATGAGAATTGGTAACATTCTTATCTGAAATTTGAAACTGTAACAATTATTGCCATCCGTAGGCAAGGAATACAATACATCACCCTGAAAGGCTAGTTCGGTCCGTTCGAAAGTTAGAGAATCCAAGGAGGGTCGGGTGGAGGTTCCGGACAAAATTTTTTCTCCACGAACTTATCAGTGATCCCTATTGAGTTGTTTGAGACCACTCTAAGCGGAAAGTTCAAGCTGCAAAAAAATCACCAGTTAGAAATAAATAATCAGATCATTATATGTATACACATAATAATATAAATGAACTATCTAAATTAGTATCAAATTGCTCTGGTTGGGAGTGTTGTGTCTGAAAATTATATCGAAAACCAACAGTTCATTTGTATGGATATCACATAAATCATTCGCTGTTGAAAGGAATTTTGGTTTGAGTAAGCTATATAAACAGCTTTGTTCCTTTGAGGTAAATCAGCAGTCACTGAATCGATATTACCCAAATATGTCGACTAATGTCATTGTATGAAGATTTTATACAATGGTAATAGTATTCAACACTTTATCTATGTATAATATGTTTGAAGTTCTTTATACAATGGTAACAGTACCTATTCAAAATTTATCTATAGCTGCCTTATTATTGAGAGGAGTTCACTTGTGGTTTTTTCTAATACACGTCATGAATTATATTCCTGCTTGATAAAATTTCTCGAATATCAAACAATGAAGCATATGTATTTTTCAGGATTAGCAGTGGAAAATGAATTCGGAGAACCATACATTTCTGCTTGATACAAGAACACAGACAAAAAAACCTCAGTTAAAACCTCTGTCTCCCTGTATAAGTGTAGTAATTGGATATCTGATTTTGGTTAGAGAATAAGCTGAAATATTCGTGCCGAAGGATATTTTACATTCAAACACATTTCTATTCATTTGATTTTCACCTTTGAAATTACATCTAAAAGATAATACAACAAAAATAACCTCGAGAAAGTAATGAATGATATAGATTCACTTCTCTACCTCAAAGCACAATCGCATTTTCACATTCCCTAATAATTCCTTCGATATTCGAAAAAAGCTCCTCTACTAGTAGGAACCAGGTCTAGCTCTCCAAGTGATGATCCTTCGGGACCTCGAAACTTCAGTATATTGTTTTTTATACGTTCTGGATGGTGATCTTATAAACATAAATAACCTTCATTGTACTCTATTTAAGGGCTTTTCTAAATTTTTCATTCTCATTTTTCTTTGAGTCATATATAAATATTATTTCTAACGGATTCAACCCAGCCGCATACTTCGTAGACCCTTTAGAACAGAATAACAATATATGAAAAGCGATCAAGGAATCTAATTTAATTTTGCCCTAAGCCGTAACATATGGTAGCCTTTAATAGATAACAGACCAAATTGATGACAAATACCAAACTCGATCTAAAATTACGGTATTATTTCAGATTAATTCAGGTTCATGCAATAAATATCCAGAAAAGTTCACATTTATCATTATTTCACTATAGACCTTGATTCAGTTCAAATACAAAAGAACAAAAGAAGATAAATAGTATCATATAAATCCATAAACAGGAGATATCATCTGATTGACCTCCTGATCAATATCGGGGCGAAGTTATCAATTATTAGTACTGAAAAAAATGACATTACCTCACCACAAACCGTATAAAATGACAAAACAGGCGCGATGATAGCATTCATGATAATTGTACGCTAGCACTAATCCAATATAGATTACCTCCTAATGGTACACGTGTTTTTTGATGGGTATATATGTTATTAATTATCTGGAATCTATAGGCGATGGAAACAATTTCATATTCAGATTAAATTACGCGATAACCAGAAAGTCTTTTCATAACTAGATATATTTGACCGATAAAGGGTAAACGTTTCACCTTATTGTTATTTTATCGATCTGTTTCACGATATTCAGCTGCCGAATAGTAGAAATAGGAAGCTAGTTTCCTGAATTTACTGCTTAAACCGAAGGTTTTTTTCCTCTCTTATTCGTTGTCAGGGTAAAAGCAACACTTTATCCGAAGGTTCCAAACAAGCCATGAAAAATATTCGCAAAAGTACCGACGTGAATTAATTTTCAACCCCCATCGATTATTGGACTGAGGTGATTTCAAGATCCAGCTCAAAATTCTTTTGAAAAAATTATTTTTCGTTTATTACATTTCCTAAATTGAACGAATGAACGAAAAGGGGAGATTCGTTAAGTGAGTTTAATACTGGGTTTTTTAAGTTCTACTCAAAAACTGACTGAAAAAGTAGTATGTCACTGAGATATTTGAAATTAACAATTTTTTTTAAATTCTTCAATTTGGGACAAAAAATTTCTCTCGCGTTTTTTTTCGTATGAGGAACCATTTTATGTAAAAAGTAAAACTTCATGTAGCGTCTCCACTACATAATGTGTCAAAAATGTTTTATTTTCTCACATGATATTTCAGTGGTTTAGTTAACAAATTTCAATTTTCACCGGCATGGAATGATTAATCTCTATGTATTAATGGGCATAAAAGATGAGATTTGTGTTTCTACCTAGGGTAGACATTTTTCGAATATAATAACATTCATAAATCATCAATATGGCCTTAAATATTTAATTTCCAGTATTATATTGTTGAAAATAACTGAACCTTTCAGTTCAGCAACAAAAGATACCAAAAAATGAAACTGTCTCTTTCAAGAGTTAATATCAATTATCAACTGTAGAATTTCAAGTCACACAGGATCTTACTGCTGAATTTTCGTATAGCCTGATTGCATATTTACAGGGCAGCCAGAATTGGTGATCCCTGAGCTACAAATTTTCATCATTTTGGTCATTATCTTCGTTTCTTTTTGTAATATGAACTTGAATCGAAAAAATTATATGGACACTTTTTTGATAAGAATCCAGTCGCTTATCTAATTTTTACCGAGTGGTTTCCGTCCTGAGTCATTACATAAACTTTCATTTTTTCCTATGGAAAAAATAATTTATTTTAACTTAAAAATAATCACCGTTTTTTTCTCGTTTCAAAATTATAAAACATGTCAACTTCTTATGGCCTATGCTAAACAAAATTGTACCAATTCATTCATCACAACCTTTACTTCTGAGCAACCCTTCCTGCCCTATACTAGCGTTGTCACTGATATGAGTGCCATATATGACATGCTATATATTTTTGAAACCAGCAAAAAAACGGTGATTATTAAGTAAATAATTAAGTTAATATAAATTTCTGTGAGAAAAACAAAAGTTTACCTACGGGTATAATAATTTAGGAACGAAACCCCTCAGCAAAAATTAGATTAAGCCACTGGATTCCTATGAAAAAAGTGTCTGTATGATATTATTGTTTCAAGTTCGCAGCACAAACAAGAACGGAAATAATGACCAAAGTGGAAACTGACTAAATGTCAATTTTGGGCAAAGCTTTGCTGTTGACGGCATAATGATTTCCGCGAAAAAAGATGACCGCAATGTGCCATCCATTTTTCACTATCTCATAGGGTAACAAAGTTGTAGTTCATAGATCACCATTTCTGGCCACCCTGTACATTAGCAATCAGGCTATACAACAATTCAGTTGATAATTGCTATTAACTTTTGAAAGGGACATTTTCATTTTTGGTATCATGTGTTAATGAACTTCAAGTTTCGGGCATCTTGAAAGAAAAAATAACACTTCGCTCATTATATTTTCTGACTATACAACTTACTGACTTCAATCAGATCAACAAGGACAAAAGAGTGTCAAAAAAAGAACAAACAAAAAAATAAAATATCCACATTAAAAAGCCCCCGGATCTTAAACAACCAACAAAACAATAAAAATAACACAAACATATGAAAAAGCTCTACCACAAAAAAACCATTTTCGAATCATTAAAATTCCTTCAGTTTATTGCACACCCATAGGTGGTCATACGGGAATCGGCCTTCTTTCTCCTCAATTTAGTACGGGAATCTGTTTACGATGTGACAATTAGGTTATCCTTCGGGCTAATGGTGCCGAAAACGCCGACAAAGGACCCAAGTAGCCGACTGGGCAGTTAACGAGCAACCCTGGTATTCAATATTTGCCAGATCTGTCGAAATACCGTCAACAAGTCGATAGCTTTAGGTAGAAATTCTTGTGAGATCCTCGAGAGTCGGCATAATTTTTCTAAGGGTGAGTTTTATGAATAAACAGGGTTCAGCGTTAGCCGACTATGCGCCAAATATAACGAGGTTGTAAATATTGGATTGTTTTGAAAAGGCAAATATTGGTTGGGATTGTTTGAACGCATGAGAAATGTTATGTGCTACTAGTTTACGGTGCAGTATCGTCTTATAGGACAAGAAAGTCAACATTGACCTGTTGGCTCAACTCAAATATACCTATTTAATTCATGACGATTGAATTGTTCATGAGAATTGATATTCTCGATCTTTTCTGATTCATTTTGTAATATAGAATTAATTCAATTGAAGTCATATTTATGAAATATGACGAAATAAAAAAATTGTGTTATATTAAAAACCAACTCTCCTCTTATAACAGAATATATCATAATAAACATTGGTGATATTTTTTTAATAATTTCAACTAAACGAATAATATTATCACGCTTAAATGGATATATTATTTCCTTATGGTTGACATGGAATATGAATACAGTGGAACCCCGGTAGTCCGACAAACATTTTGCAGAGCAGTGTCGAACTATCGAATTCGTCGGATTATAGAGTACTGCCTAAGACCCCCCTTATAGTCCGGATTTTTTTACAAAAGAGTACCTTGTAATCCGACAAATTACAGATCCAATGATAAGATTCTTTATACATACATATGTACATATATGTACTCTGAAATACTAATTACAGTGGAACCCCGGCAGTCCGACAAACATTTTGCAGGTCAGTGTCGAACTATCGAATTCGTCGGATTATAGAGTACTGCCTAAGACCCCCCTCCTATAGTCCGGATTTTTTTACAAAAGAGTACCTTGTAATCCGACAAATTACAGATCCAATGATAAGATTCTTTATACATACATATGTACATACTATGTATGTACTCTGAAATACTAATTATACTTCATTATGTATGGTATAAATAATAGACCATGTCGGATTACAGGGGGCGCCGGATTAGACAGGGGCCGGACCAACGGGGTTCCACTGTATTAGGAATTTAATTCCAAAACATTATTGAGTCATTGTGTACTTGTTATAGATAAGATGAAAAACTTACCGAAGGAGTGAACAATAGACATGAAGGTGTCATGTAGCAGAAAATGTAAGTTTCTTTTTGGGGTAGCCAGAAAGAAATTTTGGTAGCACCTATCAAGTAAAGTTTCGATCAGACAAAATATAGACAATATGAAAACATATCTCATAATTACAGAAGGAATATCGAAAAAAGTATATGAATGAGAAGATTCCAGGACATAAAATTGAGAATGATTATCAAATATCAACAAACTTCAGGGAAACCTGTTCAGAACTTGGAGTGATACTAGAATAGCCATATACAGAATGTTTCAAGAAAAATAATTTCTTTTCTAGGACAGATAGAAAATTTAAAAATAATTAGGGTTTGTTCATTAAAAAAATATAACGCCATCCGTATTCCTGATAACGTACGTAACACTTAAGAACTATTAGTGTTGAAACTGATGTTTCTTCAATAAAGAGTTCTCTTACTATTAAATATGGGTGTACCTTTTCACGCTGAGGGCCAAAAATCTACTTTAAATACAACCAACTTTTATTTCACGTTCTATATGACAAATATTATGACAAGTTCTCTAAAACAATTCTCTGATAACTTGACTATCAACTTATATTCTAACAACAAAGTAGGTCAATTCTGAATTCCAACACACTCCCACCTTGTGTCATTTCTTCATAGAAGTAATGACACAATTATTGTCCAAATCTTTCAGGAACCTTTACAGGTCTTCCTGAACTCGTTCTAACTATCGGCTCTCTAATTATCGATCTTTTCGATAATTGTTCCTCTTCTTCTTTGTAATGATTATTATCGCTCATCTTTTCTGGCACTGCTGGTCTTGGTGAATCTAATGACTTTTTTCTGAACTTCGAAAAATACTTGTAGTGCCATACGGAATCTTTAGACAGAGTGGATGATAAAGGTGGAGGACCTCCAATCCTTTTCAGCTGTTCCACTGAAGGTACAAAATTTACCACTTTAGCTAATTTCCGACCATCGGAGTCTCCTAAAGGCCTTTTCAAAAATCTAGGTTCAATAGAATGGGCCACCTGCGCCAACGCTATGCTCAAGCACTGAACCGCCTCCCTATTATCGCTAGGTTGCTCTGATTCTACATCATCGCTTTCGGAATCTGAGTCACAAGTTTTAGGAGCAGCAACCAAAAAATTTCCCGGATCTTGCCTGCCAAATCTCGTCTTAACTTCAGCAGCAACCACGTCGTCTTCTTCTTCCTTGACAACTTCTTTGACGACTTCCTGTCTATAAATTTCCGATCTGTTGATTTCACGATCGAAATTTTCGTTATCTTTATTAGACAGGGCGTTTCGCCATTCTTTTATTTCTCCACCAAACTGTCTGAATTGAAGTTTGGGAAGCTTCAATTTGGTTTTGGATTCTATAGTCCGTTCACGAAAGGTTGAGCCGTCGGTTGGCCATGGAAATTTGACATATTCCACTGTGTATATTAAAATTTAGGTTATGTTCTTGTCAGATTGATACGCAATGTTGTCAATATTGCATAGAGTTTTCTGATAAGTCGCAAGCTCGTCGGACGAGGCCGAGTACATTCGGCAACGTTGTCTTTATTTTACTCTATGACAGTAAATACTGCCAACTTCAGATAAATAAAAAAACGCCTACTATGTGCTCAACCTTTCGTGAACGAACTATAACTTCTTGGAGATGTTTTCTTGGCATATCAACTTGTCAAAAGAACATTTCATCTTATGATATTGAAAACTCATCATATCCATTAATTCGACTTCTGCATTCATATTTGCTTCTTCTTCTCCTGAATCCAACTAATATCATCATTAGTTGATTCAGTTCGGATAATTGAAGCATTTTTTCATCCAAAACTTTGATGCTACTCTGTAAATCTATAATATCGCATTTTTCTTTGGAGAAATCTTCTTTCAACTTATCATAAATCCTCATAAAGCTGTTCTTTGTAGAGCTAAGGCTTTCTTGGTTTTTTTTCATACTTGCAATAGAAAGAGTCCTGTCACGGTCGCCAAATGTTGAAACTGATGTTCTTCAATAAAGAGTTCTCTTACTATTAAATATGGGTGTACCTTTTCACGCTGAGGGCCAAAAATCTACTTTAAATACAACCAACTTTTATTTCACGTTCTATATGACAAATATTATGACAAGTTCTCTAAAACAATTCTCTGATAACTTGACTATCAACTTATATTCTAACAACAAAGTAGGTCAATTCTGAATTCCAACAATTAGAATATTGAAGGTTTTCATTCATGTTTATACCATCAAGGAATCTAATTCGATACTATATACCGTTGTTGGAGTATTTCGATTTGAACATTATGAAGTAATAAAGTTTAAAAGATTAATAAATCCATGAAAGGTCATTTTGAACACCTACTCTAATTCAATCCTTTTTTATGTTAATATATTGTATTATAATCTTCTTTCAAGTCTTCATCTAGTGTTTTTTTTGTTTAATTGATACATTTATCATTACCTTGTACCAACATCGGTTATTAACTATTATTCTAGAAAAGTGACAACCTTTTTTTGAAACACCCTGTATATTATTTTATTTCCGTGATTTTGTCTGGTTGTTCGAATGAATTATTTTGATAGATTTTTGTTCAGTATTGAGAGGAGTAGGAGCTAAATAAGTTTTTTTTCAAATCATTCGAAAATTCAGACAGCGATGATTGAAGTTCCAGCCAATATTGCAGCAAGCGATTCAGGGAGTTTATGCGGAATATGTTTATCTTAGTAGGTTGGTATACATTTTTGAGGTAAGTAACAATGATGTAGCACAGGAAGAGAATACGAAACAAAGACTTGAGACATTGAATCTTTAAAACTTACAATACATTCGTCTTAAAATATTATTTTATCAATTTATACACAAACTATTACGAGTTGATAAAGTGACACCCGAGTGTAAGCATAATACTACCTTCCTTATCGAGTGAGTTTTCTTGTAGTGTGATGAGAGCCATAAAAAACCTTCAACAACGAAACACAAAGGAAACAAAGAAACCAGGGGTGGTTTCTCTTTTTCCATTTTTTACACCATCTATAGTCAGAGCGACAAAAGACTGCGGTTTTTCGGTTCAAGAACTCCCAAAGAACAGACGTTTATAAAATCATTTAGGAAACCAATTTATCTTCAGGCCACCTACACCCAGGCCGTTAATATCTCAATTACGGCACTTCCTAAAACAGACAACAATTATCGTAATATCAACACGGTTTAGTCGATTAAAATCCACAAAAACGTCATTATATTTCGTTTTTCGGCTTCTGATTACGCCGGATATTACCCCGAAATAGTTTTCTTGTGGGAAGAACCCCGTATTGATGGAAGATGTCGATTTCGGAGACGTACGGGCAGGGAAATATCACGGAAATGTCGATTATCCTTTGAGGTCCTTCCGAAATGGATACGGAGGAAGTATTGAACATAAAATCTGAAATTGGATTTACTAATCAAAATTTCAAGTGAACTTAGACATCTTACAATTTTATACCAAAACGGAACTCTTTATTCGATACTTTATGTATCGTTTTTGGAGTACATCTTTTGATTTAAAAATTATGAAGTATAATAATAAGATATGAACTCACAGCTGACTCCAAACCGCTTTAAAGATTAATGTATTCTTTGAAAAACTGACGTTATGAACACCTACTCCAATTTAATTCTTTTTTGAGCTCTCGTTCTACTCAAACGGGTCCTATATCGTTTTGCCTAAATGTCTGTAAATCTCGAATTTTGAGCCAGAAATGGTCTCAAACGATAGAGTTCGACCCCCTAATAACGAATCCTTTATGTGATGGTCAAATTCAAATCTGTCTGTGGGGCCGTCGTCCGGCCGGTCGTTGGCACGACAACTTTCGAAGGGATTTTCCTAGAAACTTGAGTTTTTCAGGGTGACTTCGATTCCCAAAGCCCGCTGTTAAGTTCGCTAACCAGTCAAATAGTACAGGGTGTTCCATAAAATATGGCCACCTATACCAAGGCCGTTAATATTTCAATTACAGCACTTCCTAAA
Source organism: Propylea japonica (assembly GCA_013421045.1). Taxonomy (NCBI): domain Eukaryota; kingdom Metazoa; phylum Arthropoda; class Insecta; order Coleoptera; family Coccinellidae; genus Propylea; species Propylea japonica. The sequence goes on along the minus strand of CM024243.1, from coordinate 26,848,296 downwards.
ACAGAACAAAATTATCGTAATATCAACACGGTTTAGAAGATTAAAGTCCACAAAAACGCCATTATATTCCGTTTTTTTTTCGGCTTCCCATTAGGTACGCCGGATATTACCCCGAGTAGTTTTCTTGTGGGAAGAACCCCATACTGATGAAAGTTGACGATTTTGGAGACGTTAGGGCAGGGAGATATCACGGAAATGACGATTATCCTTTGCAGTCCTTCCGAAACGGATACGGAGGAAGTATTGAACATAAAATTTGAAATTGGATTTACTAATCGAAATTTCAAGTGAACTTATACTTATACATCATACAATTTTACACCAAAAAGGTACTCTTTATTCGATACTTCATGTATCGTTTTTGGAATATTTTGATTTGAAAATTATGAAGTAAAGACCTGTAAATCTCGAATTTTGAACCGAAAATCGTCTCAAACGATAGGGATCGACTCCCTGATGACGAATCCGTTACGTGGTCGAATTCAATTCTGTCCGTGGGGCCGTCCGTTCGTTAGCACGATACCTTCGAAGGGATTGTCCTAGAAATTTGAGATTTTCAGCGTGAGTTCGTTTTCCAAATGCCGCGGTTAAGTTCGTTAACCAGCCAAATCGTTCAGGGTGCTCCATAAAATATGGCCACCTACACCTAGGCCGATAATATCTCAATTACGACCATAGACATAGAAAAGAATGGACGGGGCGTCACGTGACTTTCTCACTAAGTTTTGTGCCCCCAAAATAAGAGAGAGAGGCACTGTGAAGGATGGAGTAATGTTAGTGTGGTGAATAGACTAAACCAAACTAATATCACTCCATCCTTTACATTATTTCTCTCTCTTAATGTTGGAAAAATCACAGAACATAAAAATATCTAATGCGTAGATATCTACGATCCAATGTTTTTATTATATATTCTTTGCTTCGCACTAATATTACTCTATCCTTGTCTGAAGTCAATATTCTCTCTCACACGTCCTGTCCATTCTTTTATGAGTTTATGATTAGGACACTTCCAAAACATGCAGACAAAAAATATCGTAATACTAACACGGTTTAGTCGATTAAAATCCACAAAAACGCCATTATATTCCGTTTTTCGGTTTCATTCGGACGGAAATTGCGATTGTCCTTTGCGGTGCTTTGGAAACGGATACGGGGGAAGGAAATTGAGCAATATGTTTTTCGATATCTCCTGGACTGTGAAGAACGATAAAGAAAGAAATGTGGATTTCGGAGAGCTTGTTTTAGCGGCAGTTTAGAATGAGAAACCGTGAATGCGCGTAAGTTGTGAAATATTATTTTCTTCTGGTCTAGAGAAAACTTCTTGATTTACCATTTTGAGGAGATATTCCACTTCGTTTCTTTTATAACGATACAAACAGTTGATCAAAATATCGTGAAGATCCTTGGAATATACATAGAATTAAAAAAATATTTCATTAAGTCCATACTTCAGAAATTATTTCTTGCACAGGGTGTTTCATTGGTAGATGAACATACGGTAACCTGGGCTATTGTTGCCCTAGGCGAGTCAATTTATTTTTAAATCCCATTTTAGAATTTGATTGAGATATTTGAAAAAATAAAATTTTCAATGGGTTTCAGTAAATTTTATTGTCCCGCACATTAGTTTGCTCAAAGAAAGATTCAGGGAAAGATTGATATTCACAGAGTATTTCTGAATAAGGTGTCGTAAATTCGTGATCGTCATCCTCAGATGATTTCATGACATATAAGATTTCCATGAACTATGGGTCCTTGATGCATTGTTTCTGAGATGAGGGTGTTGAAATTTTGGGAAAAAATTGATTTTTCTGAAATATTTCCGAAACCTTACATGATTTTTGTTTAAATTTTAGTAGGTTGTGAGTAATCATCAAAACACATTTTTTCAAACAAAAATTTTTTTTTCATCAGTGGCGTCCTTACTGACATCTGTCGGAATAAATTTGGTGAAAAAATGGTTTCACCAATGCTTTTTTCAAATTGAAATTTTTTTCGTAATCGCCACATAATTCACAGTGAGAGTGCTAACTTGAGGTTTAACCCGCCATGAATAATTTCTAAAATAAAAATAAAATGCCAATTCTCTCAGATGAAATAAAATTTTATAAATAATGAAAGCGAGAATAATATTAATCGATATAAAATCAACCAATATTAAACCCACACTTCGGAACTAATCCCGTCAACGCACAAAGAACATGCATAGTGGTAATTCAAACAGAGTACATAGATAGCTATTTCGCCCTATTTGGGGCTCATCAGTATGGAGGAGCTCAGTCTGAAAGGCATTCTAGGTTCCCTACTTGAAGAAATGTCGCCCAGCTCTGAGAAAACAGAAACAAGACGAACACTACCTCCAAGCATGAACGTTGAACGAATCGCGAGATGTTTATCCGTTTTATACGAACTGGTGGCAGTCCAACTTTGTGGATTTTTACCTTCGTCGATGAAGTGGAAACGCTCGTTTCTTCGTCGTAAACCAGACGTGGTGATAATAATAATGAATGAAAATTCATGCGTTTAACAGTAACGCAGGCATATATAAATAATGAAAGCGAGAATAATATTAATCGATATAAAATCAACCAATATTAAACCCACTTCGGAACTAACCGTCAACGCACAAAGAACATGCATAGTGGTAATATCAAACAGAGCATCCATAGATAGCTATTTCGCCCTATTGGGGCTCATCAGTATGGAGGAGCTCAGTCTGAAAGGCATTCTAGGTTCCCTTACTTGAAGAAAATTGTCGCCGAGCTCTGAAAATAACAGAAACAAGACGCCATCTCTTGGGATCCTTACGAACACCTACCTCTAATGCATGAACGTTGAACGAAGTCGCGAGATGTTTATCCGTTTTTATACGAACTGGTGGCAGTCCAACTTTGTGGATTTTTACCTTCAGTCGATGAAGTGGAAACGCTCGTTTCTTCGTCGTAAACCAGACGTGGTGATAATAATAATGAATGAAAATTCATGCGTATGAGAATTGGACACCTGCTTCCTCGTCCTGCAGTTCGCTTTCGCTTCATTTCACCCTCATATCTTACTGTGTACCAGTTACAGTGATTTTTAATTATTAATTTGAAATGGATTATCATATTCAGAGGTAGGTACCTAAATGTACCGGGTTTTTCACTATAGTTTGACCCCCCCTTTAACTTTGTTACTAAAGGAAAAAAATGTTTCGTATGAAAGTTTCATGAAATCAACTGAGTTTCGAATCTTAAGAACCACCTGCCAAGATCTGTAATCATTTTACAAGTGGCAGAGTGCGTTTACTGAACATGCTCATTTTTAGAGATATAATAACGTCAATGGGAAGATATACAGGGTGAACAACATTGAATGCAACTATATTTTTTCAAATGGGACACCCTGTCAATGTGTACAATATGTACAATATGTGTGGCCAGTTATGTGTACCTAACTATAATGGGTTCAACGTGTCTCCCACTACTTATTTGTGCTCTTTTCAAAAATGGTATAAAATTCGGTAAAATAATTTGAAATGCGAAAATTCCGAAAAGTTCAAGTTTTTTGTCGAGATGTCGATGTTGTGATAATAATAATGAATGAAAATTCATGCGTTAACAGTAACGCAGGCATAATATAAAATGAAAGCGATATCGATTAATATTATTCTCGCTTTCATTATTTATATTATGCCTGCGTTACGTTAAACGCATGAATTTTCATTCATTATTATTATCACCACGTCTGGTTTACGACGAAGAAACGAGCGTTTCCACTTCATCGACTGAAGGTAAAAATCCACAAAGTGGACTGCCACCAGTTCGTATGAAAAACGGATAAACATCTCGCGACTTCGTTCAACGTTCATGCATTGGAGGTAGGTGTTCGTAAGGATCCCTAGAGATGGCGTCTTGTTTCTGTTATTCTCAGAGCTCGGCGACATTTCTTCAAGTAAGGGAACCTAGAATGCCTTTCAGACTGAGCTCCTCCATACTGATGAGCCCCAAATAGGGCGAAATAGCTATCTATGGATGCTCTGTTTGATATTACCACTATGCATGTTCTTTGTGCGTTGACGGGATTAGTTCCGAAGTGTGGGTTTAATATTGGTTGATTTTATATCGATTAATATTATTCTCCGCTTTCATTATTTATATTATGCCTGCGTTACTGTTAAACGCATGAATTTTCATTCATTATTATTATCACCACGTCTGGTTTACGACGAAGAAACGAGCGTTTCCACTTCATCGACTGAAGGTAAAAATCCACAAAGTTGGACTGCCACCAGTTCGTATGAAAAACGGATAAACACTCTCGCGACTTCGTTCAACGTTCATGCATGGAGGTAGGTGTTCGTAAGGATCCCAAGAGATGGCGTCTTGTTTCTGTTATTCTCAGAGCTGGGCGACATTTCTTCAAGTAAGGAACCTAGAATGCCTTTCAGACTGAGCTCCTCCATACTGATGAGCCCCAAATAGGGCGAAATAGCTATCTATGGATGCTCTGTTTGATATTACCATTATGCATGTTCTTTGTGCGTTGACGGGATTAGTTCCGAAGTGTGGGTTTAATATTGGTTGATTTAATCGATTAATATTATTCTCCGCTTTCATTATTTATATTTGCCTGCGTTACTGTTAACGCATGAATTTTCATTCATAAAATTTTATCTTTTCAAATATAAATCGATTAACCTGGAGATGGGAATCATGAGTTCCAAATATCAACCGACTATACTTGTTAATTCTAAAGTTATGAGAAATTGAAAATTTTGGTGAATACATGAACCTCCTATATCTCCGATATGGGTTTTTTCAGAATCGCCTAGGATAGCTCTAGCTCAGGTTACCATATATTCATTTACCAATCAAACACCCTGTATATCTGTAGCTGACTGTAACATAATAAACGTCAATAATGTCAAGTAACCAATATTTTAAAAGTTCTGCTTATTGGCAAGAAGATTGTTAGGGTTTTTGTGATTCCGAAATGTGTACTACACTGTTAAAAATTGGAAGAAAATTAACATATGATTCACTACTGATCATTTGGTAATTTCACAAACTGTAACATGCAAAATGGGATTTTTATGATTTCTTCTAATTTTCCGGAACATTACAGAAATTTACAAGAGTTTACTGAGATTCACAGGCTGTGCAGAATATTACAAGAATTCTTTAAACTTTTCCATGTTTTCACAGAAAATTACAAATTTTCATTATAATTCACAGAGGGTTGAGTATTAGAGCGCCTGCGCCTTGCGCTTGCGTATGAGAATTGGACACCTGCTTCCGCGTCCTGCAGTTCGCTTTCGCTTCATTTCGCCCTCATATCTTACTGTGTACCAGTTACAGTGATTTTTAATTATTAATTTGAAATGGATTCTCATATTCAGAGGTAGGTACCTAAATGTACCGGGTTTTTCACTATAGTTTGACCCCCCCTTTAACTTTGTTACTAAAGGAAAAAAATGTTTCGTATGAAAGTTTCATGAAATCAACTGAGTTTCGAATCTTAAGAACCACCTGCCAAGATCTGTAATCATTTTACAAGTGGCAGAGTGCGTTTACTGAACATGCTCATTTTTAGAGATATAATAACGTCAATGGGAAGATATACAGGGTGAACAACATTGAATGCAACTATATTTTTTCAAATGGGACACCCTGTCAATGTGTACAATATGTACAATATGTGTGGCCAGTTATGTGTACCTAACTATAATGGGTTCAACGTGTCTCCCACTACTTATTTGTGCTCTTTTCAAAAATGGTATAAAATTCGGTAAAAATAATTTGAAAATGCGAAAATTCCGAAAAGTTCAAGTTTTTTGTCGAGATTGTTGAAATGCATTACATGAACTTACTTGTTATTCTGAAGGGAGAAATTATCCGAATGTGATTACCTACTCTATGCTTTTTCTATTATTCTTCCTTATCATAACATACGAAAACAGAATAAAATCAAAATTATCAAATAGTTTTTTCCTTAAGTCATCCGAAGTTCGCGATTGCATTTCTATTTCTAAATTATTTTTTTGAAGGAAAATGGTTGGACCGCAAAAGCCCAAATTTTGCTCAACTCGAAACACAAGTGCCAATTATTAGGAACATATTGATTATTTCCGTTGCAGTATTCCGAAGTTCTTCAATAGTATCAACTATTTTAAAATCGATCAAGTATTCGTGAATATTCATTTGAATCTAAAAGTACAGACCACTTCACAAAATTTATTTTTGAATCTTCCTCAAGTAAAAGTCTTGACAGTTATAGCTTTTTGGGGGTAAAAAATGTGCTCCCAACTTCACGGAGACAATTATACTATTTAGAGGCATCCTATATCTACAAGCTTCCACAATCTCCATCTTGATCCAGTTTGGTATTAATTTTTATTTCCGATTGGAGATTCTAGTCTATCAATCAGAACTAACTATGTCTGTTATATGTGGTACCCAAAAGATATTCACTCAGACTTGCGGCTGTCCAAATATACCCCATGCATATCATGCGATTTTTTGTAGTTCTCGGCGAGTTATGATTTTTTTGGTGTTTTTTAATGTAATTTGTCAACTAGGTTCGAAAAATTCATATCTTCCGATTCTGTGAGTATTTTACAGTTTTATTTTTTCAACATGATTGTCCTGAATGTTGCTTCAATAAAAAAATTATTCAGCTTCCTGAAATTACTGCAAGTTGCCCAAAAAAAGCTTGAAAGCTTGAACTCCAGTTTTAAGAAGGTACTTAAACATTCATTTTCGATTTAGAAACTCAAAAAGGTGTTTTTTTTAGCTTTTGGATAACAAAACTTTGCGGAATCATAAGCTTCACATTTCAGAGGAAAAAGGGTACCTACTTGATCGGACTTTTTTTGTTGTAATCGCCCTTAGAAGGCGGATAAGCTGAAAATCATTGAAACCCGATAAAAGTTGTTTTTCTTCTTTTTGTCATTTTTATGGTGAAATAGAATTAAAAATTAAAATTTGAAATTGATTTAAATTGAAATTCTAGGGAAACAACTGTAGTTCGTACTTCGAGTACCTAATTAATACAATAATTTTGGTCTCACCAATGATGGAAAATGTTAACATTCGTTAGACTACTAGTTGTGAAATTAACTGTTTTGGGATGGAAAATAAAAGGTGATAATACTGAGAAGTACTTTTCATATTCAATAAATTCTCAAAATCTGTGCCTCTAATTTGAATACATTATCGACAACGGTCTAAAAAGTGACGTGTCAATTGCCTGAAGCTACTCTGATATTCTTGATGTATTTTCTCTCCGTTTCTGAAAGATTTTAACTCACTTCTGTTTCATTGTTGTTTCCCTTCACGTACACCAGCTCTTTGTATAATATCCAAATAAAAAAATGGATGGGGTTAAGGTCTGACGAAGGCACAGGCCATTCGATCAGCCCTGCATGCCCAATTCATCTGTATTTAAATTTGAAGAACAGACTTTGAAAATTTATTGAAGTGATTAGTAATTTTTAGTATTATGGCCTTCTATTTTTTATCCCAAAATAATTAATTTGCCATTTTCCATCAGGGGTGAGCCCAAAATTATTGTATAAATTACATGAGCTACAGTTGTTTCACAGAAATTTCAATTAAAATCAATTTAAAATTTCATTTTCAGGTTTAATTCACCATAAAAATGACAAAAAAAGAAAAACAACTTTTATCGAGTTTCAATGATTTGATTTGCTCAGAGCAGAGCATCAAGTACCTTTTATTTCCTACGACTTTTATAGCTCTGGATTCCACAAAGTTTTTAACTTAGCCAAAAGATGAGAAAACCCCTTTTGTATTTCTAAATCGAAAATGAATGTTTGAGTACATCCTACTAAAAACTGAAATTCAAGCTTTCAAGCCTTTTTTGGATAAATTCAGGAAGCTGAATATTTTTTTTTTACTGAAGCAACATACAGGACGACCATGTTAAGAAAATAAATTCAGCAAAATACTCATTGTCATTACATAGAGAAATATGTATTTTTAAACCTAGCTGTCAAAATACATAAAAAAAATACTCAAAAATCATAGGTAAATCGAAAACTACAAAATATCGCATCATATACATGGGGTATTTTTGAATAGCCACAGGTCTGAGGAATCTAAAAAAAATTATAGTTTCAGCTGGCTCGGAACTAACCTCACATTACGGAGCTTTAAAATTCTCACGAAAATCCCACAATACAAAAGTTGCTAATTAAAGGCTGTAGACATTTTTAGAATGACACCCCAAGTAGCCGATAACATCTGAAAGAGGGCAGGATTTTTTTGACACATTAGCGGTAATTGCCTGTGATACCGCCATGCTGAAAATAAAATAAGGCCGACTCGACTTCAAACAATGAACGCGCATTTACGGAACTTAAATGCCGCTCACTAGTTAGTGTGCTGTATAATTAAACCTCGCCGTTCTCACTCAATATAGTGGTTTCTCTTCTAGACTTGTCATGTGAGAGAAAACTTGAGGACCCTGTTGTCGGATCGCTTTCAACCACTTCATTTTCGGTGATATGCCACTTCTTCCTAATTTGCGCCCAATGTTATCGCTAAGTGACCGAAATCACTACTTACTATTCCATTCCATTTATTTTCCTTTGAGATTGAATTTTCACTCTACATCAGTATTTGCTAAGTTCATTTTTGATAGCTCGTCCTACTTAAACGAGTGCTATATCGTTTTGTCCAAATGTCAGTAATTATCGAATTTCAGCCGGAAATGGTGTCAAACGATAGAATTTGACGTTCAATTGTGTCCGTGAGTTTCATCACAATTCAATCCGTTGTAATACTAAACTTGTTTTTGCATATATCGGGTGTCCCAAGGTGAGTGGCCTATTAGATTTAGTAACTTGGCAAATTATGATTTTTTTTGGTGCATCCTGTATAACTGACAACTATAATTCGAAAGCAGTGACATAGATCAGATCAATATCTAATGACTAGCTAAATTTTTGACTTAAATCTCAAATATTGAGAGAACTATAGTCCTTTTCGTAACACGTCAATTTGGTCTAATAGGCCACTCACCTTGGGACACCTGATATACATGAGAAGTCTGTTTTTTATGTCTCTCAGCTTCTGTTCAATATGGAACCCCAATTTCTTACCTTCCAAATTATTTCCATTGCCTTGAAAGCGATGATAAATGTCCGAATCTGACCTTTGATTATTATTCATGCTTAACATGTGATGGCATTACCGGTAGCTCTTAGTTTTTCAAATAATATTAACTAATCTCAAGCTCAGACAAACGACACCCGACACATTCGTTCAGATAAACCATACCCACCATCAATTTTCACTCAAATACAATGACTTTCGGCGGGATTTTCCTTTCTGTATATTTACTGAAGTAGTGAACGACAACCCACAGCAAAAACACCTTATACAGAAATTGTTGTTAACACTTCAGCTAAATAATAGATAATGAAAATTCTAGATAATGACATTTCTAAATGGAGGTGGTGTCATAGGGAACAATTGGATCCAATTTGTTATCAACTCTGCAAGAACTCATTTATAGACTCAACACTATATGAACCAAATCATTTCTATCTATTTTGTTATAAACCTTGAAACAATTATTTCAAAGTACCTACTTACTGTAACAACTCTCTGCAGGAGATTTCATACCTGAATGCTTCAAATTGGTCGGTTTTTTGGTAATCTCCAATTCTTTGTGAGCCAATAAACCAAAAATTATATTCAATTAAAAAACAAGAAAAGCCCTGAGCAGGAGCTTTTAAGCAATCGTTCATTGGTGGAGCAATAATGCTATTACTTATATGGAACTTGAGATTGATACAAAATATATAAACGCGGAATCTCAGCACAATCGGAATAATATTCTGGAAATTATTCAGAATAGGCCTTGAGATTCATGAGAAGTATATGAATGTAAAATTTTTGCACGATCTGGATTTATTCGAAAAATGATATAATATGTAAGAAATCCAATCATTAAAATGAAATTCAATGCTTCTGATGATGTGATCATTCAGTATATCAATCTTTATTCACAATAAATTTCACTCGAATCGGATATCTTGTAATGGAGATAAAAAGATTTTTTTTTTCAATAGATATCAATCCAATTTCCTATGGTTCTCTTAACACTTATTATGCACATCTATCAAAATTTCATTTCGACTGGTTCCGTTTGGTCTGAGATATTCAGGAACGAAAATTTTGTAAGGTCATATTTTATGGAACACCCTGAACGATTTGGCTGGTTGACGAACTTAACTGCAGCATTTGGAAACCGAACTCACCCAGAAAATCACAAGTCTCTTGGACAACCACTTCGAAAGTTATTGTGCTTACGGCCCCACGGACAGAATTGAATTTGACCACGGATTCGTCATCACGGAGTCGAACGTTTGAGATCATTTTCGGTTCAAAATTCGATAATTACAGACATTTGAGCGAAAAGATATAGTACTCGTTTAAGTAGAACGGGCGCTCAAAAATCATTCAAAATTCCTCCATCATACACCAAAAGAAGCGTGAAAGCTAAAAATTCACCACGCATCCATAAGACCAGCTCGGTCTCATCAATTCTACACTTGACGTCTTTGTCATCGCAAATTACAGATAAGCAATATTTCGCGGTCTTGCTGGGACGGCAAATCTGACAACATTGAACGGTAGGTCTTTGACGGAGTGGGCGATCTTATTAACGGAACACCCAGATGGGGTTGGCGGCGTCTTTGAAATAATTGACGGTCGGTCGTTGTGACGTCACATAAATATGAGTTAACGCAACATGGTCTTGGACAAGGAGGACAATTAAGTTGGGATGATGTTCGCATGGACTGTGATGCGTTCGTCTTTTGCTGTGTTTGGTTGATGAATGAAATAGCGTAGCGGTTATGAGTAGATAATCGTTTCTAGAATCTGATGCAATGTTTTAATAGAGTTTTATAGAGCTCTCAAGATGAGATTTGATTATTCCTGCATGGATTTCAAGTAGCCATATTGCAAGTTGATACCTTTGAGAGATCTTGGATTTCTTTTATGTTTCCAACGGTTTTTTGTATTGACAATAAACTAGTCAACATCGATAATATATTCCAGAATGAAAATAAAACAATGGATATAAAAAAATTATGACTAGAAGAACAGGATGTTTCATTGGAAAACGGAAAAAAGTGGACGAAGAATAAAGCACTCCTAGATGGTACCGAATAAACTATATTTTACGGCTTTAACAAGTTTCATTACAAAGATATAGGCTGCTTCATCAATTTGGATAATTTATTTGAGTAGTCCTATCCTACAAACCACACAGAATATTTTTATGATATTTGGTACACACATTCTACTATCGCTACACACAAGCCTTCCAAATATCTGTCACTCGGGAACTTGGGAAATCCAGGCCCGGATTTGCAAAAATTTTATGTCTTCGAATTCCCAGAAAAACATCCTTTATTTTAAAAATTTGATATTGTGATTTCTACACAAGCAACCGAAGACCTGAGTTTCAGTTACTTAAAAAGATCAGGTCCGGACGAACAAAAATTGGGAATGGCCAAAAAATCACCCTCTATTTCAGACTCGGATTCAAAAATAAATAGGGTAAATGTGTTTAAGAGTACGCACGTGCATAACAGTACCCACCACTATTATTTGAATAGTCCGCCACCTGTTTTGGGTTTTGAAAAGCCTATTTCAATCCGAATGCTATCTAGTTATACTGATAAGATCGAAATATGCATATCCGAGGGTCGATTGAAAGGAAAATTGGCTAGAAGTTTTTTTTTGCCGTGCACTGTAATTTTCCCAGTTCAAAGTTTTGTGTTTGTACAAATACAAACTGGCGCTCTGGCCTTGCAAATATTAAATTATGTCACAGTATGTTTCAGTCCATTTCAATTCATATGAAAACGGTAGCAAAATATATTTTTGTCAAAACTGAATCCGAAAGTATCGAAATTCATGGATGTGTATAAGAGTACGCAAAATTATCTGTATAAGAGCAGGCAGTAGAAGACTATATTATGTGTTCCCAGTCAGCTATAGGAAGCGCAGGCGGTATCATCAATTGCATAATAGCCATTAAACGCAACCAGAATATTATATTTATTTTTTTATAGTAGTCCCTCATATTTCTCCTATTACTAGGGTGGAAAAAGTCAAGTTGACATGAATAATTTTTAGATGAACTTGTCAGTGTTCATTTTGTACTAAAAGTTGATTATATTTAAAGATTTCACCCTCTATGGAATAGTTATACCTACCGATATTTGTTAGTTAGGGAGTTCTAGCACACTGTAGAAATATCAGTTTTAACAATATAATATCAGAGCTAAATCCAAGTAGCATCTGATAGCAGTGGATAATGACTCGTTAGCCACTAGTGATTAATGGGTATTATTATGACCGAGTAAACAGACATATAATGGATAGATTATAAAGTAGTCGTGGATAAATTATGTTATAGGGAAAATCAGATGCTCCAACTGAGAAGAATAGTATTTTGTTTCCTCAGATTTTTTGCTAAAATGTCAAATGAGGTGAAGTAGAGTTTCATATTAGGTGATTACGAAGTTGTCATAATATCTTCACAAGTCACTTAGTATAAGATGTTATGTTTCAAAAAAAAGTTCAATGAATAGAGATGTTTTGGTTCGCTTTTAATCGTTTTTCATCCAGAAATGAATGTTATATAGAATTATGGTAATATGCGTATGCGTACTCTTAAGTATGAGCGTGCGTACTCTTAAGCATAGGTGTGCATAAAAGTAGATACACACTCGAAGAGGTCCTGGAAAAGTTTAATATTTTATTTGTATATGACTTTCAGATATAAAATGCCACTGAAACATAATTTACAGTGTTAAGAGAAGACTGAAAAACATAAAAAATAGCCCTTTCATTAAAAATCGAAAAGATATGGCACTTAAATCACTAAGGTGACGTATTAGAATTTGAGAAATACCAGGGGTTTTTTTAAAGCCAAAAATACATTGAGATTCTGCGAATCCGGACCTGGATTTTCCAAGTGACTGATAGATAGTTAGATCCCTCATATAGCAATAAAACTAACCATTGTTGGTTTGGAACGGTCTAGGAACGGTCCAGAAAAACTATGCTAAAACAAATCTAGTAGATTGTGGGTACCTACCAAGTATCATGAACATCTTCGGCGTGATTCGTAAGATATGGCTACCCAAAGAAATTAGCCAAATTAATAAAAAAAACCTTTCTATTTGCGAGGAAACTTGTAAGATTCATGAAATATAGTACTTATATTATTATTCGGAGTGGGAACCACCTAGAGGTGCTTTATTCATTGCCTACTTTTTCCCGTTTCTCAATGAAACCCTGTAAGGATAGTATTCTTATATTTTATTGAATTACTAATCGGAGTTGTCCGGTTTGCTGAATTAGTTATTTTGACTTATAATTGATCCTTCTTACTCAAGAAACAATTCAATAATATGTTGGGATATACTAAAATTCGAATGAAAACGCTTTCAGAATTGCTAATTACTAGTAATATTACTTCTGTTCATGAAATCCGCATCGTCGTAACTCATTGCTATTTTAACCTGAAGTTTATGATTTGAAAAAACGAAATCATCAAATTGCCAATAACAAAAAATATTTACCTTTTTCGAAAGCCAACAGATTCTCCAATGTAACCATAAAACTAAGATTTTTTAGTTTTCAACTCTCATAACTTTCTTTGTATTCGAGGATGTTATTGTAAAAAACATCTCAATCAATTGCCAACTGTATCTTTAGTTATTGATATCAATCATAATATATGCAGGGATATTTAATATAAAAGAATAATATAAATGGTCCAAAACGGTCACACAGTTTTCTTGTTTAATAATTTTTTTCCACTATTTTCAGGGGTTTGATAGGGTTGATAAGTTATTTTTTGCTGGTCATTGACGATACGGAGGATTGTGAAAATTTCATCTTCAGAGTGGCTGGTATTCGAGAAAGAATATTCGGGCTTAGCAATTTGGAAAGACGAATTTTATCTTATAGTTCTAGATATGAAATTTGTATTTAAAGCGTACACTTATATAGGTAAAAAAGGAATAGATATACGTTAAGAGAATCAGCCGAAATTTGGTATTGAAGTGACTGTTCAATAGCTTCAATTTTTCTGTGCCCATGTTCTATCACGTTATTGTCGTTGACATTTCAGTCAGATGCTTATACACTTGTTACAAACAATAATTCATATTTGAATATCTTATTCAATTAAAATTCATTCACGAATTCAATGTTAATATTCGAATCTCAAATCTAGCCAGAAAAATCAAGTTTAAGTCACCTCTGAATCGTATAATTTTGATTGTATAACGAAACAATTTGCTGAATGTCAACGACATTAACTTCATGGTAGAGTGTCATAACGATTTCGAGTTGTTCTAACTGACACAAAAACTATATCAATTTCGTGAATTGGTAATCGTATTCTTTATGAAGGAGAAAGACCTCTCCACACAATGACACATTGATCGCTAATTATTTGTCTCAATAGAAGTGTTAAGCAGTTATCCACTCTTATACTACTCCTCTATTCCTGCAAGCATGCTGGTCATCTCGTAAACACGTGATTTTAGATAACTCCAAAGAAAATAATCTAACGGGCTAGGATCCGGAAAACGAGCGGGCCTCTATGAATCCTCCACGGCCAATTCATCGATTCGGCAAATACTAATTTAGAAAATCCCTAACCCATCCATCAAAATCATTGTGGTGAAAGTGCTCCATCTTTTTGAAAGCAAACATTCTGTTGAAGTGTAGGAATTATTCGTTATTCAGAAATATTGAATATTGTGTTAATTCAAATTGAATACTTAGCAACAGTAGCCGCTTTATCTTACTCTGTATGTGTAAAGCAGCGTCCACACTATGCCGGGCGAGGCCGAGCGGGCTGACCCGGGCGGCCTAAGCCGGGTTGGTGTGGACGCCCCGGGCGGCTTAAAAAGCCGGCCCGAGCCGAGCCGATCCCAACCCGCAGAAAGTAGGTACAGATCAAAGGATGCCGGCCCGAGCCGAACGAAAATATGTAGTGGGGACGTGCCGAGCGGCACCGGGCGGCTTTAGTTACAATTGATATTATTAATATAGGTAGATATAACCCGGGCGGCCTCGTTTTCGGTGTGGACGTCGTGCCGGCCCGAACGAACCCGCCCGGGTCAGCCCGCCCGGCCTCGCCCGGCATACTCCGGCATGGTGTGGACGCTGCTTAAGACTACATTAAAACCTACGGATTTTGAACCAATCAGAGCAAAGTTGACAATTTGAAATTTGATAGACAGATAATTCTCGTAAACGTCAGATTAAAGAAAGGTTTAAAGACCTCTTTTTATTGGGCTCGCCTCTAGGGCATGTACCCAGATCATGGTTGTGTTTATTGAGAAACTTTACTCGAGACACACAAACATCCATGTCCTTGCCGGGATTCGAACCCGGGACCCCCGGCATTCCAGGCCAATGCGCTACCGCTGCGCCACGGGGTCGACTAAACGTCAGATTGAAATTTAAACAAGCTCGCGAAAGTTTCGGTTGTTCTTCATTTCAAGTTATTTGGAACTTGAAATTATTAATAATTGAATACTGAATTTGAGAGGATTATAGTACTAATTTTCTATAGTTCGAACTGTTCGAATTAAATCTTTTTCGATAATGATATGGAAATGGGCAATCGGTGTTATTGACGTTAAAGGTAAGTTGATCCCTAATTATCATTATTGAGAATCCCTCAGAGTATTGATTTTATTTTCAGATTTAACCTCTTCTGTCCAGCATTCCAGGAAAAACATTGCCATAATAATCACAATAATGACTCCCAATAAGAGAATTATATGCACATAAAAGAATTCAACTATTTCTACATATCATTCATTTAAGCATGTAATAAATATATCTAATTTGCTCTATAATTGAAAATGATGAATTTTCTTTATTTGATGAACCTCTTGTGTAGGATTCATTGTAATAGAAAGTAGTATTCATTAATTCTCTCAAATTTTTTTTTCAGAATGGAAGTTCGGTTAAGTATTATTTCTTATTAATTGATTAGCCTTCTGTGCAGTAGTTATTCTAATTTGAAAGTAGGTATTATTGGTATAATTCTTTCAGACAATATTTTTTGCAGAAGAGAGGTTACTCGTTAAATATTAAGACAAGATTTATATAGTGAACTTCACTATTATTTACAGAAGTACCAAAACAATAATTTCTCATGAATTATCATCTGTATAAAGGATTTATAATGAGTTCAACATTATGTGATTTTTTTGTCCTAAACCAGTTCAACCTGTTTAATTTTATATTCCCTTCGGTGTATCCCTTCAGCATTTGTGCTTTAGGAGCCTTGGTATCTTTGCTGGATGAGTCCAGCAATCATTCACTAAAAACAATATACACTGTTCTTTCTAATTATAATATTTTCCATTCAATCGAAAGCACTAAGGAATTATAAAAGATAAATCATAGTCAGATTTTAAGAAATCCACATTATTAGAATTTACCAAAAGTTTCATTTTGGAGGCAGACTTAGAATCATATTACTCTTCTAATTTGTAATGGATTGATATTCAAATGGGTAAACTTTATCGACTTATCAACAGTAGAAGCATTCAAACTCGACAATAAAGATTCAAAATTCTTAAAAGGGAACTTAATATACATAGAAGTAGGTTCTTATGGTTATGATTCATATAAATCATTTTATTATAAATAATAATTCATTCCTAATATTTCTCTTCAGTTGTAAGACATAAAAGTGAATTAGCTAAATTAGCAATGAAATGTGTTCTGGCTTTTCTTCTGAATAAATGTTGAAAAATGATCAAATTGATAATTTTTATGAAATCTTACATCTATTCTTTCCTTTGTCTAAGATTCTTTCAATCTATATTCATTTTGTTAAGCTCCTCGAAAACATTTGTGCGACAAATCATTCTGTATTAATCAGCAATCGTTCACCTGTTATGAGTAAAAAACATGCTTCATTTCTTTCTTTCTGTAATATTCTAGTTATTTGAAAAAAGAAATGGACTATGAATGAATTCATCGCATTAATACCTTACTTATCGATATCCTTTAGAATCAGTAGTTCTCATACCACAGGATAACTATTATATGCTAGACTAAGAATCAAGTAAATCCAATTTCCACTTTATTGTACATTTACACGTGCTGAAAAGAGAACTGAATATATTGAAACTGATCCATGAAATAACACAATTTCTAAATACTCTTCGAATTCGTAGTTATTGAAATTCCATCTTCAACACAACTTTCTATATTTCTAAATTATGTAGGATCTCAAATTTTGCCTTATAGTCGTCAAAGTAATACCTAAGTTGAACATTAACTTCATTGTTCTGCATTTTCATTTTATTATTCATTGCATGTTTTCCTGGTGTGCTAGACAAATAAGAAGTAATCTGAAAATTGAATCAATACTCTAATAGATTCTGGTTGATGAAAATTAGAGATGAAGTTACCTTTGAATCAAGTAAAAAAGTCAACAACGATTTTCGTATTCCCATATCAATGTTGAGAACGAAATAATTTGAACTAAAGCAAATTAACTCAAGCTCCTTGAACGCTCAACTGAAAATTTCAAGCTGCAATCCTTAAAAATTAGAATTTCTTGAAAACAATTTCAACAAATAACTCGACTTTCGCATACGTCAATCTGACATCTGATGAAAATGTAAACACGCGCGGTCTGTCAAATTTCAAATTGTCAACTTCGTCCTGATTGGTTCAAAATCCGTAGGTTTTAATGTAGTCTTGTATGTTATCCTACTTTGTATACACATAATATCATTTTCTACATTTAAACTTTTTTACGTCGATTTGAAAAAACTATGAGTAAGTGGATTAACGTGGGATAATTCCTCTTGAATACAGATTTTTCACACAAAACAAATTATGTATGAATTCGAAATCCCAAGCTCTTTCAACATTTGATTGAATATGACACATACATGTTGATACTATATGTGTTGAATCGAGGTGACAATATCGATCAATAAACTGTCCAACAAATGTAACTTATGATCTTAGTTCTATTCAAATCGAAGAAATTAGGTATTCCAGAATTCACTCAATCGAAACTCTCACCAGTCAATAATTCAAATGCCTGATTCCCCATTCACTCATTCACATTTCAAACATGGTGGCTGTACATCAGCATGGAGGCCAATGGAGGATTACCATATTACTTTCCTTCTACGTGACCACACCTTGAGTTCGAATCAATTACGAGACATCTGTCAATACTAATTCAATTTACTCAATTTGAAAGTCAAATCTCTTTACGGAAGCCGAAATAAGGTGCATGAGATTGCCGAAAGCTGCTGTCTGTTCAATTATTTGAACTGTGAAATGAATGTCAAAATTATATGTATTTGCGTGGGCAGGGACGCATCTGCCGCTTGGAAAGGGGGGTACAGGAAATATGATTAGGCATATGAAAACAGACAAAATACTGTAACTGTCTTTCGCGCGACTAATATCTATATCTTATTCTGATCTCTAACGCGATATGTGATTTTAAATGATATCATTAGTTTGTGACTACACTCCTTTGTATACACTCAATATTCAATCATTCCAATCAATATTTTATTGAACTCGATATATTACGTATTCAATGTTTCATGTGTTAGCAATTTGTGAAAATAATAACCTTTTTTTCTCGTTTCAAAAATATACATATACTCGTAACATGTCATATATCACTTCTAGAACAGTGATGACGCTTGAGGGGGCAAGGGTTTTCCCAGGCGCCCCTAAATTTTTATGGCTTATGCTCAACAAAATTATACCAATTGCGACCTAAGAGAGATATATGAAATGTTATAGGCATATGTTTGAAACGAGAAAAAATTAATTTTCAAGTAAAAATAACTTATTATTTCCATGAGAAAAAACAAATTTTATGTAATAAATCAGGAAGAAAACCCCTCAGCAAAAAACAGATTGAACCACTGGATTCCTATCCTATCAAAAGAGTGTCTGTATAGTTTTTTTATTTGAGTTTATGGTTCAAACAGAAACGGAGTTAATGACCAAATTTGAAATTGTCCAAATGTCAATTTTGGCCTATAACTCGAAAACAAATGAAGATAAATCAATGCGGTTGACGGCTTTTGAGTTTCTCGAAAAAAGATGACCGCAATGTGCCATTCATTCTGCACTATTTCATAGGGTTAAAAAGTCAGGAATCACCAATTCTGTACAAATATCAAATAAATCCTGATACATCGAAATCGAAAATATAATAGATGAAGTCAAGAAAACATAATTTTCCGACAAATATTCTAATACGGACTCGGTTATGTTACGAACGAACCTCATTCGTGCTTTCCATAATAAAGAATAAATAGCTCGAAAATGGAAAATAACAAATAAGAACTCGTATACAGTCTTCTAATTTTCCAATTCACATGCTACGAACTATTCTCAAGGAAAATAGATTATCTGAAGGTTTAACTGTTGGTACTCACGAAACCGACAACAGAGTGATGGTTAAGGGAATTGCTAGAAAACTATATTTTCACGAGTTCCTGAATAATTCAATGAGTAACGAAATGAGTGGAAACAGTCTGGATTATTTGGTTCCTATATCGACATTCACTATTTGTTGTCAGGTCGAACAGCACAGGGTTGTACCAGAAATTTCTGCTGAAATATTAAGATACGTGCTTTTGATTCAAGAGTATGATAGCTATGTAAGGTAGATTATAGGTATATTAGTTCATCGATTAATTCGTTAAAAAAATCTAAAATATGTATAATGCCTTTAGTACAATTCTTTTATTCTACGTAAGTTAACTTGCAGTACATGCCAGAACATATACCGGGTGTTTCAAATGTCTGGAAACGGTGAATTCATTTCGCGCACTGGTGGAAAATCCGAACTGTTATACTAGGATTCATCATATGTGGCGCCCAAAAGGGCCTCATACAAGATATGAGGCCCAACTTTGAAACAACAAATGCAAACCCACCTTTCTTTTTGCAGATTCGGATTCAGCGGGAAATTTTACACCGCATTTGTTGAAACCAAGATTTTCTCGTCCATTTTTGAGCCTTATGCAGCGTTTTTTGTTAAAAAATCTGAGGCGTTCAGATCAGAATGAAAAAATTCAGATTCTGATACTGAGGTCCTTGGTAATTTCTCTCGGGAATCGATTGAACCCAAAGAGGGTCTTATAGGAGATAAGAGGCATACAATTTTGAAATTTCAAATGCAAAGCCACCTTTTTGAACTCTCGTTCTACTTAAACGAGTGCTATATTGTTTTGCCCAAATGTACCTAATTTTCGAATTTTGAGCCGAAAATGGTCTCAAACGATAGGGTTCGATTTCCTGATGTTCAAATTCAATTCTGTCCGTTGGACCGGCCGTCCGTTAAACACAATAACTTTCTAAGAGATTGTCCCAGAGACTTGAAATTTTCAGGGTTTTCAGTTCGTGTCCTGAATGGCTCGGTCAAATCGTACAGGGTGTTCCATAAAATATGGCCATTCAAAATTTAATCGAAATGTAAAGTTGCGGCCCCATGCAAGATGCTCATAATAAGCCCCATGTAAAATTTTGTGGCCATAGTATGAACAGAATCATAGAACATTCAATTGGAATATTGAAAAAAAGGATCTTTATATTTCCATAACAGGCTATCCGATTCAAGTAAAATTAATTTTGTGAATGAAGACTGATATACTGAATTTTAAAGAAAAATTTTGTGGTAATAGTGTTAATAGAACCATAGAAAATTCAATTGGACTATCGAAAAGAAGAATCTCTAATTTCCACCCTGAAAATCTCAAGTTTCTAGGAAAATTCCTTCGAAAGTTATCGTGCTCACGGACGGACGGTCCCACAGACAGAATTGAATTTGACCACGTATTCGTCATCAGGAAGTCGAACCCTATCGTTTGAGACCATTTTCGACTCAAAATTCGAAAATTACAGACATTTGGGCAAAACGATATAGCACTGGTTCGAGTAGAACGAGGGCTCAAAAAGATAGATTAGCATTTGAAATTTCGAAAGTTGGGCTTCCTATCACGTGTAAGGCTCTTTTGGCCCAAAATCGATGGAGAGAGGTCAATGTTATCGACACCTGACATGGTTCAAGTGTTTAAAATGCATATTTTGGGGAAAGTTCAATCAGCGTGGCAAACGAACTTCCACAATTAGTTCAAACGCATGTAGTTGTGTATAGATAGATCTTAGGGATTGGGAATATTTTCAGATACTACCGACCCATTTGAGATTACTAATACTAATTTTTTTTCTCTTATATCGAAATATAAGAGGCAACGATCGTACAAAGCATTCCGAATATGACACCTGGCATTTTCACTTATACCGTGTGGCCCACTACTGACGCGGTCATTTTGAGGGTGTAAATGATGATATTTTGATTTAGTTTAGGGTAATCAAACGCGCAATTTAAAATAATTTCCATATATACAGGGTGTTCCAATACAAAGATACAGACCAAAATTACACTTATTTAAATGTGACACCCTGTTTATGACCTCCAAAAAGGAAAGGCAAGCTCAAAATATGATGAGTTCCTTTAGATCACTCTGTACGTTTGTTGCACCATTTACGAGATAATTGCTACAAATTTTGAATATGGAGTCATTTTGAATGATAATTTATGAATGAACCAGTTACTCAAGCGATACGCACGATGTTCTTTCAGTAGAAATGTTAGCTAGTCCCATAAAGAGAAAAAAATTGGACTCTGGAATGTACAGAGTGATCCTAATTAATTCTTAAATCTCTACTACGAATAATGGTCAGAAACTTTCTGATTTCAAATGGCACGCCCGGTATTTCTTCATCTCGTTGAACGCAAAAATTTATTTCAAAATTTTTTTCTTGAGATTTTCCTATACCTAAACCCTATAGCCAAGAATTGCTGAGAAACTATAGGGTTAAGGTAAAGGAAAACCTTTTGAAAAAAGTTTCGAAATTAATTTTTGCGTTCAACGAGATGAAGAAATACCGGGCATGTCATTTGAAGTAAGGAAGTTTTTGACAGTTATTCGTAGTAGATGTTTGAGGATTAATTAGGATCACTCTGTAATTTTCAGAGTTCATCTTTTTCTCTTTATGGGACTACCTAATATGTCTACTCAAAAAATTGCCTGTATCGCTTGCGTAACTGGTTCGTTGATAAATTACTACCTATTTATAATGACTCCATATTTATAATTTTTCGCGATTATCTCGTAATTGGTGCAACAAATTTATAGAGGGATCTGAAGAAACTCATCATAATTTGAGCTTGCCTTTCCCTTTCTGAGGTCATAAACAGGGTGTCACATTTAAAAAACAATTTTAAATTGTGATTACCCTACACCCACCATAAAAAATTTTCAAAAATACACCCTCGAAATTACCATCGCGTCATAAAAACTTCATAGCTACAACTGTGATATATTTTGAATTATAAGTTTGAAGGTATATTCTGAACCATAAATACAGAACATTTTCTTCAACTTGACAATCTTTCCTCAGATTTTGAAATAAAGAAAACAAAACCTCTCCGCTCTCATTTGTGCAAGTTCGATGTATCAATTTAATGAGTGCCCCATATTGATTAATGAAATATAATTAAGTCCACATAAAATGGATTGGTGCCTCGCAAATTGATATTGGTTATAATTACGGAGCTCATTCAAGAATCTTTATTATAATGGATACGATCATTTTGTTTCGGTCGGTTTTCAGTTACATCACATTACCACCATAGCGTATGGCGATCATTATTGCGACAATGATTATATGGTTATTATGAGGCGATCAATATTACCTGAACTGTATAATTTAGAAAACCTGATCTGTAGAATGTGTATCATGGCGATATGGTAGGATATCGAAAAAATGCGGTTCTAATTGATTATGTCTGACCGTGTGTCCAAGATCGAGATATTCACCTCGAACTTCCAATAGATAACAAGACCCCGAAATTAGTCCTGAAAATTTTGATGAACATCTATAATTTCTTTGAAGTCACGAGTAGATAAATCAGACATATATGGCTGATTTCACCGAGTATACTCGGTGAAATGAAAGAGCTGATGGAAAATCCAGTTGATTAGAATATGAAATATTTATGAAAGACCAAACAATTGAGAATATCTTTGATAAAAGATTTAAATATCAATAATTCAAAGAGGCTCGTACAAGAAAAAAAATCTGAAGAACCTCAACCAAATATTCCGTGAATTAAGCTGAAAACGAAAAAACTTTGAAATTGAATTCAAAACACAAATTTTGACAAAGATTATCTATTATGTTTCAGAATTCTGAGCGTATTTTTGAATGTTTTGTTGGATCATTTCCATTCAAATTTAATGGTAGCACTAGAGTTGAAAAGTTAAATATTCAAACAAGTCAAAAAGTGTGATTAATTCTCAGTTTACTTTTGAATGTTTTGTAGGATTGTTTCCATTCAAATTACAAATCTATACACAGTAGAAAATCGGGGGGATATTTGACACCAAAATAATACCCGGGCGGTGTCTATATCCATGCACGCCATTTTTGTGCCTATTCAACACTAAAGGTGCAGTGTTCAATTGAGTGATGGTGAATATATTTTACACCGGCAGTTGTTGATATTTGTCTATCAATTTGACTTCCGGAAGTGTGAAATTTTTTTTTGAGTTTTCAGAAATAGAGAATAAATTTTGTCGATTTAACACCAATACTTATTGATGATTTTTACACCAAATTAAGTGTTGAAATCCTGGATTGATTATTTTCGCACAGAAAATAGGTCGAACTCAATAGGAATTTTGATACCACAATAAAAAAAATTCAGATTAAAAATAATTTTACTCTTCAAGAACAGATGAACAAAAAAACATTTCACTCTGATAGGTAATGAAGAAATATTAAACATGTTGAAATGGAAGTAGGTGAATAAAATTGTAGTCCAAAACATCGAACATCAAAAACATAAATAATAATTATCTATAACTTTATATTTATAAAGTAATTTTTGTCCAAAATTAAAATTGAGTATAACTTACATTACAGTATGATGGAGTTGGTCGGAAGCAAGAAAAAAAGTTGATTTCAATTCTGAACAGCAGCCACTTCCATCTGCCGGAAAGCAAGTTTGAAATTGGAGATTTCTGTTTCTAATCCAGCTGCCAATTGGAGATGTGAATTTTTTGGGACCTCAAACACCATTTGAAAATAACGTAACCAATATTATGAACATCCATTTCTGAATGTTTCTGTGTTTTATTTTTATGAATACGGACATAATATCACTCTTCTATATAATCGATGTATTGATTCAAAGTAGAAAACATCAATTTTTACAAAAATATAGTCGAATGAATGTGGATATATTTAATTATTTCGGCTAGAATGTTGAATGGGTTAGACATGTCTAGATATCAAGCCTGGCTGCAACCAAAGGAACTAATGGCAAAACCGTAGACACACGTTAATTTGGCGTCTAAGTTTTTAAACGCGGTGTGGTACGGTGTTGTCTCAACTACTTGCAGATTTAATGTTAAACATGAGATGGTGTTATACAATAGCAATGTCTTTGGGCCGGTGTAGACCTTAATAAAATGTAGTTTTTTTCGATTTATCACTGTCAATGATGCAGAGTAAACCCCATTTGGTGACAAATAGTGGCACTACTTTAAGGTGTACAAATTTACACCGTCAGATTTCATACTGTGTATAATATATAAAATAATGAAAATTATGTGGAGAATATTTTGTCAAGATCAATTGTAGTATATTCCATTCTGAATTGAGGTTCTGTGTATTATCATCGAGTCGTACATAATGACTTAATTTGATCGATTGATCGATGCTTAGAACGGTTAACTTCCAACATTTTGAAAGTTTTCCATATGTGGAACTAAAAATACATGAAAATTAGCGCATAAATCTCATTTAGAAAACTCGAAACACGTGCTTGAAGAAAGCATAGTGACGTTCGCATCAAGAAGCGCATCTAAATAAGAGTTGAGATAGCAACGATTAGTTTAAATAATAATTCAACTAATTGGTTCAAAAACAAGAAACAGATTACCGTCGTCGGAGGATTACAGACAGTCGGCTGTGACCGCCAAGAGACAGTCATTTGTTATATTAAATCGGCCATAGCATGCTTGGGTCTCCTGTCTGTTCAGCTGTTTAGTGATGCTCGTATGTCATTCATTTCCGACACAAGCCTTCTCTGTGATCTCATGGTACTCCCGTCATTGTTACTCCGTCGGAAGAGGAGGCATCGGGAGCTGGATAACTCGGATGGTTAGCGAAATACGCCTATAAATTGGAAGCCATTTGTTCAACCACATGAGGCAATGAGAGCAACACTGCGTGTGGCAAACCGATCGCAAAAAATATGAAATTTATCACCATGGAATGTTTCGGCCAAGTAAGCGAACGTTTCCAATCCTAGTAGAAGATGAAGTTATGAAATACGGCCAAGTGACTAAAATAGAAATGAACCTTTATATTGAATATAAACATGTAAACCAATTTTCATGCATTGTTCTACAATTATTCCAGTTTTCTTACTGCAAAACAATATATTTGTTCCTGTCATTTAATATATTTTTCATTGGGAAAGTCAGTTTGATGCGACGAAAATGGTCTATTGAATACTCCTATCAATGTATAATGGTCATAAGTAACCAAACAACGAAGAATAAGGAAATAATCCAAATAATATCATTACTCTTCTGAAATGTTTCCATGTTTTCAATCTGATTGAATGAATCATGAAATTTGCATGAAAAAACTTTCTGTCTGAATTGATATCTGCAAATAAGTACTAAGTGTGAAATGTGGAAAGGTTTCAATATAAATCTGCGTATTTAAAGAGAAAAAGGTGTTATGTGTTTAAATGATTTTTAAATCAATCCCTGAAATATGGTTACACATTTAAGTATTTTCAAGGGGGCTGCCCGCTGCTTTACTGGAGTGGAGAAGGGATTGGGTATGAAAAATAACCAAAACTAAAATTTGAGGTGCCAGGTGGTTCAACAAAAATTATTTTAACCCTTGAATATGATCCAATAAACCACTAAAT
Organism: Propylea japonica; assembly: GCA_013421045.1. Lineage (NCBI taxonomy): Eukaryota > Metazoa > Arthropoda > Insecta > Coleoptera > Coccinellidae > Propylea > Propylea japonica. Next base: position 26,822,205 of record CM024243.1, on the reverse strand, counting down.
AAATATTTATCGAGAATTGGTATAAATTATGCAAGAATAGACAAAATAGTTAAAGTGCTATATTTCTGTATGATGAGATAACTGTTGAAAAGTTCTGCAGTTCACGTTCAGTATGTACTCAATCCAAAAATAACAGTACCTGAGGGGTTTTCATCAGATGATTGTATTCATTCACATTAGATATACAAAATAGATATCAGTAGTAATCAGTCTTTCATTTACCTTAGATGGTTGGCGGATTTCTAGAACTTAGTCGAACGATGCAATTTGATACCGTTTAAAAAGGTAATTTCATCATTGCTTCTTGAGATATCAACAACAATAAATGAAGAATGTGAAAACAAATATCACAATTTTGAAAAATAATCCAGTTTGAAAAACTGATTGAAATTTTCAATTTTAGTTTCTTCTGTGAAACGCATTAGTTTTACAACTTTAATGAAATGAATGAATATCTCAGCATATGGTATACTCCATACAACTTTTTTCAGAAAACGGAATATGTATGTATTTTGGTTGCCTTATTCTCTGGTTTTAATTAGGGCACCGAGATATTATTGATAGGAAAGAAAAAACCCCAGGATAAAGCGATTTCTTCCCATTGAAATGGGGTCATTATAATTTCCCGTTTATTGAAACAATAAGATGAATTTATTCATATTGAATAAGAACTTGAGAGTATAGCAGGTGAGTTAAGAAAATATGAAATATACAGGTTTTGAAATTCACATCGGAAAAATTTTTTTCAAAGCATGGATTCAAAATTTCTGGTGTCAGTGAATTGATCAAGAGCACACTTGAACAGGATATTCACAGTAGAGAATAATGATGAGCACACTAGCAGACAATCTTGAATTCAATTAGAAGATATATTATTAGTTCACAGAACAGGTTTGTCGTTTATAAAATAAACGACAAATGTTTGTACCTACAGCCATTAAGCTTCAACGAGTTTCCAAAATTTCCATCAATAAAATCCAGATTATTCAATTTAGGCAACCGACTATTGGTCCTTCGGGGTTCTTTTAGTGCGTTTATTCTTCCAGACGGTTTAGCAGATTTTTCTGCGATTCAACAAATAGGTGGATGGAAGACTACCTCTGTCGCTGAAGGTTTCATCGAGAATTCGTTTATTTTACTACTTGACATTCAATAATATAATCTATCATATTGTTCCATAAGGTACCTTAAAAAAAATAATAGCAGACGTGCCTATTTGATATTTTCATTCCAACACGAACACGAACTGAGTAGAGTCCAATACCTTTTAATAATAATAAAGAATGACGATTTCTATTCAAAGATTTGGTCAAAATATCGGCTAACATTTCATAAGTCTTTTTGTAGCCCATTTCGATGTCACCATTTTTCACAAGATCTCTTATGAAGTGTTTCTTATGTTTTGATTTTGAACTCACAGCTTGATTGTCGTTGAATATTAAAATTTTTATGGTGGCATCCCATATCATTACAAGATTTTTGAGAGGTACAGCTTCTCTTGATGATTCTGTTAGTGACATGTACTCAGCTTCTCCTGTTGATAATGCTACGGTTCTTTGGGTTCTTTATTTTCTCGATTCCCAACTTACTGAGGAATTTGCAGGAATAAAACAATTGCAAGTACATCATCTTCTATCAATTTTACATGCACACCAATCTGCATCAGCATACCCAATAATAAGCTCTCCAGTACCCTTGAATTTTAGTTCATAATTTTTAGTACCTTGTAAATATCTTAGTACACGTTTTGCAGCAATCTATTGTTCTGAATTGTAACAGTTATTAAATTGGTTCAAATAACCAACTGCAAAATAAACAACTCTCCAATGAGATTCCGGTAAGGAATATTTTCCAATTCATCTAGATTTCCTTTTTCCAATTTCAGGTTTTCTTCCATTTTGCAATTAGACATACCGATTTTTATTAATACATAATTCATATATTTTTGTTGCATTGCAGTTATAATGTCACCGTTCTCTCTCTTATCCCGAGACAATAAATTGAAGTCTCCCAATCTTTCATGTTGAGATATTGAAACTTTCAAAAATTCGTTCCTTGAAATTGAGCATGTTTTCGTTTGATGTTGCCACAATCAAATCCTCTACGAATACCGAAATAATGGCAAACTGAATACCTGGACCCATAACCTGTAGTTAATAGAAAGAGTTTGCGCAGTTGTACTTGTAATATGATATAAACTTGAAATTATTTTAATATGTTTTTTAACTAATTGACATTCAATAATAATATCATCTGTCACAATGGTACATAAGGTATTTAATAAAAATAATGGCAGGAGTGCCTATTTGATATTTTCACTACAACACAAAATCCAGATATTCTTCAGTTTTCTACCTATCCTAGAGGCCTGAAAAATATCATTAAAAATCTCTTCTACCACTAAAATATTGGATTTAGGATCTCCCCGTTAGTTGGAGATCTCTTAAAAAATCGACTCATACTTTTGAAGGTTTGCATTTGTTCTGAGAAATATTATAATATTTATTATCTCTTATTTCAGAGTGCAAATTGGAAGTGATGGGTAAGAGCATTTATTTGATTTTCACAGAAAACGATAGGATCGAATTTAATTGTTTTTTCCATAAACCATACGCCCACTATTGTCAGAAAAGTTTGGTTCTCTATGGAAGTGTAATATACAGGGTTATTTTTTTAAGTGTTTCATTAGACGTTTTCGAGAAAGGAATTGTAATACAGATTCAAGATTTTGGATTTTCGTTTTAGAGTACATGAACTTCAATTGTAAAATACTTTCAAGAGGAATCTACTTCCGGTTTCACCGGAAACGAATGTAACTTCGTTATTTCAAATGCAACACTCTGTATATTTATACATATTCGAATTCTTCGTTCAATTCTACACTGATTTGATGTATGATATGTGCAACCACTCAAGCGGTTCTTGAATTATAGCCTGATTATCAAATTTTTTTAAAAAAAGGTTGTCACAAATTAGTGTCCATATCTTCAAGATCCCTCATTACAAGAATTTCTTTTTGCGAAAGTGGAACAGAAGAAAGTACGCTGATACTGTTTCTTGTATAACTTATGAGGAAATATTATACAGGGTATCTAAAAAAGGGCCGCAAAGTGAGCCTCAATAAAACTATGAAATCTCACTTTTTTCAAATAGCAACACTTTAATTTTGAAATTCCAATCGATTGCTCGTCAAAAACCAGTTAAGGTGTTCCGAACATTTCATGCCTCTAGAATCAGTAGTTTTGCCGTTATTGAATGAAATTCGAATTTCAGGATTGAATCAAGGTTTCTTAGTCTAACCATAGATTTATTAGGATATAAGTTTTCAAGAAGGCTATTTCTGTTGATTTATAATGCATTTTAGACAGGCTCTCCCCCCCGAAATCATTAAAATATCAATAAACATGTGTACAGTTATACGTTGTGGCAATCATAAATTATTATTGTACTCAAGTTAGCCCCCCCCCTCCGAAAAAAATTCCTGGCTACGGGCCTGATTTTAGAGAACTGTCATTTATACTTTTTTGATTAATCGGGCACTATGCAAAATATGAATTACAGTAACAGTGATGTATTGAATATGTTCTTCATTTATGGTGAATGTAACAAAATATTAGAAAGGGCAGTCAGAACATTCAACGAAAGAAATCCACATTTACCACCTTCAACAAAAAAAGTCAGTAAATGTGAATTGCGTTCGTTGAATTTCTAATTACCTTTTCTAGGAATTTGTTACATTTGCCGCAAATAAAGAACATACCCTTGATATATCATTCCAGTGAAATTATTATTGCATGTTTTGCTTAGTGCTTGATATGTAAGAAAAAGTAAGAATGACAGTTCCTAACATAGCCTACTTCAAAAATGCAAGCTTACAAACTGTGCGAAACCTGTCTTTAATCGTGAAATTCGAATTTTATTGAATAACGGCAAAAATACTGATTTTAGAGGCATAAAATGTTCGGGACACCCTAACTGGTTTTTGACGAGCAATCGATTGGCATTACAAAATTATAGGGTTGCCATTTGAAAAAAGTGAGATTTCATAGTTCTATTGAGGCTCACTTTGGGGCCCTCTTTCAGACACCCTGTATAATATTTCCTCATAAGTTATACAAGAAACAGTATCAGCGTACTTTCTTTTGCTCCATTTTCGCAAAAAGAAATTCTTGTGATGAGGGTTCTTGAAGATATGGACACTAATTTGTGACAACCTTGAGAATTCGAATATGTATAAATATATAGGGTGTTTCATTTGAAATAACGAAGTTACATTCGTTTCCGGTAAAACCGGAAGTAGATTCCTCTTGAAAATATTTTACAATTTAAGTTCATGTACTCTAAAACAAAAATCCAAAATCTTGAATCTGTATTTCAATTCCTTCCTCGAAAACGTCTAATGAAACACTTAAAAAAATCACCCTGTATGTACCTATGTTGACGTTTAAGCTATATGAAGGAAGATTTTCGTGGTTTCAATGTCAATCATAATACTCCTCTTTGTAGAAAAAAGTTGTTTCCCCTCCAGCAATCCATCGAGTGGTTCTTCAGTATAGCTCACTCAATGACTTGAAGACACTTTGGAAGTATTCGTATATCGCAAAACTTTAGGTTTGAAACCTGAATATTTTCGATTAGTTAGCAACTACAAAAAATGGTATGAAGTTCAGAACTATAAATCTCATCAGGTTGAAATCTCCAATTTTTCAAATAAAAGCGATTAAAAAGCTATTCAGGAGATTATTCTGAGGCATTATACATCCCGTAAACAATTCAAATATATATTTTAATTTCATTTTATTCGATCATATTTCATTTTACACTTCTTCAAACCCGCTTTCAACACAAAAATGATTATCCTATACATATGTTTTTTCAATGTTTCCTGATCTTGTTAAAATCATGTAGCTCACCTTCTCAAAAAAAATATCTGAACAATAGCTCATACTCGTTAAAATGAAAAGTGCCCACTCTAAATCTATTCTTAACCACCTTAAAAAAAATAAAAAAGGTTTGGCTAATGAAATGAAAAAGGAAATAATATCTAAGGGGCCCAAACGAACCATCCATCATTCTCTTCAAAATCCTATCGAAATTAAAATATTTCAATCGTTATTACATTACCGGGACTGACAGTTATACATTACGCAGACAGGGCCTACCTGATAAATGAGAGCAGTTGTTAGTTACGCATGTTGACAGTGGTTTTTCACACGTCCAAAAGGCCCGCACTGCCTGCGTATACCGGGTGTTACACGTCAAATCTTCACAATGTCTCTATTAGGCATTGTTCGGGAGTATATTAACTTGTATTTAGACGATTGCTTTGTGCTGTACGGTGTGACTAATATTCTAGGGCTATTATATTGTCGCTGTTTAGGCCCATACAGACGAGCCCTCTACTAAATTCATCCGAAAACAACCCCTATTGTTGTTGAAAAAGGGCAGATTGCGGCTTCCGTTTGGCTTTCGATAGGATGTGGTGATTTGTTTTGATTCAATCTGAGATTATTTCGAGAGGATGATTTTCGATATTGAATTACGAGAAAAGAACTTCTGTTCCACTGTTTGAAAATGTTCTTTCAAGCATGAGAAAAAGACAGGGTCGTTTACAGCCAAATGGCTCCAGAGGGTGATTACCAGAAAATAAAAATCTCAAATACATAGTTTAATTCTAAAAATCCATAAATTTTGAATTTAAAAATAAAAATAAATGGCTGATCAAAAAATTCGGAGAGGGTTATCATACCGATTATATCCCTCCTCGCCCTGAAACCGTCAACGAAAGAAGAAGGTGGTATATCTTAGTTAAGGAAGAATTGTGACATGATGAACAGATCGGTATTCAGATAAGAGAACAAGATGTTATTCGTCATATTTTTAGATTCATCCGATTTAAAAATTTTGGAATGGACTATTCCTTATTGTGGTTGAGGTTCTAATTGGTCTGGGCTGGTGTTTTTTTGCTTCTAGATTGAGTTATCAAATCTAGACACGATGGATACATAGTTGGCAATTGATTGGTTTTTTGTTTTCTGTAATCTAGTTTTTAGCTGGTGACTGATTCGATTGTATATTGTTTTATTTCTTGGTAGCCCTTCTTTCTTCTGCGATCATTTTTTGTATTTTCACGGGAAGGTTATTATTGGTTTATTTTTGATGTTATCCTCAGGAGTTGCTGCTCTGACTGCCTGTCGTAATGTTCTTATGAATTGCTACACTCATTTTCTATTTCTTCTATGTCTTTCAATCTAGTGGATAGTTCTATTCAGTCTTGTACTACTTGCCGATATGTTTCCCAGTTTGTTTCTCTGTTATGCAGATGTATTCTTGCTTTTTTCGTTATTATTGAGGTACTGATTGTGGGGATTATTGGGCTGTGATCTGATGATAAATTGTAGCTGGCTTTTATGTCTGCATAGGTTGATGATATGCCACTAGTTATGAAGAAATCTAGTAAGTCTGGGATTTTGTTAGGATCAGTAGACCCATATGTTGGTGTGCCAGTTGAGAGACATGCAAAGCATAAGCCTCCTGCTCACTTTATCTAAAGTACTTGAAAAAATTATATTAAACAGGTTAAGCAACTTGAACCATGACTGGATGCCGGACCACCAATTTGGATCGAAGAGAGCACTCAACCATTCAACAATGTCACCGTATGGCAAACATCATAAATCAAGCACTGGAAAACAAGCAATACTATACGGCAGCCTTCCTAGACATAAGCCAAGCCTTTGACAAAGTATGGCATCCTGGGTTACTTAGCAATATATATTCCCTAGGTACTTCAAATTACTAAAATCGTACATAAGCGACATCAGTTTGTAGTTAAAGAGGAAATATCTAGCCTATGCCCAAAACAGTGATGCGTACCCCAGGGTAACATCCTTGGCCCTTTCTTGTATCTGCTCTACACACATGGCCTACCAACGAGTCCAAGCACAACTATTGGAACCTTCGCAGATGACAAAGCAATTATTGCTCTGCATGAAAATCCTATCCAAGCTTCAGCAAAACTGCAGGAACATTCAGATCTAAATGAAAAATGGCTATAAAAAAGGAAAATCAAGGTGAAAGAAAAAAATCATTTCACGTAAGTTTCTCTCTAAGAACAGAAATCTGCCCCTCTGTTAAGCCGGTCCCAGACAATGCGTGCATTCGACGAATATTCGGCATTGGCGGTGCTTCGCGTAGTATGTGGGAGCTCAACTTCGTGTATCATTCGGCATTGGCCTTCTATCCGAAAGCCGGTCCCAGACAATGCGTGCATTCGACGAATATTCGGCATTGGCGGTGGTTCGCGTAGTGTGTGGGAGCTCAACTTCGTGTATCATTCGGCATTGGCCTTCTATCCGAAGCCTTGTCGGTACGGGCTGCACGAACCAAAGGAAGACGAAGTACATTCGCGCACATTCGTGTTAGCTCCCAGACAATGTGTTTATCTACGCGTACTATACGGCCTATTCTGTCTTCAGTCAGAGTCGTGCGACGTGATTACACGGTGTTTTTAGGTATTATTCGTTTAGCCTCTCCGCTACTGTTCTATACTGAGGCCGTTTGGCGAACGTTTGTCAACAGAATGTCGAATGTCGAATATTTCGCGATTGGCGCAGTGTCTGGGAGGGAACCCGAAGGCGAACTACGAAGGCACATTGGCCGAATGCACGCATTGTCTGGGACCGGCTGAAGCCTTGTCGGTACGGGCTGCACGAACCAAAGGAAGACGAAGTACATTCGCGCACATTCGTGTTAGCTCCCAGACAATGTGTTTATCTACGCGTACTATACGGCCTATTCTGTCTTCAGTCAGAGTCGTGCGACGTGATTACACGGTGTTTTTAGGTATTATTCGTTTAGCCTCTCCGCTACTGTTCTATACTGAGGCCGTTTGGCGAACGTTTGTCAACAGAATGACGAATGTCGAATATTTCGCGATTGGCGCAGTGTCTGGGAGGGTACCCGAAGGCGAACTACGAAGGCACATTGGCCGAATGCACGCATTGTCTGGGACCGGCTTTAGTATTAAACAAACGCCAATACCACGAAGTAAACATATTAAATATCTGTGACTAAACTCTGAAACTAAACTGAATTGGAGGCAGCACATAAATAAAAAGGTAGCACAATTGGACCTAAAAACTAGAGAACTGAACTGGCTACTTGTTGGAAGATCGCACTTGCCAAAAAAAAATAAAATATTTATTTACAAGGCAGTCATAAAAATAATTTGGACCTATGGTATAGAACTGTGCGGCTGTGCAAGTAAGTCTAACATAGCAATAATACAAAGAGCACAATCAAAAATACTCAGAACCATTGTTTATGTACCTTGGTATGTATCTGACTAAAAAATACACGAAGACCTCAAAAGTGATTAAAGAAAGCATCAATAAACATCTTAACAAGATAGAACAACATCAAAACCCTGTACTGCAGCCAATTATTCAACAACCGAACACCCGAAGACTCAGAAGATGCTGGCCCACTTATTTGAAAGATTGCTAAGGTACCGTCACTGGACGTTCACCTACCATGTCAATATAGTGCACATTAATCTTGCTATGTACTAGATATCAAATTGGCTTATAGATTCTGTGTTTCTGATTATAAATAAAGTATTATTATTGAAAAAAATATTTTGTTATTTGAAAGAAGGAGGCCCGAAAATTTGAATTGAATATAATGAACTGGTCACAGTATATTTTTGAATTGACTATTGAATTTTCTCTTCATCTGGGTTGATTAGATACTGAACTTTCGAGAACATACTGAAGATTTGTGAAAAAATTCAGCCGAACTGCAATCATTACAATGAAAATCTATTTTTTGTGGATCTAACGCCTAACAAAAAAGATATTTCCTATTAAAAAAAACTCCTTGATATGTTTATGAATCAGTTATAACGAGGTAGGTCAAAAATCATAATAGAACAATGTTTTCGCAGTTACTATAATATGGTCCATTCATGTTATTACGTTTGTCTTTTTCAGACTCTCACATCAAAGTGCTCATATAGGTCATCAGGGAATTTTCATGAACATATTTTGTTTGTGTACCGATGATTTGCCGGTCTGTCCATTTAAATTTTAAGCAAATAAAATTCAAGGTAGAAAGTGAGAAATTAATAGGAAATAATTTTATGTTCGTTTTATCTTTTTATACTTATATAAGGAGCTCTATGGCGTTATCGGTAATTGATTCATATGAGTTCAATATTTTAAAGACCGTAATATAATATATTATATACACATAATAGCATTCGATCTGTGTAAATATAGAAAAGGTCCACATGTAGGCCAGTTTGTGCTGTTTTACTTATTATTTGGGGATGATGGAAACCAAGAAAAGATTCATTCTGAAAGGGATGAGGTTAAACCTATAAACTTATAGGAAAATATAACAGTATATGTGAATGCGAAACAGAAACAAAATAAGAACAACTGGAAGAAAATGATAGCATTGTCCGGCTTCCCATGCGTCGTATCTGTTTCTGAACCCATTGACAGTAAGGTCTCTACAACTTTGGATGGACGCTTATTCCATTGGTTGCAATCCTGTTAGAAAGAAACTTCTGGCGTGGTATCGTCTTGTAAGGTCCCTTTGACAGCTTCAAGCGATGACCTCTCAAGTTGTTGGAATTCAACTGGAACATCTTCCTAAAGTCCTCACCAATATGACCAAATATGGATCCATTCGTGAATATAAGTTCCCCCTGTTGACGACGGTTGGCCAAACTGCGAAGTCCAAAATTTCCAGTCACAAACGAGTATCATGACATTGAATTCAACTGGTCGATGCCCACCAGACTTGTTCAGCGTATTTGATGATCGACCGGATGTAGGTTTTGAGAAGTAAACAATAGACAGTATAATAATCAATCCTGAAAGGAAAATTGATGTGTTTAGCCCTTCCAACCACCTCTGCAATGTGGTCCGACCAGGTGAGATTTGTATTGATGGTTACTCCAAGATCTAGGTGACTAGTTGCCGATTGCCCTTAATATCCGTCGGTCCGGTAGGATATATAAATTTGGAAATTCACATCGGAAACATACGATATACAGGGTGGGCAAAATTTGTTTTTTACTGAAGGGATCTCGAGAACTATAGTAGATAGAAAAAACTGATGACACATTTTCGGGCTCCTTTTTCCTGACTAATCCCAATTTGAAAACAGATCCAGCCTATCTGTCATAGATTTTGAGTTATGAACGGAAATTGTGAGATTATCATTTTCAATAATGCTGAATAATACGTTCGTTTGAGCTCGCATTCGAAATCCGTTGTTGCATTCTACAGGCACTTTTTCAAGGGTAATTCCAATATAACATGATTAATTTTTTTGATTCAGTTATTTTCGAGAAATGAGTAGGGTTTTTCAAATATAAACTCTAATCGAAAGTTCCATCATCTGGCCACAACATTTTTTCTGATGTCCAAAATGTATCACATGTCAGTAGGTATTCACTTGAATATTACTCGAGAAAAAAATTAAAAACTTTTTCCTGCATTTCATTCACTGTGGAATTTCAAGAAGGCTGGGGTTACCATAGCAATCGTACAATATGCATTACAGTTAATGAATTCCACATAATTCTGTGAACTTACCCTTCTGTGAACTCATCCTTAGGTGATAGAAATCACCGTAAGTAAAATGTTTATTTATGCATCGATATGTTTCAATCAAGAATGAAAAATTTTTATGCAATTATTTATGAGAAAATCTATATCTATTTACTTTATGTTCATTGAAGAAATTTCAGAAATCAGTTCCTAATAATAAGAATATACCATTGTTAACTAATTGTCATTTTCATGAAAGTATATTCGGATTAGTCAGGAAAAAGAGAGCGAAAATGTTTCATCTTTTTCTTCTAGCTGCTATAGTTCTCGAGATCCGTAAAGTAGACAACGAATTTTGCCTACCTTGTTTTTCTGGACGGAAAAATTCTCAATCTGATGTATTGAATTGTATCCTTCCAATGTGAATTTGCAAACCTAAATGTGAACATTTTCTGTTAATATGGAGGACACAGCATTTCCCTTCCTTTAGAGGTAATCAGCCTGGACAATATCAGCACGAAACAAGATCCATATTCGCTTGAAAAGGTAAAAGAATTAAGATGACAAGTATGACATCATCGGTAAACCAGGAACAGCGCGATCTGAGCCGAAACGGTGAATACGATTATTCAGAGGAAAACAAGGATTAGGCTTAGCACAGAGCCTTGTAGTACACCAGATGTTACCACTTTTTCTGCAGTTGAGTAAACGTTTCTCATTCTTACTCGGAACTTATGGTTGATTTTTTTTTATTCTCACACAAATGGGGTGAGCAATTATGCTATGTTCCCAGTATCCGTAGTTTTTTCGAGTTCTTTGCGATGTGAGGACGCCACACCACCACCCAGACTTCTCACAATGTCCATGCCCTCGCCGGGATTCGAACCCCGGGACCACCGGCATCACAGGCCAGAGCGCTACCTCTGAGCCACCGGGTGTCGGCTTTATGGTTTATTCAACCAGTAGCCTCTCAGGTCAAGGTGTTTCAGCTTAGGGAGGAGACATCGTGAGCGACTCGATCAAACATCCTCGCAAAATCCAAGTAGACCACATTGACAGAGTCCAACGCATTAGCCCACTCAGTAACGTAGGTACAACAGAAGACTGGAAGTAAGACAGAGTAGGAAACCATGCTGGAACTTCATATACAAAGCAGAATTGGATCATGCGAATGCTTATGATTCGCTCCAGAAACTTAGAGAGGATGCTTACCGATCGATTGTTTAGGTTTTTGAGTCGACCACTCTTGGATATTTGTGTTATTGAAGCTGAAAAAAATAAATAGGAATGAAAGATAATTTAAGTGATTCAGAAAATATCATAGTAAGATGGACTGCAAATGCTCTGGCACATCAATAATTAAATTTTCATTACGTTATCTCTGGTAATGATCTGTTATATGCATCTGAGTTAGTACGCTGAGCATCTTAAAATCAGATTATAATTCCGAATATTGTATAAAGCTAACAGTTTCTTCGCAGTCTCCATATAAAATATTATATTACACTTCAGAATGTCTAATTAGCGGGACACATACGGGCTTGGAAACTTCTTTGTTGTGTGTTTTTCTATATTTAAGTCGTCTTATGGGACAAGTGCAGTGAGAGGCGGATCTTTATTTTCGTTTTCGGTTTGCGAATTTACATTGCTTTTTCTGCCCATTATTCAATATTTATTTGTAACTATGAGTCATATAAGTCTTTGTTGTTTATGTTGTCTATAGGTCTTTGTGCCTCGACACAAAGTCGTAATAATAATAAAGAATGGAAGCCTTCGACGCATAAATGGCTTATAGAAGTTTTAGAGACCTATGAAGTAGATCCGAGAATAGTGAACTTTTTCAAAACTGTTATGTCAACTTGACGGACGAACATCGAAATCAGCTGAACAGGCATAAGAACAGGTAGAGTGTCCATCAAGAGGGGAATTTTTCAGAGAGATTCTTTGAATTCATTATGGAAAGGGATTCATACTGAAAGGCTACTCACGCAACATTTTAATAAACCATCTGTTATACGTCGATGACTTAAAACTGATGGCAGCAAACAGAGACCAACTAGAGTATGAACTTTAGGCTGGACAAATGTCGTTCCCTGAACATATCAGGGGGAAAATCCAATAGACATCTCTTACCTTATCTAACGAAGAAGAAATGAAGGCAATGCTGTCAGGGGATCTTGGAATGACCTTGGAATGAAAGAATAGAGCAAGGCTTTATGAAAGACGAACTAACAGCATAGTTCACTAGAAGAATGAGGAGAATTCTGAAAACGAAACTGAAAAGCAAAAATCTCACAAAACCTGCGCTTGCTCAGTTCTCACCCACTCTTTCGGAATAGTGAAGTGAAGTAATACAGATCTAGATCGGCTCCAACGGAAAATGAGGACACTGTGCACAAAGGCCAACAAGCATCATCCTAAATGCTGTGTTGAGAAAACAACTTTTCCAAGAACTCGAGGAGGACACGGCTTAGTGGGCATAAATAAAATGGCGACTGAACAGATAAACAACTTGACACCTCTATTACTAAGCAAACACCCTCATGTAACTACCACACAGACGGATAGTACTAAAATTCAAAGATGGAGAGAGAAGCCCCTACACGGAAGACACCTGAATGAGGTCACCCAGGAACATGTCCTGCGTCGAACTATTGGCTGACTTCGGGAAGATTGTTTCCTGAAACAGAAGGTTCCCTCCTTGCCATTCAAGATCAAGTAGAGCGAACTAAAAAAATCAGCAGTACCTATATCATGAAGGATAGCAGCTTTACTGACGAAAGATGTCGTTACGGGTACCAAACATCAGAAACAATTCAACATATCACGGGAGGCTGCCAAATGTTTTCTGAGTATGAATATAAGAGTCAGCATGATGCAGTTTGTAAAATAAAAATAAAAATAAAGCCTTCCACGAATGGTGCTCAAACCCGACAGATGAAAAGAGGGCAGCATATATACTTGATAGGAACAACTGCAATCTAACTATTCAAGCCGCAAAACAAGTATTTAACAACACAGTAACAAAAAAGCTTCTAGATTGCCCAAGTGGTTCGCGCCCCTTTTGGTCACTCGCTAAGGTGATTAGCAATAATTTTCGCCATTCGACTTTTCCACCACTTCTTAAAGACGACGGTGCTCTGGCAACTAGCTCCAAAGAAAAGGCTGACCTTTTTGCAGCTATATTTGCCAAAAATTCTACTCTAGAAGCAGGCCAGAAAGAACCCCCCCCCAATATTCCCAAGGTTCAGGTTTCGATGCCAGAAGTTAAATTCCGTACAAAGAGCATCTGCCGAATCCTGAAACAGCTGAACAGCAGAAAGTCAACAGGACTCGATGGAATACCAGCTATTGTTCTGAAAAAGTGCGCACCCGAGCTCGCACCTCCGTTGTGTCGACTGTTTAAGCTGTCCTACGAGCAGAAAACTTTCCCAAACTTCTGGAAGGTTGCTAGAGTTCAGCCAATACCAAAAAAGGGGAAAAAGTGCATGCCTCGAAATTATCGTCCGATATCTTCACTACCCATTTTGTCCAAAGTAATGGAGACTGCTATTAATTTGCAGATAGTAAAACACCTAGAGGAAAACAATCTCATTAGCGACAATCAATACGGCGCTGTCGTTCAACGGTGACTTGCTCACCTATGTCACTCATCTTTGGAGAAACGCATGGGGAATCAATTTCAGTTGCCCTAGACATATCCAAGGCCTTCGATCGTGTATGGCACAGAGCATTACCATCTAAGCTTCCATCTTACGGTCTCCCAGAAGGACTTTGCAGCTGGCTCGGAAGTTTCCTCCACGAGAGACAACTTTATGTTGTGGTCGATGGTGCGGAGTCTGCACTTCATTCCGTCAACGCCGGTGTACCTCAGGGCTCAATCTTGTCCTCGACTCTGTTCCTAATGCATATTAATGACCTTTTAAATTCAACCAAGAATCAGATTTTAAGCTTTGCAGATGACAGCACTCTTATAGCGTCCACGACAAACAAGAAGCCTGTATCAGCGTCAACATCCAGTTCCCAAAGAATCGCTCAAGCTGTGACAATCAACAAAGATCTAGAAGTTATTCTAGAATGGGGTTCTGACAATCTGGTTGAATTCAATGCCTCTAAGACCCAGGCTACTCTGCTCACAAGAAAAACATCGACAGTTGCACCCCAACTAATAATGGAAAATAAAACAATAAAACCAACCAATGGACTTAAGCTTCTAGGGGTCAATATCAGTCCAAATGCAACCTGGCATGAGCACGTCTGCTCAGTTGCCAAGTCAGCTGCACAGAAGCTTAGCTATCTATTTCGTGCGAGGAAATTGTTCACTCCAAAGCAGCTTTTATTACGTTACAAGGCTCAAGTGCGTCCAGCTATGGAATATTGCTCTCATGCTTGGGGTTCAGCTCCTAAGCACTCGTTACTCCTACTTGATTCCTTTCAAAAAAGAGCAGTGCGCCTAATAGACGATCCAACGTTAACTGCCAACCTTCATAGTATCGATCACCGTAGGAAGGTTGGAGACTTATGCCTTTTTTACAGATACTACCACGGAAGGTGTTCTGCTGCCATTGCCTCCATGATTCCACCAGGGGCTCAATTTGATCGACAAACAAGGCTAGACGATAACAGTCACCAGTTTGCCGTGTATCTTTCTACAGACATCGGTGTATCAGAAGGCTTTTCTATACCGAACTGCAAGGCTATGGAATACCCTACCTCAAGATGTATTCCCCCTTGGTTACAACTTACAGCAGTTTAAGACACGCACAAACCGATTTCTTCTAAATTCATCTCGAGCGCTTGAAAGGGCGTTATAAGCTCAGTCTTTTCCCGAGAGATGCGTATAAAAAAAAACTTCTTCAGGAGCTCGTCGTACAACTGAAGATTCTGCAAGCCGGAACAATTCCAGACTATAAGTATCAGCCTGAAGTAATACTGGAGAACGATCATTACATGTTATACTAGGACCGCATAGTTTCAACAAACTGAACACAGAGACCAGACATAATTCTAGTGAAGAAAAAAGAGGAGGGAGCTATAGACGTAGCGATCCGAAATAACAACAATCTACGTCAAAAATGCTCTGAGAAAATATCGCTATATTGGGATCTATAGAATATATAGCACTTCAAATCAAGAGGCAGTGGGAAATGCTATAGGGGGTGTGAGAAATCACATCCTTTCTACAATAATAGGCTCAAGTTAAATAAAATAATAACAAGCTGATATAAATCGTACGAAGTCTGAACATACCACTGCATAATTCACACAACATTTTGTGTTTTTTAATTTATAGAAATTGGAGCAACCATTAAGACGAATGAGAAAACAATAACAAAATATGTTATATGGCATAACGCAAAAAGTGATATTTGAAGAAAATCAACTCAATGTTTTTCTCTTATAAATTCCTGGAAATCTGATTGCTATTCATATTGGTTCATGCTCCTGTGGTCCATTC
Source organism: Propylea japonica (assembly GCA_013421045.1). Classification (NCBI taxonomy): domain Eukaryota; kingdom Metazoa; phylum Arthropoda; class Insecta; order Coleoptera; family Coccinellidae; genus Propylea; species Propylea japonica. Next base: position 26,806,182 of record CM024243.1, on the reverse strand, counting down.
TAGGATTTTATTAATAAAGGGTACAATGGTATAAGTTCGTATCTCTTCGAAGGTCAATAACATGTAATATACTGAAAAAATTAAGTATCATTCGAAAAGGCACCGCATTGTGGTGAGCTCACCATAACTCGCCTATCATTCAACCTGCTATCCATTATTTCGTAGGAATATTACAATTTTATGTGAGGCACTTCACGTTCTGCGACAATATATCGTTAAATGTTTATTGTCAACGTTACAGCTACGAACAATTTTAAATAACCATTATTTAAAGTAATTTGTGTTCACTTTACGAAGTTTGCGGAGGTTAACATCATAAAATCGTTGAAATGTATAGGAAATATTAACTCTCTGATATTATACCGACATATTCATGTTTTGTGGAGTGGTTCTCCGATTGACTCGAACATGCCTGAACCTCACGAATGAAATGAATCTTATTATAATCAAAGCTCCTCAAGGAATTTCAAAAAAAATTGATTAGTATCAGAGATCTTCTTGTGGGTAAATAGCACGAAAAAATCGAGTTTCCTGAAAATAACAAATCAATTTCTTTATGCTGGGTTTTTGGAAGGTAGTAATTTCAGTACGAATGAACATGATAAATAATTCACAAATAAAACTTAATGTAGAAGATCACTCAAAACATCATTATTCTACATTAGTATTCATATCTGTGAAATATCTAAGTTTTCCCATTTATTCTTAGATGTAAGTTGATATTTATGGCTAATTACCACCACTGTTTGATTCTAAGGTAGATGATTATGAGTCTGTCGAAAGTCTCTGCGTTCTGCGAGTATTTGCGAATGGAATCAGAATTGCAAACAACAACCCGAATAGCCTCCACTCCATGCCACATATATCTCCTCCTAACTAACCTAACTAATCGAAGTACATACTAACTCTATCACGGATGAAGGTATTACAATACTGAAAAAATCAAAATTCAATAACTATTAGACTCATTAGTCATAATGCTTTTCTTTCGAATATGTCAAGAGCAAAGTGTAGGTACCATGTGAAATTTGCATTTGAAATTTATTGAACTAGGTTAGGACATTTTGGCAATTGACTTTGTAGGTGCCGGGAATTGTGAGGGTCGCTTTCTGTAGCAAGTATTTGTTGTTTTTAAGAATTCAATAATCCTTTTCCTACTTCGGAAACAATATTCAACATAGATATTCCTGGTTAGGTTAGGTAAACCTATTTTTCAAATATGCTTCAGAATTTAATTTTTATTCACTCAAACAAAAACTTAAAAAACAGTATTTATTTACCAAACAATACTTACAGGATGAATCAATATGAAATAGTGTGGATGTGTGCTTTCATTGAAACTAAATAGAGTTTTTGAATGTTTTACTCCAAAATAGTGCCAACAAAAAATAACTCTGAAACTTTTCGGGGGGGTTTGAACAACCAAACCCCCCCTCCTGGCTGAGCCCTTGAAGCCTACCTTTATATTAATGACAGCAATACATGATGATGTTCTTGTGTTATCCTCGTTGGTTCAAAGTTGTTTGAATGGTATCAAAACAATGCTGTTTTCTTCTCGAGTCCTCCATTATATTTATGTTGAAGGCCCCTGCCAAAATTATTTGGAAGTCATCTTTACTTATATTCTCTAGTATCGGTGTCAGTTGTAAAATCATTGTCTCTGTGCAGGAGCGTATCCAGAAAGCGAGTCTGATGGGGGTAGTTTTTAGCGAGTGACCGGACTGATCTTGAGTGAAAAGCGGGGGGGGTTGATTGATCGAATCTCATTTTGTTCTGGGGGGGGGTTTTACCCCCAGTACTCCCCCCCTTCCGTAAATACGCCCATGTCTCTGTGCTACCATCATTCAACCCCCCCATTCATATCCATTTTCTTTTTACTTTGATGAATTCGACTGCGGCACATTCGAATTGACCTTTTCTTGAAATTCTCTCAAGGTCTTTCCTTTCCACTGCTTGCATATCTCTCCTGGTATAGATTGCAACTCTACCATGTTCACCGCTTTGGAATGAAATTGTTGATAGGAAAGGACTTCATGTGTATCAGAATTTTCTGTGCAAATGGAAATTTGTCCAGTGGTGTAAAAGTTTGGGGGTAGAACCTTTGTGCAATTCAATAGCTCCGCCAATGGCACGTCTATAAAAACCCAGTAAAGTACTCAAAAGTAGCTATTATTAGTGACACAGAGACAATGTGTGTACAAGAACGATCAACCTTTTTCTATAAAAACTTCTCTCTTATTTTCAGACAATCATCTTTAAAAAGATTCAGTGGTCTACTAAGTAGAACACATTCAAAATCTTACCTAAACTTACCTAACTTAACCTGAATAGAACACATTCAAAACCGATTAAATTATCTTATCTCCAGAAGGCACTCCTTGAAGCTGGTAAACTATTAGAAAAGCATGAACATGCTAAGAGCTAAGTAATTGGGGAAAAATAGACTAAATGGGAGTTGAAAGTCAAAGCGAGAGGTTTAGTCCAATATAATGTGAATATCGATGACATAATTGATAGGTTTCCAAATAATATCTAGTATTTATTTCTGAAACTTATATAGAGAGAACGATATTATGTTTTTCTTCCCCAATATATGATTGAATATGCTCATTAATTCTCATAGAAGGCTCAAGAACAGAAGGTACAAATTTGGTATCATTATTAGGTAACTCAAAAACATTCTGGCTCAAAACATTTTGAGCCGAAATTAAGCGAGAAATAATTCTTTTTGATATCCTTTCTTCAAGGATTTTCACGATATTTTCTTTATTGATTCATTACTGAACAGCTTATTATGAATTCTCGACCCGATATGATTCGAAGTATTGAAAATTTTCGAAAAGTTCAATTTTAAATCTCAAGATCATTCGTACTGATTTGTATTGAAAAACTTGGCCGATAGATTTCGATCACATATTATGTACCATGAAATTTTCGAATCGCTCGGTCCTTCTGTCGAAAATTTTCAGATTTTTCATTCGCGAATTGTTTTGGACCTCGTCGTCTCACAATTTGAAAATAGCAGACATTGGAGCTAAACCATGGAATGCTACTTACCTAGAATCAAGCATGCAGTAATCAATCTACCTAAAATTATTGATATATTACTTGAGATATTTTCTATCATATTTACTTCTTCTGTTCAATGTTTCGGCCAGCATTCTCCAACCGTCCTCAGGCACTTTAGACTCTTAACTATCAGGAAAGCTGCAGTTTTCAGAAAACAATCGATGACTTTTGACTTGTTGATGAAGAAACCGTAGTCAAACTCAATTCTGTCCGTGGAGCCGGCCGCCGTCCGTCGTAAGCTAGCACGATAACTTTCGAATTGATTGTCCTAGAGACTTGAGATATTCAGAGTGAGTTCCGGTCCCAAATGCCCCGGTTAAATTCGTTAACCAGCCAAATATACAGGGTGTTCCATAACTAAAATATGGCCATTTAAAATTTATGTTCCTCAATATCTCTGACAAAACGAAACCAATCGAAATGAAATGTTGCAGCCACATGCAAAATCTCGTGGCTATAGTGAACAGGGTGAGCATATTTCGATGTTTTAGTACTACAACTTTTAAACCAGAGGAGATAGACAAAATCTGATACCCACTTCTCGATCTCTCCTTCTGAAAAACTAACAAGAGTAGTATCCATTTCTGGCTACTTCTTTTGTTTTCGAGTTATAAGCGGAAATTGGAAAAGTGGCAATATCGAAAAAAAATTCATATCTCCGCTAATACTGATGATAGAGCTCTGAAGTTTAAGCATTGTACAGTCCCTTTTCACGTAGAATCCAGTTGCGCGCTCGCCTTCTTTGCATCATTTCTAATTACGAAGCTATGACCCAAAGTTATGTTTTTTTAAACGGGAATACTAGATTTTTGTGCCATTTTCTAAAGGCCTAATTTTTTCTGATTTCAAAAATATATAACATTGTATGGTTTGCATCCATATGAGTATGGAAAATTGTCATAAACCTATTTTCATCCGAGTCTCAATATTTTCTATGGTTTCAACTGTTGATGAACACATGGAGCTTCCTATAACAAGAGCAATCTCCTTCCGTCAATCTCATTATTTCTATGCTTTCAACAAATTTCTACAAAATTTGAACATGGATATATCTCTCTTATATCTTTAAATGGATTACGAAATAACGAAAAGATCCACATGATCCTCTGTTTCAATTGATATACTTAGTTATAATCAGATGGATGCGGAGAATATTGTTATATTGCTCTCCAGAATAAATACGCACTAGTGCCAGTCTATTTCTAATCGCATATGAAATAACGCATATAGATATGATTAACGTTATCAATTCAATTAGAAAAGTAACAAAGTTTCACAGCATTCTTCGATCTTAGAGAAATTGAGTGAAGAGCATAGAAATGAAAAGGCTACTGTTAATCTTTGTGGTAATTATACGATGCTAAATGTTTCTGTGCTCATCAACAGTTAAATCCATAGAAAATATTGAGACTCAGATGAAAATAGATTTTTGATCATTTTCTATACTCATATCGATACAAACGATACAATGTTATATATTTTTGAAATCAGAAAAAATTAAGCTTTCAGAAAATGGCACAAGAATCTAGTATTCCCATTCAAAAAAAACATAACTTTGGGTCATAGCTTCGTAATTAGAAATGGTGCAAAAAAGGCGAGCACGCCACTGGATTCTACGTGAAAAGGTGCCTGTATAATGTTTTAATTCCAGAGCTCTATCATCAGTATTATAGGAGATATGAATTTTTTTCGATATCGCAACTTTTCCAATTTTCGCTTATAACTCGAAAACAGAAGAAGATAGCCAAAAATGAATACTACTCTTGTTAGTTTCTCAGAAAAAGAGATCGAGAAGTGGGTATCAGATTTTGTCTATCTCCTCTGGTTTAAAAGTTGTAGTGCTAAAACATCGAAATATGCCCACCCTGTACACAGAACCATAGACAAATGAATTGGAATGTTGAATAGAAGAAACTTAATATTTCCATGAAAACATATCCGAATTAAATTTATTTTGTGAATAAAGTCTGATATATTGAATGTTCATGCGGAATTTTGTGGCCATAGTGTTAACAGAACCATAGAAAATTCAATTGGAATGTTGAAAAGGAGAATCTTCCTAGTTCCATAACAAGATTCGGATGAAATTTTTTTTTTGTGGATGAAGACTGATATACCGAATTTTCGTGCAAGATTTCAAGAGGATCGCATCATCAGAACCATAGAATTTAATTCTTTTAATTATTATTTCATTACAAATTTTATTTTTTGAATAATTTTAAGAATCTTATCACGATTGTGCTGAGATTCTACATTTATATATTTGGTATCAATCTCAAGTCCCACATTAATTTTTGAGGTAATAGACTTATTGCTCTACCAATGAACGAGTCCTCAAAAGCTCCTGCTAAGGTTTTTCCTGATTCTGTTTCTTATTTTTTCAACTGAAATATCAAATGAATTTTTGACGACTGTCAAAAATAATTTCATTATGGGAGCCTAGATGTTCACTGATGGTGTTTTCGATTATTGGCATGAAAGCTGCTTTCTTCAATTTTCTACGTCACAGTTTTTCTATTGTTGATATTATGAAAGCTCCGCCCATTAAATCCTGTGGTCTTCATTTAAAACATGTCTAACAAACCGGGACTTATCAGTATCTCCAACTTGAGCCAGTTTTTTATGTTTTTTGATTCAAATATTCTGACGTTCAGTTTCTCTAATTATAGGATTTACCGCACTCGAATGGTATTCCATACATACATTTTAGTTGGATTTCATTATTACCTTTTAGTGAAGAAAGTTGTTTATCTGAGAGTCAAGAGTCTAAACGTCCATAGAGTTTTTCACTGACGACGGCTGACAAAGGCTTGCCGGAACGTTGAAGAGAAGAAGTAAATATAACGGAAATAGCCCCAATAACATATCAATGAATGTTTCATCTTCAAAAAATTCACGATAACAACTACCTAACATTAACAAAAATACTCGCAAATTGCGAAATTTATTTTGTAAATAGATCACGCATGCCCACTCATCAATTAGACACGGTGTTCTTAATGTATCGATTTCTGAAATATCCATGCCTAAAATTACCCAAGCGCAGATAGAAGGAATGATTTCCTTGAAACGTTTAGTTAAGCCACCGTTATTACACGGGTAAATTGCGCTAATATAATTTCGACAAATCGCTGCATAATACTTCTTTATTAACATAATTTCTCCACCACGTAAGTGGGGCTTCAGACGTGTGAGAGCATTAACCGAATTCAATTGAGTTAAACGCGGTGTTTAATGTTATTAGTCTTTGTTTTTGCCTAATAAATCGCCCCACTGTTCACTTTCTTCCAGAAACAATGGATTTTTAATTTTATGGAGCTTATAAATATTTTCAAATTAGTGTTAGCGGTCGGCGCTAAATTAGAAGGGAAATAAATGGTATTTAGAAACGACCATTTATGAGGAATTTATGGGATAAGATTAAATGAAATTAATTGCGGATGAATAAATTAATTAATAACTCCACTAATTTTTCAAATGTGCGTTTCGCTGGGTGGTAAAACTATTAACTCATGATGAATGAAATTACTCAGAATTAAAATAATTCATAAGAATATCACTTGAAGTGCGTCAAAGGCAAATGAATTTATTTTTGTAAAATAATTGTAGAGACATAAACGTGTTATTCTATGCTTAGGGCCGACCTGATTAGACAGCTCTATTTCGGATCAAGATGTACAAAAATTAATGTCAGACTGATACTCAATTCATTCATATAAACAATTTCTTTTCGAAGTTCGAATTGAAACTAATCACATTCAGAATGGGATTATACAAATTCAAAGAGATAATGAGCAACTACAAAATGGTAAACACAATTGGGAATAAACCCCATATTGGTAAATGACATTTCCATTTGAATTTTTTACTCAAGATGAAAAACGTATTAATCAGATCATTCGTGTTTTGAATTGTTATAATATACAGGGTGTTTCATTGGTAAATGGACACATCACGGTAACCTGAACTAGAGCTACACTAGGCGAGTCTAAAAAAGCCGTATATGACAGGTCTAATCAATTTCATAACCAATATACACGGTGGATCGTGTATTCACCTGTTTACGCCGCGCGACTGCATCGACCGTGGTGGAATAGGCGCGCTTGGAGCTGGCTGGCCGGAAGCCAACATCATCTCTCCAAATGATTATAACTTTCGAACCAACCAATTTTCTGCTCCTTTCAAATTTCAAAATTCTTTTATACAGGGTGTTGAGTCTCAGCTTGTAGTATTTTTTTAATACGGATCTGGATCGATCGATCTGCGGTAGTGAACATGCATTCCAAATATCAACGCAGTTTAGTGATGTTATGACAAAAAGATCCTATGAATTAGGGGTCTCTGATACATTGTTTCACAGGGTGTTAAAATTCAGGGAAAAAATTGTTTTCAGAGAAATATATTTGAAATCTTACAAGACACAAGACACATTTTTTCAACCAAAAGTTATTTTTTATATTCAACATTGCGTCCGTACGACTGCTGTACGAATAAATTTGGTAAAAAAAACGATACGCCAATGTTTTTTTAATTTAAAATAAGTTTCGTAATCACCACATAGTTTACTGTGAGAATGATATCTGGAGTTTTTTACCCTCGAGGAATAATGAAATGCTATTCCATCTAAGAAAATAACTTTCTTCCTACCCAGTAGATTAAATGGAGAATCATATCGCCTATTTTTGGATGTAAGTTTACCAGAAGATATTAGTCGTAAGTAAAAAACTCAAAATACCATTCGCACTGTAAACTATGTGGTGATTAAGAAACTAATTTTTATATTTGAAAAAAAAACATTGGCGTATCCTTTTTTTCAACAAATTTATTCGGACACCACTGAAAATTATGAATGATTTTTTATTGAAAAAAATGTGTTTGATGCGTTCTAATAATCTACCAAAAAGTAAACAAAAATCTTTTAATGTTTCGAAAATACTTCCGACAAACCAATTGTTTTCCTTAATCTCAACCCTGTATTTCAGAAATAATGCCTCAGAGACCCATAGTTCATCGAAACGTTATGTCATGAAATCATCCAAGGATGAAAATCTCGAATTTACGGCACCTTATTCGGAAACAGCCTGTACATATCAATCTTTCCCTGGAGGTTTCTTTGAGTGAACTGACGTGCGGGACAATTAAATTTACTGAAACCTATCGAAAATTTTCTGCTCCTTCCAAATCTCTCAATCAAATTATTAAATTCTAATATACAGGGTGTTGAATCTCAGCTTGAAAGAAGTCCCATATTTTTCAAATACGAACCTGGAATTTTTGGGGATTCAAATATAAATCGATCGACCTACGGAAGTGAAACATACGTTCCGAATATATCAACGCACTATACTGGTTGATTCAAAAGTTATGAGTATTTGAAATTTTTGGTGAATACATGAACCACCCTGTATCTCGGTTATGAAATTGATTAGATTGAATTATCATATATGGGTTTTTTGGACTCGCCTAGGGCATGTTCATTTACCAAGGAAACACCCTGTATGTCAGGTTACATATATGGGACGGAAGAGCGATTGTTGGAAAGCAGATTCGTACTGTTTATAATAATTTTGACAATAAACAGGGTGTTTCTGAATTGATTCAAAAGATTATAGGGGGTGATTTCATGAAGATAGGTCAAATGAATGTTGGTCTGGAAATGTATTGTTTTCAAGATACAGGTTGTTGAAGTTTAACTTAAAAACTGACTATAAACGTGGTACGCCATTGAGATATATAAAACTAAAAATTGTTTCTGAATTCTTCATTTCAGTCTTTCTTTCGTTTGGGGCACCGTTTTTATAAAAAAAATAAAACATCTTAACATCAATATAGCGGAATAATAAGTTGCTTATTAATACAACATGGTTTCCTCTAGTCAAATAAATTATTTTTGGCGCACCTGTCTCTAGAGAAACGGCATGCCTTATAGTTTTGTCCGAATTTCTGTGAGTTTCGCATTTCGATGTCAAAACAATTCTGCTCGGCTAATAACTGTTAGTTTCTATCGGAAGAACCAAGACACTTGATATTTCCAGAGTAGAAATAACTCGGTTGGGTTCGCTAGAAGGCCACATCGGTCGAATAGTTTTCGCGTTATAAATATTTGAAAGTTTGTTTTTCGAATGTTCTAGATTTTTGAATTTCAATCGGATTCCAAGTTTTATACAAGGTGTCTGTAAACAAATGCGAGGGACTTTGGGGGCTGATTCCTCGATGAAAATAAGGAGGAGTAGTTCATATAATTTTTTTGGAAATCGACCCCCGTTCCAAAATACAGCCTTTGGAAGGCTCTGATTAGAATGAATGATACCTCATATTATAGGTAAATTAATTCTCTACAAACATCTTTCCGAACACTTCATTCTAGAACCTCCGTTTCAAAATATTCCCAATAAACTTGGTAGCAGATAAATTTTTTTTTCATGTTTCCCTCTTCGAACTTTTTCTTCTAGAACTTACCGTTTTCGAAATATTCCGAATAAACTTGGTAGTAGATATAAAAAAAATTTTCATGTTTCGTTTTGAATACATCGGTCTCTGTTGATCTGATTAGAATGGATGATACCTCGTTTTATAGGTAAATTAATTCTCTACAAACATCTTTCCGAAAACTTAATTCTAGAACCTCCGTTTTCTAAATATTCCGAATAAACTTGGTAGCAGATAAATTTTTTTTCATGTTTCATTGCGAATACATCGGCCCCTGTTCATCCTATTAGGATGATTGATGACGAGTTTTAATTTTTTTACGGCTTCCTAAAAACACTGAGTCATAAAACTATACATAATATGGAGCACTAAGTAGATGTTCTTCACACAAATTTTTTGGATCTCATAACTTTAGATATTATTAGGGATTGAAAATAACAACTCCTTATGATTTTCCTTGAAAAATTGTTTTCGTGGGATAGATTTCCGAAAAATAAAATTCTCTTATGGTTTCCCATTCAATTCTGGAGAATCATCTCCCTGAGTCCCTCGCATTTGTTTACAGACACCCTGTATTGAGGTATACAAAACACAAGGACCTGACGAATAAAAATGAAAACAATTATTACTCGGCAACCGGGCACACAAATGGCCTCATTGAACGAGGGTGAAATTACAATAAATGAAAAACTGAAAAATCACTAGATAGAAGAGCTTAAGGGTTCCTTAGTTAAGATTCTCTTATATGGTGCTTCTGTGACTATTTATTTTGGCGCTTTATCATCAAATGGGTTTGGCTTTGACATGAATGAAAACTCCCGTGCTGAATATAGGGTAGAAATGGCTGAAATTAATGAACATTTGCTACCCCCGAGTACGATCGTAACGTTGAATTAGCAGAAAGATTTTTTCAGTTATTGGCTACATTCAGTTTCACTCCAAAAACTTTATAATAGCGATAATAACTCGGAATTCGACGCCCTGCAATTCAGCCCCCTCAATCATTTCCCATCAACAACACCCTGTATGGTACAAGTCAAACAGTAAATTATGTATATCGCATTACCAACCGCACACAAAGGCTGCCCCAAATTGAATTATAGCAAGAGATACCGGATCTGGGTGGTCCGTCGTTTGGTCCATGAAAGGAGAGTCGTTCCTGTTTTAATTTCATATCATTACTAGAATTTCTATCGGCTCTAACAAGTATATCGACTCTTCACTTTCAAATATCGATGCTACAAAATATCTCTTCGAAGTGTTGTTGGCCGCTATCGAAACCAAATCCATCAATCTAATAGCACCGCGTCTAAAGAAACATGATTTAATGAACTAATCGTGTCTTGTTTTTTGGGCTATGGAGTCACGAACTATCCTTTTCGTTTTGAGATGTCTATTAGTTATAGTTTTGTTGCGTGAACATAATTACAGTTTTGTCGTAAATTTTATTTGATATCTGAATTGTTCTCATATGACTCCTTGAAATGATAGCGAAAATAAATCAGATATGACCAAAGTTATGACTTCGATATCAGTCATGACTACAGCTACTATGACATCTAGGCTATTTCGAATTTACTTCAACAACGATCTACTCTAGAAATAATTATCATAGTCTATCACTTTGAGGGTTGAATACAAGAAAACGAACAAATATTTCGACTTTCTGATGTCCTATCATTGAACGATTAAAAAAATTGAAATAAGCTCTGACGTCAAACCATAATACATGTTTGTTCATACTGGGAACACAATAATTCACATTTGAATATCCTGGGAACTATTTGTTTATTTTATTCATTTATGATTTCAAATGTTCCATGAAATCTTAAACCTAACATAACCTAACCTAACCTAACCTAACCTAACCTGAAAATTTCGGAAATTATCGTGTTAGAAATGGATGTGAACAATCGAACCATAGCTTTTGACCTAAGTCAGATGATCAATTCATAAAATAAAATTCAATCCGAAAAAATTAAAAATAAAAATATTATCTTATTACCTATCCCTCCCGATATGATATGATTTCTTCGTATACTTCTTGTTTCCATATACCGTTTATTCTAACTGGAGTCTTGAATTGAAAAATGAATGAAATGAAACCAATAGTACTAGAAAAGTTTAATTTCAATACTTTTTACGATTTGAACAGAAATATTAAATTCATAGCTCATTTTTTCAATAAAAATTGATTTGGATTACGCTCGAATTAGGATTGATCGAACACCGACATGTCAAATTTTGGCAGATTTGTACTTATTTTTATGGTGAAATAAAGAATTTCATGGAAAAAATGAATGAATTTTTGAATTCACATTGAATGTTCGAGAACTATTCCAATGATAGTTCGAGCTTTTGTCCGAATGTTGCATCTTCAAATCGTAAGAACTCAAACAATTTTCGTTCCGAACAAGCTGAAGAATTACATTTCTGTATACTTGACTGTATTGACGCATTTTAGATAGATAGATAGATAGATAGATAGATTTTAGGACAGTCAAAATTTCAGTGATACATATCGGTCAGTAGGACTTTTTTTAAGTCTACTGTTCAAAGAATCTTCACAAAATTCTGCGTCTCAGTACCGCTATCGAGCAACTAAATATAAAATTTCGGCCCGATATGACTAGTTTGGAAAATTCTTCCCAGAGCAACCACGCAAAACGAAACTGCCTGGGTGCAAATGACAGACACAACCGTATCATTATCCAAGGGGTAGATAGGACCCACTCTCCCTTCCTGTTTCTCAGACCGACCGCATTGGGCAACTATACAAATGATGATAATAACATAACAGTTTCCAATCTATTATATAGACATGAATTGAACATTTAATATTACAGTTATGGATGTATTTCAACCCCCTTCGCATTCAAGCCTATGACTTAATCAAATAGTCATCCTTGAATCCAAAACGAACAAATAGGTTTACCACACTATCAATTTGTCCTATAGAGGCTTGATATTGCATACGCATTTTAACAGATCTATAATAATTTAATATGTAGGTATAAGGGAGGTTTGAGCTCATCGCTTGATATGACATGAATAGCAATTATAAGTATCGCAATAATTTATAATAAACATATACATTACATATCTGAATAATACCGAAAAAATAAAAGGAATGATTCCTCAGATCATTTTATGATAAAAGGTTCCGATAAATGTAGGCTTGAAAATGCATTGTTTCCAGTGACGGCTCGTGCCCTCCAGATGGGGGTCGGCCAGACCAAAAGAAATATATATATATATATATATATATAACACAGATTTTTTTATTCGCGATTGTAAACTCTTAATTTTTTTTGCCATCACAGCCGCCTCGTCATTGGTTTGTCCGAATAATTTAGTCGCTATATTAAAATGATTGAAATTGTCTAACAAGTTATTGAAAATATCATTCGCGGTTCAAATTTTACGGACATCGCAAAATCCCCAAAAATCGTTTCGATAATTCACCGTGTCGTCAATATTTGACAGATACATTAATATCTATTGTCTCGTCTATTCCCCAAGAAGAGTACGTTGCACTGTCTATTTCCTCATAAATTAATTCCCTCGCCGAATCATATAAATCACTCTGTATGGTTCTTGACAAACCAAAAATACCGACGGCGCGGAGGGCTAAACACAATTTTTGAAATCTTTGTCTAAATTCGCGGCGATTAAACGACCTCCTAAAAATTCTCATGATTGTTTCTTGTGTCAATAGGAAAGGGATCATATTCATAGATGTTTCATAATTTTACTACTTTCCCTACCTTATCGTCGAAACTTTTTATAAATTTGCGATGAGCACTCGAGCACTGTCCGAACAATTCAAAATATTTTGTTTTCCGACTCACCAAGTCGACGCTGCTTTACACAACCTCCCTTACATGTGCCATTACCTAGTATCTCAAATTTAACAATCAAATAAATTTAACAAACTCACGGAAGTAGCCAAATAAATTTTAATAACACTGGACACTTGTATTACACTGTCGACTTACCCCTTAGAAATACTAACCCCTTTTCAATTCCTTATACATAAGCGAAGATCGCGAAATGCGATTCTAGATGAATCCCTTCTTCTGAGGTACGGCCTGCCGACCTAGCCGCGTATTCTAGACCTTTTGAAATCACGATATTCCTAAAGTTAAGAATACATTAATGATATTTTCATGATCAGAAAATCAGTAACTACTATCGAACGGTACAAAACCGATCTTTCCTGAAATAGTTATAATTAACTATTCATTCGATCAGTGAAAGAACTGTGCAAATTAGCAACTTCTGCTTCGCAGGGTAGGCCTGCCGACCGTGACTATTGGGAAGAGACCTACTATCGATGCGTTGTACCGTTCTACTGAGTGGCCGTATTCTGGACGTATGTCGTAGTATCGCTTCATTTACGTACTGGTAGTACGGCCGAGGGCTGTGGGCCGACCTTGGTGTCACAATTGTAACATTTGTGTTACATTTCAGATCTACTGTTACGGTGTAACGTACATTCTGAATTGTTAGCTTTCGGTGATGTTACGATATGTTACTATTTATAATTTTGGGTTTGTTACAAAAAGAACAATCGCTAGATGCTTTGGAAATCGAATATTTGGTGAGCCAGAAAGGAAATGTGGGCGGAATAAGTTATATTTTTCTGTTCTGAGTGGAAATATTAAATATCCAGGCAATTTTAATATCGAAATTGATAATTCAGAATGACTTTGAATGACTCAGGATTATTTTCAATTTCCCGATTTTTTTGGGTCGGCCCGGCCGACCCTGCCGACCCCGACGAGCCGTCACTGATTGTTTCCAAGATTGAAGTATTACTTGCAATCTAACTTTAAAAGTGTTGCACCACTGAGATATTCCAAACTAACTAATTATTTTTTACGGTGAATGGATTGCGCTATCGAGAGATGATTAATGATTTTTTATGGCCGGAATTGGATAGTATTGATCTGGACAACGTTCAACAAGACGGCGCTTGGGTACCTGCCCACCAGAACATTGAGGGAAATAAAAGAGCTGATGCCCTTGCAAAAAGAGGAGCAAACACACCCTTCACCGGACCCGTGCCCTCCTGTTGGGTATCACCTACACTGATTAGGGCAGAGGTAGGCGTTTGGGAAAAAAGGGAGAAACACTCTTACTGGAAACACATCCGGTCAAAGACAAGCAAAGAGACTAATCGAACCTCCAAAGAGAAGGCTCAACAAGCTCTATCGTTGTCAAAAAACGAGTTAAGGCTGCTAATCGGCCTTCTCACAGGGCATTGTCCCGTGAGATATCACCTAGACAAGATCGGTAAAGAAAACTCCGATATTTGTAGGTTATGTGAATCGGCCACTGAAACCACCGAGCACATACTATGCCAATGCACTGCGCTGGCGCAAACCAGACTTACTCTACTAGGTGGCGCGTTATTAACGCCAGCCGACATAAGAGCGAAGTCTCCTAAGGAAGTAACCAGCTTTGCTAAGGAGGTTAGATTCCTGGGAAAAACGTGGTTTTAGCATGGTAACGCACAAAAGACCTTATTGGTCGCAGTGCAGAAGGGTAATCAACGTGCCGATCGACCACTATCTAATCTAATCTAACAAGACGGGGCGACGTGCCACACACAAGCAACGAAACCATTGATCTTTTACGGGAAAATTTTCCGGAGCGTGTTATCTCTCGAAGAGTTGATCACAATTGGCCACTGAGATCTTGTGATTTAACACCTTGCGACTTCTTCCTTTGTGGCCAAGTGAAAGAAAAGGTCTACGCCAATAGCCCAGCGTCGATTCAAGACCTCAAAGATGCAATTCGTGAGACTATCGTGGACAAAGGCAGCCACTTTGCAATATTGTTGTGAAAAATTTCATTAAAAGGATATGGTCCTGTGAGCGTGGTCGTGGTGGTCATTTGCCTGATGTTATTTTCCACTATCAACGGCATAGCTTCTTCTTTATAGTGAAATAAACATCCGATCATTTATATTGAAAAATGCATTTTTCTTTGAATATCAAAATAACACTTTATGAGGATTATACAATGCTTCTACGTATGACATCATTGAACCAATCATTGTTCTTTTGCGCAACGAATTAGAGCATAATTTTATTTATCAGGATGATAAGGTTCACCACACCGATTAAGAGGGTTTCAAAGAATTCTTCAAGAGAACAATAACCAAAGAATGATCTGACCAACAAACTTCGCTTAGTTCAATAGCTTTTGAACTAATCGGCCGAATGCATTCAAATTTGGAACTTTTGTCACTCTTCACAATTATCATCTTTCAATATTTCTTATAGGGAATGAATCAGATCCGGACTAGAAAAATTTTGAACTTCTTCTTTATTCGTGAACATTATGATTTTTTCACGTTTTCGTAACCACAAAGAATTAATTCATAATAAAAATCCAAATCTTTGCTTAGTACAGGCATACAGGGTGATCAATGAATATTCTCTAATGAGTGAAATTTCATATTTTGATTAATCTTTAACTCATCGGTAGAACTACTTCGAATTTTGCTGTTTTGTCAACTTTTCCCGACTGTTCTCCTCAATTCTCCGTCAAAACAAAAAAAAAACAGACCCGGAGTAGGAAAATTCTAGACTTCTACATTTCTACTGATATCGGATCACCCTGTACATAAACATCATATTTTTTTACTTCTATGCCCGTAAAGAAGCAGTTTATCAAGAGAACTAAGAATGATCAATGAATATTATCTCAGACGAAAAACGATTTTCTTCAGCTTGATTGATTGTTCAATTGGCTTTTTTCAGAATATTTGAACTACGGATCGTTCGCAATTCCCGTAATTTTTGACCTACAGTCTGTAAACAATTATCATAAAGAAAATCTTTTCAAAGTTGAATGTGTGCCTAATTTCATTACCTCGCAGATCTTCTGAGCCAATAGCAAAATTTCAACGAAATTTAAAATCACTTTCTGCTCCACATTTGTACAACTTCATCCTGAATTCTAAGACCTAATCACTTATTCTCAAGTGAATTATTGAGATGAATTGCGTTATATGAGGCTCTCAAGATTGAAATGATGATATATTTGAATATGAGCCAATTTAAAAAAAAATAGTTTCCTCGAATGTATTTTTAATTATTACCCTGTATGATGATGCCACGCAGATTTTTTTGATATTCTTTATGAATTGCTTCTTCACAGACGTAAAAATAATAAAAAGCATAATGTTGACTCACAGGGTGATCCGATAACATTGCAAATGTAGAAAGTCTAGAATTTTTCTAGTCCAGATCTGTTTTTTCACCTTCAGGAAAATTTGTAAAAGGTTGTAGAGAAAGGTGACAAATCTGCAAAGTTCGAAATAATTCTACCGATATGTTCAAGACTAATCGACATATGACATTTTCCACATGAGAGAATATTTATTAAACACCCTGTATGAACTTGCTAAGCAAAGATTCAGATTTTTTATGATGGATTAATTTTTGTGGTTACGAAAACGCAAACAAATCGTAATTTTCACGTACAGGATGATCCAATATTCACGAAAATAGAAAAAGTTCCTAATTTTCTAGTCCGAATCTGATTCATTTAACTTCAGAAATATTGAAAGATGGTAATCGTGAAGAGCGAAAAAAGTTCCAAAGTTGAAATAACTCGGTCGATTAGTTCATGAGTTATTGAACTATAAAATTTAATCCATAATATGAAAATCACCTTGTATACCCCAAACGAAGACTCTCAAGCGATTATAACCTCTTGATAAGAGTCATAGGCTTATATAGCCTCAGTCTTCAGGGGGGGCTGCGGCCCCTGTACCTATACGTAGTTTTTGATAAGAATCTTTCAGGGAGGGCCAGAGGTACATCAGCGGGGGCCTGGTCCTCATCTTGACACCCCCCCCTAAATACGCCAGTGACAAGAGTCCTCATTGATATCCTTGATTCATGGTATCCGTTTGTCGCACTCATCCTGGGACAACCTGTATACCTGAGATGGTTAGCCTAGAACATCTGAAATTGAGATGAAGTGAAGAACAATAGCTTCAAGCCTATTTACATTAAATCTTAAAGCATCAAAGCTTGAGAAAACGTGTTTCAAACCAATCGTCGTGTGAGAGATGTGAAAGCAAATTGAACATAATGTTTGTAATAACTATTTTCCTACGAACAACAAGCTGTAACCTTATGACCATCAATTCAAAACGCCGATATAGGAAAAGAACATTTATATCCAACGGGAAATGATAATGATATAATTTTATACTTATATGGGTGGCTGCCCAGTCAAGCCGACTCGAAATTAGTGTAGTATTGAAAGACTGGATTGTTATTGGAGATATAACAATAGCACAAAATATGAAAGCGTTAATGGTTTTAACGTGATAAAGCAGTATAGACGGCATCTTTAATTACCGATTCAAACTGATGCTTTATGTTCTAGCCAGAATGAATGACGTGAATAAAAATTTGAACAGGAAATAGTTATGGCTTAGTTCGCTTCAACTTGAGATTCATGCAAAAAATATGAAAGAGGAACTTGTCCTATCGACTACGAATAAAACAAATATATTAAACGAAGAAATGCCTTCGATAAGGGATCAACAGTTTAGTTGAATTATTTTCATTATTCATTATCTTATAATCATTCGCGTACTCACCAGCTCTGAACATTAAACTGAAATAACCCTATGAATCGTCAATTTCTAAACTTGCTTCTATGATTCAAAATCATATTTTGGTTTCAAATTCCATAGCTACGATAAGAGGAACCAAACCAGAAAAAAACTTATTCACAGGGAAGCTGGTCAGACTCTTGTTTTTATTCATTGAGTGACGAATCGCTCGCACAAAAAAAGATTCAAAATAGAGCAAACTAAGGTTCGGAACTTTTAGACTTTTTCGTTGTTATCATGTTAGCGGAGAATGAGCAGCTAGCACAAAAGTTGATATGTCATTCGAAAGAACACTAAATGAGGTATTTTTTACTGAAGAGAAAGCGTGTGCATAACTGTTAATATTTCATCGAAAAAACCATTGGAAAAATGCGACTGATTTTGTTAATTTCAGAATCGTGATATTCTTCTCCTTACCACGCCTGCAATAAGAGTGTTTTCTGCACACAGACTCTCTCATCCTGTAGCAAATTTATTGCCCTTTCCGAATATATGGTCAAATTTAATGAGACTACAAGGAAAACTGAATAATGATCTTTTTAGAGAAAAAACTTGAAATTTTGCGTGAAATCAAGAAATGTTAAATTGAAGAATAACCGTCAACATTTCGACCATGTGTTATGTGACATTTTTTGTTGCAAATCACTTGTATAATCACCTCTCAAAGTTTGTCCACTTTAGAAGTGGACACCCGGTATATAAACGGTATTAAAAAGCCGCAGATTGTTAAATGAGAGTGCAAGCGGAAAATTGTTCAAGCAACGGTACAAAAGCGAAAGCTCTGACATGAGCAATCTCCTAAGAAACAAATTCCCAAAACCCAGACTGTGGTGCCGGTGGTGCTGGGTTCGAGGGCATGGATGGTTGTGCGTGTCTTGAGTAAAGTTTCCCAATAACAAACGGTAATCTGGGTACATGCCCTAGGGGCGAGCCCAATAAAGAGACAAAAAAAATTCCCAAAAATGAGATCCTCTTTTGCTGGCATATATCGGTTCTCAATAACAACAACGGGTTTTACGGACAGGAGGTGAAAGGAAATTAGTTCGCTACCAGGGGAAGCATATGCGCCGTTTGAAGCTAGCATACACCTACCCTAATACTCTGAACCACGAGGTCCATGCTCGCATTTTAAAGCTAGGGCATATCCCGGATATTGTGTGACTGCTCGTGCGTTGTGACTTGGACAGCCATCTTGTTGAAACCAGACAAGATCGAAGTCAATTGGTAGTTGTCGGACTGTCGGAATAATTCTATTTTCTAAAAGCTCCAAATATTTGCGGCGTTTAGGTTACTGTCGATGAAAAATGGCTCAATGATGTAATTCCAAACATTAAGTTTTTTAGGATACTGGGTACGCACAGGAATACTCAGACGTTTATTTTTTCTAGACCAAGATCTTACTACTGATGGGTTATATTTTCTATACAAGGAAAACGATGACTCATCAGTTAATAAGACATTGCTCAAAAATGAACTATTTTAATTTTTTTCCATCATCGTTTCACAAAATTCCATTAGTTTGATATGGTCTTCTGAGTTGTTTTAACCTTATAAGATCGATGATAACCATTTCTTTTCAAAATATTCCGAACAGTTCTATCAATTATTTCGACTTGTTCGGCAATTAAATTACCCGAACAAGGTTTACTGGTTTCAACAGCAGCACACACACATCTACCTCTCTATTCAGAAGATTTTCATTTATGGTTTTGGTAGGTTTATCAATTCTGCAATGACTACATTGTTGTAAACATCCATATGTCTCGAATTTTTTATTTTTTTCGAATTCGCGGCTCTTGAAGGTATCGTCCTATCTTCAGAGGCAACAATGAATGAATTTATTGTCTCCTGAATTGATTGACCACCGAAATACCATTTTATTATTTGAATTTTTTCTTGTGAACTGAACATAATTAATTTCAATCCGAATGGCCTACGCAATCACGTTTGGATTGCGACTGATTCCATCGCGCTCGCGCAAGCAAGTCGAGTGACTGACTCACTACCACGATACACAAACACCGGTATGCCGACGCGCATCGAGAGTGACGTCACTGGAACATTTCCATAGCATTTGCGTGATTGAAGAGAGAGAAGAGAGAGAATTGATTAGAATTTGTTCCTAATATTCTCCAATGACGTAGATGCTCGCGCCGGACGAGTTTAGACCACGATCTGGCATACCGGTGTTTGTGTATCGTGCTCACTACCACTTGGCAGCGGCCGTTCGCGGTGACCAGATTTTACTTGATATGGCATCGCACTCATGTTTTTATTCTTCCACTGTTCCATTGGAGACTTGGACATTTGTACGCTAAATCCTATGTTTCCGAGTGAATTTTCCAAACCTCTCTACATAATTATTATGGTTGTAATTTCACATGATATTTGGTAAACATTTATAAAGTTAATACAAAATCATGTCATTAGAATCTGAAATAACTCCAACTTAAAAGTTGTAATTTTACGAAATACCTGTATTATCTACAGGCAAATTTTCAGTAAAATACGTATCGAAATGAATTACTGTGGTTGCTTGTGAATATACGGAGTTTGATGTGATACTACATAACCTATTGCCGCATGAATAGGTTTTTTTTCGGGTGACCGAATTACATATTACTTTTGTAAACTTACGAATTCGAGTTTAATTTTATAGTAAGAATGGAATTTCACTATGATTCCTATACTAGCCTGATATAAACAATGATTCGTACCATTTGTACAGTGTAGTGGTAGGTTCTTTTGAATTTCTTGTTCTTGAAGCGAAGAGCTTTTAGGTGCTGAGTAGTATACCGGGTGGCCCACCACTGACTTATGATGAGTTTCTTCAGGTCACTATGTACATTGAATCAATCATTTACGAGAAAATCGCGAAAAATTCAAAATATGAAGTCATTTTGAATAGTAATTTATGAAAGAACCAGTTATGCAAGCGATACCGACAATTTTTTTTTGAGTATACATATTAGCTAGTCCCATAAAGAAAAATTGAACTCTGGAATGTACAGAGTGATCAATGTTCATAATTAATTCTCAAACATCTACTACGAATAATGGTGAAAAACTTTCTTATTTCAAATGGCACGCCCGTTATTTCTTCATCTCGTTGAACGCAAAAATTAATTTCGAAACTTTTTTCATAAGGTTTTCCTATACCTAAACCTGATAATTTCCCAGCAATTTTCGATTTTCATTCAAAACTAGTAAACCAACAATTTTATGTAGTGATAATCATAGAAAAATTTTCCATGATGAGTGATTTGACAGTTGCAGAATGAATCTCAGAGAATTAATTAATCAAATACCTGTTCAATGTGAAGTGAATTAAAAATCGAGAATTGCTGAGAAACTGTAGGGTTTGGGTAAAAGAAAACCTCATGAAAAAAGTTTCCAAATAAATTTTTCCGTTCAACGAGATGAAGTAATATCGAGCGTGGCCATTGAAATAAGAAAGTTTTTGACCATTATTCGTAGTAGATGTTTGAGAATTAATTATGATCACTCTGTACATTCCAGAGTTCAATTTTTTCTCTTTATGGGACTGGCTAATATGTATACTCAAAAAAATATTATCGGTATCGCTTGCGTAACTGGTTCCTTCATAAATTACTTTTCAAAATGACCCCATATTTTGAATTTTTCGCGATTTTCTTGTAAATGGTGCATTCAATGTACATAGTGATCTGAAGAAACTCATAATAATTTGAACTTGCCTTTCCTTTTTTAGGTCATATATAGGGTGTCACATTTAAGAAAGTGTAACTTTGGTCTGTAATTTTGTCTTGAAACACCCTGTATATATGGAAATAGTTGTAAATTGTGCTGTTGGTTACCTACATACACCACCAAAAAATATTTTCAAAATATCATCATTTACACCCTCAAAATGACCATCGCGTCATTGGGGGCACCCGGTATATTGCTTAAATAGGAACCTCATTTTTGTTTGGGGCGCTGTTTGTAACTATGATCATCACTATCGCATCTTGCTTGGAGCAGCATATTTTTCAGAAACGAAATCAAATACATAACAATCATCACGGGATCTCAATAGTTGAAGAATATCTGAGATCAAATACACTGATCAACAATTGCTAGGGATCACTTATGAACTTCTCTTCATTTGTATTTTTTTCAAGTTATCTCGTGAATATCTGTACATTATATGTTCTCTAAGGAAAAAGTAAGATGTTTTGAGTTGATTATATTAAAGTCTTCCTCATTTCATCGGCTCTTGTTCACAAAATCGATGATTATCTATAGGCTGTTACAGGTGGAGTGAAAAGCAATGTGGTATTTGTTATTAAATCTGTTTTTTTCTCTCGTTTTAACACATAAGGTGACAATAATTGAAGAAATGAGAACAATATCAGCTTATCAGTCATGCCGAGAAGACGTTTGGCTCCTGTGCAACTGGACCAAATCATACGGTGGATACAGGAAGGTTTGTCCCAGCGAGAAGTGTCCCGGCGGCGGCGGTTGAATGTTCGTAAAGTGTCGTGAGTCGGGCTTGGAATAGGTTCATCCAAAACGACTCAGTAGCTTATGTTCATAGGGGAGGTCAGCAGCGCAGTACAACAGCTGCCCAAGATCGTCTTTTGATCCTCAATGCTAGAGAAGAAATACCCACTACCCGTCGTCGCGGCTCAATAGATCACTGAGAGTTGCAACAGGAGTTCTAATTTCGAACCAGACTGTAAGACGACGACTACATGTTCGTGGTTTGAGAGCACGTAGGAGGGTACAACATCCCCGTTGAATAGGGAACACCGGGTTCATCGACGGCAATGGCTGAGGAGCACCGCCAATTGGACACTTGAAGATTGGAGCCGATGTTTATTTATGGATGAGTCTAGATTTCCTTTGGTCAACTCCGATGGACGTATTCTTGCTTGGAGGGAAGAGGTCGAAGGTATGCAGAACAGTTTATGGTACCCACAACAGCTTTTGGCGGAGGTTCTATACAGGGTGTTTCTGAAATAGGGTTCCGAATTTCTACTGCATGTAGAACTCATTAAAATGAGTCAAAATGTTCCTATGAATATGTGCCCAAAATGCACCCTTAGAAAATTACAGGCCCTTAAAAGGGTTCGAATGAAACTGGTTTATCCAGTTATTTCAAAAACGATAAAAGATAAAAAGACGAAATTAACGGAACATACATTACTTTTTACGACGAGTAACATGAGCTAGGCCATTTTTCGTTATTCGAATCATAGCGTTCTTTTCAGGGGGGTGAAAAGGGTATCAAGCCCTAAAAAATTTTGTACGACTTTTTTTGCAATTTTTTTAACAAATTCATAAATTTTTGACAGTTTTTACGTAAAAAATGTCCTCTTTGCGTAAGTCGATATCGGCAGCGGTTTTTGTGTAAAATGAGTTGAAAATTGTCATACATGTTCTAGAAATTATTAGGCCGAAAATCAAGTTACCATAGGAAACAACAAAATAGCGTTGGCTACGATACCCTGTCAGAATAAATAATTATTTATTGATAACTTGTCAGCTAACTTTTGCAAAAGTAAATCAAAATTTGATTTAGTGGTCGTTACAATTATTATTTTTTTAAAATGCCAGACTATTCAAACGCGGAATTTACGGATATGCATTTTATGTATGGCCGTCCAAATGGTAATGCAACAGAGCAAGGCGTTGTATGCGGTGGCATACCCAAATAGAAGACTTCCATCTCGACAAGTGTTCAGAGGATCCATCAACGTTTAAGAGAAAGTGGTTCATTCCAGGCAAGGGTAAACGATCGTGGTAGAACCAGATTAGTAAGAACTCCGGCAACTGAAGAACGTGTTTTGAGAATAGTTCAAGACAATCCAAGAGTTAGGTAAGAAGTATCGCGCGTATGAATGACATAAGTTTTTCTGTAGTTGGCGAATTCTTCGCGAGCAGCTCCTTCATCCTTTTCACATCCAACGAGTTCAAGCTTTAAATCCTAATGATTACGGACCCCGCCGAGAATTCTGCCAATGGCTATCACAAAAGTTGAGACGATTCCCAGATTTTTCTTCACATATCTTGTTTACCGACGAGGCAAGTTTCAGTAAAGATGGCTTTGTTAATTTCCATAACGAACACGAATGGATGGAAGAAAATCCCCATAGTGTAATTCAGCAGCAAGACATCAAATTCGGTATTCCATTAATGTTTGGGCCGGCATTTTAGGTGATCGGTTATCGGGCCTTAGATTAGATAGTGGTCGATCGGCACATTGATTACCCTTCTGCACTGCGACCAATAAGGTCTTTGTGCGTTACCATACTGAAACTACGTTTTTCCCAGGAATCTAACCTCCTTAGCAAAGCTGGTTACTTCCTTAGGAGACTTCGCTCTTATGTCGGCTGGCGTTAATAACGCGCCACCTAGTAGAGTAAGTCTGGCATGCGCCAGCGCAGTGCATTGGCATAGTATGTGCTCGGTGGTTTCAGTGGCATTTGTTTGAACCAACGCACAGAGTTGGTTGTTCGCAGAACACCACCATGACCAGCCAGAGATATCACGATATGATTATTGAACCCATAATTGTTCCGTTGCGGCTGCCGTGTGGGCGAGAATTTCATTTTAATTGACGATAATGCCCGTCCACACCGTAGTCGTCTGGTTAATGAAGCGCTAGAAACTCATGCTATTGATAGGATGGACTGGCCAGCTCGCTCTCCAGACAGAATTGCATCGAACATGTCTGGTCTGAGATGTCTAGACAATTGTCACCTTAGAACAACCGATCAATAACCTGGAGGACCTTTCTAACGCTTTACGGGATATTTGGACGAATTTGCCCCAAAATTTTATAAATCGTTTGATCGAAAGTATGCCTCGTAGGGTAGAATGCTTGAGACGAGCTCGTGGGGGGACCAACTAGGTACTAGCTTAACCGAAATTTCATCCTTCTTGTGGTTCATCATAAAATTTTATGTTATTCAAACACAGAATTTTGTTGTGTTCCTAATAAAGTCTTTTTTTCTCTCCAACTTTCCATGCTTTCATTCTTTCTCAAGTGAACCATATTATCAACTGAAAATACTCTAATATCTGACTAATTTATAATCTTGGAGCGAATATTTCAGAAATAAATTTAGAACAAGTAAGTGATCCCTATCAATGTTGAGCAGTGGATATTGGAGTATACTATACATTTCAGCTAAAGTTTTCCAATATTCCTGGATTACATTCCGTTATGTATTTCTAATTGTGGTACCGCAAAATAAAAAATAAGCGTTTTACTTGAAGTCAATTCATCACAATATACAGACTCAGACCTACTGCTTTCTCAGAGTGGCTGATGAATGAACTGGGGTATCATGGAGTATTACACTGTTAAAAATGGGGGGTAAATTTACACATGATTCACTATTGATCATATGGTAAATTCACATACCTACTGTCTATGTGAAATGCCCGAAATGGGATTTTTATATGATTTCTTGTAATTTTCCGGAACACTGACGTTAATAACTTATGAGTTAAAGTTACAGTGATTTTTAATTGTTAATTTAAATAGGATTCTCGTCATCAAAGGTAGGTACTTAAATGTATGTTTGTAATTATTGTTCCTCCAACTTTGTAACCATAGGAAATTATAATGAACACTGTTAGTACTGTTACCTTCATAGGAGAAGAGAATCACGTTATTTGTTCAACACACTGAGTGTGACTTGATTTTATTTTATTATTTTGAGAAAATAGTTGCCAAGTTCGAAATATTGTAGAGTAAATCATAAATAATTCTTGAAATTTATGTAATTCTATTTTTTCTCAATATTTAGATACTTAAGAGGTTCTTTTAACCTGTTCTTGTATGAAATAAATGAAGAATAGAAAAAAATATTGCTAAAATGAAGAACAACAAATATTCAACGAGTATTCATGGAGGGCATCCTTATTCCAGGATTAATATTATTTGGCCAAGTTCACATACTGTAACATGTGAAATTACTGAAATGGGATCTTTATATGATTTCTTGTAATTTTCCGGAACATTACAGAAATTTACAAGAGTTCACTGAGATTCACAAGAGTTTTCAGAATATTACAAGAATATACGAAACTTTTTCATGTTTTAACAGAAAATTACAAATTTATACCATAATTCACAGAGGGTTGGTAAATTCGCCCAATTCAGTTGATTATTAGAGCGCCTGCGCCTTGCGTTTGCGTATCAGAGTTGGACACCTGCGTCTTGCAGTTCCTTTAGCTCCATTTCACCCTCATATCTTACTGTGTTACGTTACGTGGTCTAGTAAAAACGATTATAACTTTTAGTCCATAATCTCGTGTGTAAGTGTAGCAGTTACAGTGATTTTTAATTTTAATTTGAATTGGATTCTCGTCATCAAAAATAGGTACCTAAATGTATGTTTGTAATTGTTCAAAATTGGATGTTCGGATTTTGTAATTCACTATTGTGAAAACAATTAATGAGGTTGGAACTTCACATTATATTATTATTATTTATTACAACACAAGAATCAAGAGACATCTTAACAATATTGACTAACAAGAGCATTCTAATGAGATGACAATTTTATGAAATAAATTCATGAGCTGTATTCTTTAACATATAACATAAAAAAAGTCAAATTAAAGAAAGCAATGTTAATTCACAAGTTATTACAAAAACATTACTTATAAAATCTGAAATAACACCAACTCAATAGTTGTAATTTCACAAAATATCTATGTTGTCGACAGGTGAATTTTTCGTAAAAATACATATCTGAAAGGAAATTCACAAGAATCATATTGTGAATTTCCACTAAACTACTGTTGTTGTTTGTGAATGTACGGAATTTGATGTAATATAACATAACCTATTGACACATAAATATAAACATTTTTTTGTGGGAAAACGGATTATACATTCTGTTTTGTAAATTTACATATTCGAGTGTAATTTTACATTGTGATTGTAAATGTACTATGATTTCTACTGGCCTAAAATAACTAATGATTCTTACTGTAAATAATTTTTACAGTGTAAGAATCATAGTGAATTTATAATCACACTATGAAATTACACTCGAATTTGTAAATTTACAAAATAGAATGTAATCCGTTTACCCACAAATATTTATGTATGTATTTATGTGGCATTAGGTTATGTAATATTAGCTACATAAAATTCCGTACATTCACAAACAAGAGCAGTAATTCAGTTGAATTTCACAATATGATTCTCGTGAATTTCCATTTCGATATGTATTTTTACAAAAAGCTATCGCTTAGTTTAGCGCTATAAGGTTGTATTGAAGTGAGATGTCATGTATGCATGGGCCTACGCTCTGAAAACAGGTGCTTCATAACCTTAGAAGTTTCGGAGATGACAGCCACTACAAATCCATTACAAAGCACGTCAATAAACACTCTTAAAATTGAATTCCTTTTTATGTAATGAATCTAAGCATATGGCATTGGACATCCTTGATCATCGTACAATATTCTCGTTGGCAAAGATCAGCTGCTTTCCCCCGCACGGCACTTGATTTACAGCTGATCCGCTGTCGCTCCACTTCATTGAGAGTAAAAAATGTGTTGTCACCTGAGCAGTTCGAATAATAGGTCCATTGTTTATGAGGACTAGAATGTTACATAATGAACTGGGTGGCAACATGTACATGGTCGTTACTCTTTCTATACATAAATATGTTCCGATCTAGCATACCTAATGCATATCGTTTCTGAGAAATCTCCAGCGACAACGCGACCGTAACACCACAAGCTTGTTCAATTCCCGCTTTTCATCATTTTATCTGCGATCTGCTTCTCCAAGTTTATTTTAGAAGTTGGTCAATTTCGTTGAGTGTTGAGAGAATAACTAAAATCAGTCTTTCTATAATAAATTGTCTCTGCTAGCCAAGGGAATGAGTATGTTATGTCTTCTCACAATTATAGTATTCGTTTTGAAGAGTTTCGAGCTCCTGAGCTGTACCAGTGCTTGTGCGCAGCCAATGGCAAGCCGTATTTCGAGCTTTTGAGTTACTCAGGAGCACGAAACTCTTCAAAACGAATAGGCTATACAGGGACCCTTGAAATTTTATAATCAATTTCAAGCGGATAACCGGTTATCATTTTGGTTAACCAATTGCATTCAAGCGGTTTTGGTTTTTTTCTTTGGTGCAAAGTAATGACGTCATGAATTAGCCCTTCGACGTCATTGATTTGAACCGCAAATGACCAGACTCAAGAGTTGTTGACTGACGAAGCATACTTGAAAAAGATATGTATCGTGAGCTTAGCCACGTTATGATTTCATTGAGAAATCTATTTCAACAATTTCAATTATCGGCTTAGTTTCATTCATTTAGGAATTAAACTTAACTATTGAAATCTCTAAGTTTGATTCGGAAATTAACGCATCCAAAAGCTTTTGACTTGTTGATTATCATTGATATTATTTGAAATAACAAACAAAACATTCTTTCTTTACTTGGATAATGGGAAAAGCTTTGGGTTTCAATTATTAGTAGCTCTCGACTGCCAGGAAAAATTATGAATTTGTGTTTAAATTCCCAAAAAAAGTTTTATTAATAGGAAACTTTACTGTGACGTGTTAGATGTAGCCAAGTACCACAACGATATCAATACATGTGAATTTAAATCTATTATATAGTGTCCTCCTGTATATTTTTCTGCAATATTTTCTCTTCAAATCATTTCTGCCAGAACAAAAAACTTTTTTTTTGTCAAGCGGAAGAAGCAGTAGCACAAGTTGGGCAAACTTCGATGTCCTCATAACAAATCAGAAAACAGATTTGCATCATAAATTATTGATTTCGTGATTTGAAAATCGCCATGATCAATAATACTGCATTACTCGTTTGTCTGAACCTGTATTCGAAAGTGTTACTTTCTGCAGATGCTTTTGTGAAAGATTCAAAAGTGTTGTTGTTCAATTTAGCAATCATTTCAGAGATACGAGATTCATTTTCAGATCTTTGATATGAGTTTCAATTCAATTTTGTTCTTGCTGACTCCAAATATGTTTCAAAAATGTACGTTCATCAAACCTGGCATTCCTTTTTCCAAAGTACTATAAAACGCTAAATGAGAAGTATACATATATTCAACAATATTTCCTCCGGTTTGATATACTTTCATCATTCAAGAAAAAATGGGAAAATATAACACAATACAGACAACAATAAAAAATTAAATAACTCATGAGGTGCAGGCGAAAGCTTTTGGGTGCTGGTTTATATCAAGATAACGACCGACCGACACCTTTTAGAAGGAAGCACGTTATAATTAAAAATTTTCGACGTATGTTTAAGATTTGAACATGTATGCTGAATTCTCGTGACGATCGTTTTCCCAATATAAACCAGCTGGCAAATGCTTCGTATTATGTTGTTCAACAATTGATTTGCCAAATGTTTCCGATTCCGAATTATGAAAAATGTCACCCTAGGCGCCCGCTGAAGGGAACAAGGGGGCATGCCCCCCCTGAGATGAGGGAAATAAAATGAAACGGAAAATTGATATCACCTACGACAATCACCCCTTCATTTCATTATGCCTCCCTGAGAAGTTTCTGCGGGCGCCCATGAAAATCACAACTGGTTCAAGATTATAGGATATAGTCTTTTATCCATACCTTTTTTGTAAGCGTGGTTTACATTCTATAAGCCTGTCACCTGCCATCATATAAGGTGTAGAAGTACCTTGATTTTTAGGTATTTAATTGTCTTCCGTAGCAAATACTTGCTGAAGTCGTATTATAACACAATTTACTCTAGGTTTAGCCGGGACAAGGGCATCTCTGGTACAACCTCTTTCCATTAACGTGTATTATAATTGTGTAGATAGTATAATTATCACTAATACTTATATATTTCTTATAAATCCACGGTTACTAGCTCTTCTTCTAATACCGCTACAGGACCCTACTGTATGGCAATCATCTTCATAGAAATTACCGAGTCGTTTTTGAATTGGGTTATTAATTTTAAATCGATTTAATAGAGTTTCAATCATTTTATTTTTCTGTTCCTTTTTACTGCTTTGATTTTTTTCGTTTCAGAATTCCGAAGGCATCCTGGAGAGGGTTATCGTTTGGACTGAATAAAGAAGGAATCCTTCAATATTCTAATAGTTTTTAAGTTTTATTTTTGTTGAAACGGCGAGACAGGGTTTTTTCTACTGGGGTTTTTCCCTGAGCTCTGGTATCATACGAAAAAATAGTATGGTACCCCGTTTTGCAACAACCTCAGTTAGGGATTTTTATTTTTGTTTTATGTATTGTATTATGTTAGCTCTTGATTTCAATAGAATATATATATCTTCATAGATTTAAACAGCAGTATTTCAACCTAAATGTCGAATTCAATTTCGGGATAATAATAAAGAACGTGTGACAAACTTATTCGAGACTCTAACGCGCACCATCTCTGTTAGTCTACATTGGACATCCCTGCGACATTCTATTTTCATGTCGTCAAAAACGGTTGACATGAAGATGAGAAAGCAGAGTTTAAATTAAAATATCAAGTAAGTCGTCATCTAAATAGGATAGGTTGTTACGGGCGAGCCTCATTCGTTTTTGACCGAGAGCATTCGCCATTGCACCTGTCCAGTCGGAATTAGCAAATTGTGAAGCACTTAATTTTAGATATAATTTATTAACTGTTTGCCAGAAGAGCTTGTTAAATTACTAATTAAATTAACTAGCTGGATTGTACGATCATTTGTTATGTGCTTTCTGAGAGATAATTAACATGATGCTGTTGGTCTGTTTCCAGTTTACAAGGGGCTTATTTTTCATTTCAGATGTAGACTGTCGTTTCAGAGTTTTGATATTTGGGGGGTCCCGTTTGTGATACTTTGGGAGCATACTATTATTTTCGGTGTCATAAAAATCAATTGTCAACGTGTTTGAAGATAATAGATTGCCAAAGCAGGGAGGAGCAGATGGAGATTTAAACTCAAATTTGTTGTTCGAGTAGGGAATGAAAATTGTCTAAATCGGGTATATTCTCAGTTGAATATTTAAATGAAAAATAACAGATACTGATAATCAAAATCAGCTCTAAGAAAATCCTCAGATTAAGAAAGCAGTCTGGTTTAGTTTTACATTGAATTCTAAAAAAGTTATTTGTAGACAATGATTGATAACGACAGACTCAATCAGAAGTATACTGTATAAAACAAACATATTTACGTGTATGTGCATATTTTATAGAGTTCTGAATTCCTACGCTAATTCCAACGTTTTATCAGATGAACCTTATAAGTATTACATGAATAGTTCTATCAGATTCGGTTTCGTTCAAAAGAAAGTGTTGGGTGATATACATTCCCGATTCAAGTGTAGGTTGCGCCCTCTATAAACATAAAACATTGCGTGTGTGACAAATCAGCTGAATCAGCGTTGTAAATCGAATCATATTTGTTGTTGTTTAGGGAAAAACTATGGCTTCTCATAAAAATAGTGTTTTTCTTACTCTAAATGAATATTTTAGATATTTAGAAGCGTATCCCAATAGTAGGAATATATTAGAAGGTGAGATCATAAAAATTCACAACTATTTATATTGGAAGACCTTATATTTTAGAAGAAGCTGTTTTAAACGCAGGCCATTTGATTTTGTGTGGAAATATGGCTAATAATTGCAGAGTAATTGAAATATTCGGTTTGTCCTTACAAACCTCAGCCCTCTCTGCAAATCCACATGAGATAAAAGGGAAAATTTTAATTTACAACAGGTCCGCTACAATATCTTCCTTCAGCTGTTCATGTAAAGCTGGTTTGGGAGGAAGGTGTAAACATATCTCAGCTCTTCTATTATATTGTACCAGGTTGTATAAATTCTATATATTTGATGTCTGAATCAGGACTTGCAATTTGACAATGATATATACACAATATAATTGTTAGTTCTCCTGCTTTTCCTTGTGTTTTTTCTGCGAAAAGCAAAAAAACCACTTCAAAGCTTTATATTCTTACGAAAAACTAACGATGACTTGTACGAAACGAAGGCTTATCAAAATAACCTGTTTTTTCTGCGAAAAGCAAAAAAACCACTTCAAAGCTTTATATTCTTATGAAAAACTAACGATGACTTGTACGAAACGAAGGCTTATCAAAATAACCTGACTTAACTGACAACCGACAAGCCTATACTCAAGGTTTCCAATTTTCGCCGCAAGATGGCTTTGAGATGAACTTGAATCGCGAATATGAAAAAATTCGAGAAAAGTCCTGAGCAGGTGCTTTTGAGCGCTCATTCATTGGGAGCACTAAACTAAGACTATTACCTCAAATTTTTACATGAGACTTGAGATTGATACCAGATATATTAATGCAAAACCTCAGCACAATCGGAATTATATTCTGGAAATTATTCAGACAATGGAATATGTCAGCAATAAATAATTAAAAATAGTTAATTTAATTTTATGGTTCTGATGATGCGTTCCCCCCGAAATTCTGCATGAAAATTCATCAGTATATCAGTCTCGATTCACAAAATAAATTTCACCCGAATCGGATATCCTGTGATGGAACACTATGACCACAAAATTTTGCTAGAACATTCAGCATATCAATCTTCATTCACAAAATAAATTTCACTCGAATCGGATATTCTGTTATGGAAATATAAAAAATCATCTTTTCAATATTCCAATTGAATTTTCTACGTTTCTATGTATACTATGACCACAAATTTCTGCATGAGGCTTATTATGAGCATCTTGCATGTGGCCTCAACATTTCATTTCGATTGGTTTTGTTTTATCCCAGATATTGAGGAATAAAAATTTTGAATGGCCATATTTTATCGAACACCCTGTATGGTTTTGCTTGTTAACGAACTTAACTGGGGCATTTGGGAACCGAACTTACTTAAGTCTTTAATATAATCCCTTTCGATTGATTTTAATGATAACTAACATATCTGATCTAGTAGACACGAAAATTCGTATGATCTAGCCAAATACTTTTCCTAATGATCTTTTGAAAGTTCTCAGCGCGAGTAGACGTCTCCGACCTTAGGCTAAAGAAGTCTAGACTCCTACCCTTCGTCCGAAATACCTTGATTGAACTCGGTAATGAACACGATCATACAGATTATATTTAACTGCTCTACAAATGAACACTACCCGTGCAAAAATTTATGAAGACCTAAAATAGAAAATCCGAAACTATTTCACTATTTAGAGTGAAACTGAATATGAGTAATTTTTAGATTCGATAGCAATTTATACCTACATTTATATGAGTCTTCGACTTAGTAAAATTTGGCTCATTTACTTTGAGACGATGGTACCTGATGAAATTTGTCACTGAATGGAAATCGACCATTACAGCTTTGTTCATGCACAACCCCTCATGTAAAAAATTAGAATGTGTGAAACACTACGCACTCAAGATTTTAACTGAAGTACAGTGTTGATGGGGATGGCACAGGGTCCAACAAAAATCCTTCACTATGAATAAAGATTTGGTAAAAGTGAAACAAAAATTGAACTAATTCAAACTAAAAGCGAAAAATTTGGGAATTATCAATTCTTTCAATCACTGCGAATTATTTTTTTTAAACAGTGGCTACATGATAATACTGCAATTTCCTGTTGACTAGGCCTACAATGTTGAAAATTTCTCAACAAAGTTATATAAATCTTCAATTCTACCTACTTTGGCTCATATGTTTTTGAGATCAATAATATATCAATAGTAGATGAAATGATTATGATTCATTCAACTAGGATACTTTAGATATCAGGATAAGGGGAAGGTGGTTAACCTTGATTATAAATTATTTTGACACTTTTCATTCCAAATAAATTGTCAAACTCCATTGATACACATCATTACATTAAATAATTAAGACAAACTATTAAAGAAATGTATAATGGTTCGATTGAACTCGACAATTGTACTATTTATTGGGCAAAAATTTTGAGGGGAATTATTAATGGAGACTCTATTAGGTAGGTACAATGCGAAGTTCCAGTTATTTAGAGATTTAGAGCAAATTCGCTGTAAATTTTGCTTTCCTGATTATTTTTCAGTTCACAATTAATTACACTGATATTTCATTAATGTAATTATCAATTTAATTCTTAATTCACTGAACGAGGTAAATTATAGAATATCTTTGCAATAATCACAGTTGTACTTATTACAGATATTATATGCATCGTGGCGTCACCTATCAAGTAGGGTAGCAAGCTTTCTGTATTACCATTGATATTCCTATACAATGTAGAGGTCTGTACTGGTTGATACCGCCAAACCATGCTTGATGAAGCACTAAGTTCGTCCACATCGGAATAGATGGCGCACCTAAACTACAGCGGCTCGATTTAGGAACACCAGAATAGCGATATACAGTACACCCTGGTGGCCATTTCGCGAAACAATTGGCTTGTAATTTGGAGTACGTATCCTGAAATTTGATATTTTCCGTGATATTCTTGTGACATTCGAAAGGTTAGTTCGTTTTCGGTTTTTGAATGATTATTCATTTGTTCAACTAACATATCTTTATATTTGGAGACAACTATGTCAAGAAAATTCTTAAATTTTGTCTTC
This sequence comes from Propylea japonica, assembly GCA_013421045.1. Classification (NCBI taxonomy): domain Eukaryota; kingdom Metazoa; phylum Arthropoda; class Insecta; order Coleoptera; family Coccinellidae; genus Propylea; species Propylea japonica. Next base: position 26,771,488 of record CM024243.1, on the reverse strand, counting down.
CTCAATTGTTCTCCTCAGGGTAAAAGTTAGTTTCGTTTTTTCTTGAGGAACAACAATTTTGAATGACTTTAATAATGGAATACCCTGTACGATTTTGCTGGTTAACAAACTTAACCGAGGCATTCGGGACAATCCTTTCGAAAGTTATCGGACTAACGGATGGCCCCACGGACTGGATTGAGTTTGACCGAGAGCGTTAATAGTTAGTCGTTACTAGATTGATAAACGAGACCGTAATATGAATTTAGAATAAATTCTAGATTGAATTACATTCTTATTTTGCACTAGACATACATTCGACATAATATAAATTTCTATGTTCCAGTAGAGTTGTGACATCAATCGTATTGCTTCTGAATACTCTGTGTTCAGTTGCTTATGACAATTACACATTAGAATAGCATAAATGGACATGAAAATGTGTCATGTGTACTCAATATTGTTCAATTTTGTATACGATAAAACCACCTTTTAAATTTTTTTTATGAAATCAATCAAATCATAACAAAAAAATTATAAACCTTATTTTCGGGTAGATAATGTCAAAATCGAAAGTATATTGTCTAGTCCGGGTGTGAGTAAATTTCCGAATATTCGGAAAAAATTACCACTTTCTTTGGTGGCACTTCATCAATAAGCCCGAATCAATCATGTGGTACGTTATTCACTGAATCCACAAAATTATGGATTATCCTCATATCAGTATTCAGAAGCCATATTCGCACTCTACTACTGAATGATTGGTGGTTTTTCACTTTTCAGTTTTCAGTATTTAATGGAAAGAAGACCGATCTCGGGAATTAGGTGAATCCATAGAATCCTTTGTCTAAGGGTGAATCCAACATCTCTGACCAACAGTCTTCTGGGAGCGCACAGTTTTGAAGTTGGACAGTTTATGTCTAGTGTAGGGCTGCCATAAATGTTGGAGCATCTACCGGGACAAGTGCCACAAAAATAGGTATATACCGTGCAAAAAAAGCTCATCTTATAAGTGTATTATAGGTGTTATAAATACAGGGTGTTTCATAATAGTATGTAACAAGTGGAGGGGGCGAATCTACATATAATTTATTTTAAGGAAAAAAGTCTCTATAAACATGGGTCCGTAAAAGCTTCGTTACGGAGCTACAGGGTGTTGAATTTTCCAAAAAAAATTTGTTTTTTCTTCGTAACTCCTGCAGTTTTTGAGATATTCAGTCCAAATTTGGAATGCGAGCTATTTTCAACAGTCATTGCACGTTCTGAATCTTAACTATAATCTACAGGGTTTTCTTTTCCGGAGCCATGTCTCCTTTTTCCCTCTCAAACTTTTTTGCGGTACGCCACTGATCAGCGTATAATCAATTTTTGATATCTTCGTTCAATTCAAAAACTTTTTTGACTCTCCTGTAATTTTTTCGTATCTAAACCGTTTTCGAGTAAAAAATTATTGAACGATTGTATGTTGGTATTGAATTAGTTGAGTCCATAGGACGAGTTATCAAAATAAAAGCAAATTTTGGATATACCTATCGAGATTTTCTATAATTTTTTTCATTTAGCGAATAGAATACGATTGTTCAATATTTTTTCCTCGAAAACGGTTAGAGATAAGAACAAAATTACAGGATAAAAACAAAATTCAAATTACTGACCGGGACAATTGCATAACTGACGGAGACACCGGGACTCAATGCTTCAAACCGGGACATGTCCCGGCGTACCGGGACGTATGGCAGCCCTAGTCTAGTGGGATACCTACTCGTGATCGATTGATGATAGTCTTATCTTTCCCCCTCTGCATGTACGATGTTAGTCAATTTCGGGGACTTTATGCAAAAAACAGTTAAATATACTGGTGTATTTTTTGAGCGCTCGTTCTACTTAAACGAGTGCTGTAGCGTTTGGCCCAAATGTCTGTAATTTTCGAACTAAAATCTGAAAATGGTCTCAAACGATAGAGTTCGGCTCCCTGACGAATTCGTGGTCAAATTCAATTCTGTTCGTGGGGCCGTCCGTCCGTCCGTTAGCACGATAACGTTCGAAGGGATTATCCTAGAGACTTGAGATTTTCAAATTTTCAATTTTCAAATGCCTCGGTTGAGTTCGTTGACCAGCAAAATCATACAAGGTGTTCCATAAAATGTCACCATTCAAAATTTTTGTTCCTCAATATCTCAAACAAAACGAAACCAATCGAAATGAAATGTTGCGGCCACATGCAAAATGCTCTAATAAGCCTCATGCAAAATTTTGTGGCCATAGTGTTAACAGAACCATACAAATTCACATATCCTATGTAACTGCATTTTGTTTAATGACATATTCTATAGAGGGTCTTTCACGAGGAACCTCACCCATATTTATACGGGAAACTACTGAACGTATTTTCATGAAATTCAGCACTTATAAGTGTTTCACGATGCTGATGAAATCTAAAATATTTTCAAGTTTTTCGTTTTTCGAAATGACGTCAACTTCCTTTTTTCAAATTAGAACACCTTTTTTTATTGCAGAAATAGATTCCTTAGAAAATTTTAAGTTATTTTGATGTAACATTTTTCAGTTTTGGTTGGAAAATTCTCTCTGAGCGGGAAAATTCGAAAAAAAAAATCGAAAATAGAGCTCCGCTGAAACAAGAATAACTTCGAGGTTTTTTGATGGAAAATTTTCATTTTTGGTATTTTTCAAGATGTAAGATTGATGTATTCACTTTAAAAATCGTAATCGCGATTCATGATACAGGGGGTGAAAAAATCGCTTTCAAAGTTAGGGATGACAGAATCGTGAAAAATAAATTTTTTCAAATTAGAACCCTATTTTTTTATGGCAGATATTGAATCTACGTTAAAAAATAATGTGAGTGTATGCATCACACCTTTGCCCTAAAATGGATATTTTCTGAGTTATTCACAAAAAACTGTTTTTCGTCTTGAATTTTCAGCTATTTCTTTTCCCTTCACGCCAAAAAGATGAAATTTTCAGGAACCATGCTGTAGATTTTTCACCCCTTCTTGAAACCGACTTCAAGTTACTATTAGGATAACAATGGCAAACTCTCGCAGTTATAACTAGAGAAGATGCTCAAAGTTTTGACCGTTAATTTCTAGACATTTATTTATACGTCGCAGGAATGCTTCGTGCGTTGCTCTTCTTATTTCATCGGGAGGAAGAGATCTGCAAAAGTGTTTAAAAACCAAATTGAGTTTCAAAACTATGAATCTAAAAATCTAAACAAACCTGAACGCATTTCTGACTCGTTCTATGCAGTCCTCTTTATCAGTCAGGGGAGTTGAGTAGACAATATTTTTTATCCTACCCCAAACATAATAGTCTAAAGGAGTTAAATCGGGAGAACGTGGTGGCCAAAGATGTGGACCATTGTTCGCCAACCATCGATCTTCAAATAGCCTGTAGAGGATATTTGACACATTGAGTGAATTGTGTGGAGGCGCGCCATCTTGTTGATACCATAAGTCATTATGGTTCTGAACTAGCGGCTCAATTATTTGAGTCAATATGTCCGAATATCTATCTCCTAGGGGAGAACATTCTTTAAATAATGCAAACATGTGTAGTGTTCTATCTCACCAGTTAAAGTCCCATGATAAATGTGAACATCGAGAATTGCATTATTTTTGATGGCGCAAAAAATATTGGAACTCCAGGTCTCTTGAAAGTTCCATTGTCTGAAGTGCTGGTTGTTCTCTTTATCCCAATAATGACTGTTATGCCTATTGAAAGAACCATTCTTTGTGAATTTAGATTCATCTGTCCAAATTATACAGTCCAAAAAGTTTTCATTCTCTTGAAATCGAATCATCATAGCTTCGCAAAACTCTGTTCTCCTGACGAAATCAGTTTCCTTCAAATGCTGCACCCTATTGAATTTATATGGGTGCATTTTATGTTTTTTTAATATTCTCCAAACACTCGATTGAGATAATCCCAGATCAATCTCGGCATCTTTGAGAGAATTTTGAGGATTCACACGAAAATATGCAAGAACTGTAATTTCGTTGTTCTCATCTTCTACTACACTTTTTTCTCTGTGTATAGTTTTCTTAACGAAAGATCCGACATTTCTCAAGTTTGTCATGGTTCTGTTAATGGTATATCTCGTTGGTCTGGGTCGGTCAGGAAACCTCTCAATGAACAGTCGAATCGTTCTATCTACAACTTTATTACATTCTCCATGAAGTAGAATGAGATTTAAATAATCTTCATTGGTAAAACTAGGCATAGTGATCGATTTTATAACTTGATACGAATTATCACCAAATTAATAGTATACACAAAATGCTACTGAATAAAGAGGAATTTGGCAGATGTAATTAATGATATCTATCATTAAAAAAAAATGTAAAACATGGTAAGTTTGTGCATATTTATGGTTCATAAGGAATTATTTATTTATCACTGGAGAGAAAACCGATGGCCGATTAGTTGAAATAAAGAGGTTTCCGATACAAATTCGAATCAAAATTCGCCATCTATTTAGGAACAACCTGTAACTTTTTTCTCTTGCATATTAGGGTAGTAAAATCTAAAACATGGTTTAAGTAACAGTTCCTGAAAATTTCAATCTTTTTGGCGTCAAGACTCAGAAAATATCCACTTTAGGGCAAGGGTGTGATGCATACAGTCACATTATTTTTTAACGTAGATTCAATATCTGCCATAAAAAATGGGGTTCTAATTTGAAAAAATTGATTTTTCACGATTTTGTCATCCATAACTTTGAAAGCGATTTTTTCACCCCCTGTATCATGAATCGCGATTTCGATTTTTGAAGTGAATACATCAATCTTACATCTTGAAATATCTCGAAAATGAAAATTTTCCATCCAAAAACCTCGAAGTTATTCTTGTTTCAGCGGAGCTCTATTTTCGATTTTTTTTTCGAATTTTCCCGCTCAGAGAGAATTTTCCAACCAAAACTGAAAAATGTTACATCAAAATAACTTAAAATTTTGTAAGGAATCTATTTCTGCAATAAAAAAATGGTGTTCTAATTTGAAAAACGGAAGTTGACGTCATTTCCGGAAAACCGGAGGTGCTCATGCCTTGAAAATATTTTAGATTTCATCAGCATCGTGAAATACTTATAAGTGCTGAATTTCATGAAAATACGTTCAGTAGTTTCCCGTATAAATATGGGTGAGGTTCCTCGTGAAAGACCCTGTATATCCTTGTGATATCTCAAAGGACGAATAAATTATTATTATTATATATTTTGTTACAATCTCAAGTCTCATATAAAAATTTGAGGTAATAGTCTTATTGCTAAACCAGTTAACGAGCGTTCAAAAGCTCCTGCATAGGGCTTTTCTTAAAATTTTTTTACATTATTCATAAATTCAGCATTTTGGTCGATTCCCATGAAAATGTGAGATTTGGCGTTTCTAACACGAAAAAAGTGATTGCCAATAGACTTGCCTTATATTAGGTTTGAAGACAGCTCAAGAAAATATTCCGAAAATTTTGAGCATTATTCCATAGAAATATGCGGTAAGTTTCGTCGAAGAGATCATAAGCTTTTGGAAAACTTTCGGAGAATCTACTCGAAGCTGTAGGTAAATAATTAATTCTAACAGCACAGTTGTCTTTGGATTATTCTTTACTGCTACAGAATAAGGATATTTACCAAACGTATTTTACACCACAGAATATTAAAATATTACACTGTTAAACAGGTTAGTCGGTCGAATTTTAAGGCTGGAATGATTAATTGTCAAAGATGTATAGACATAAAAATGGATAGAGATTGATAAATGTGTTGAGTTTGCAAAGGATGCGGCAAAATCAGGATAATCCAAAGCCCACTGCGCTGTATAAAGACGCTGAATATAATATGGTTGAAAAAAGAGGGGTAATCAAGTTTTATCGAAAATAAACACTACGACTATAGCCATTTAGGTGTTAGTGTCGTAAGTCGTGAAGCTTCCTGACATCAAACTAAAATATGTGTTTTAAGTCCAAGGCGAAGGTAAGTTGTACAGTTGCAGGTTTTTATAACAAATCAGTAGATCAAAATTTATAGCATATTTTTACGAGGTTTGAGGTATAAGTTCATTAAAATATTCAAATTATTAGTCATTGTTTCAACTACATAGTTAATTTCATTATGTATTTGCAGATTTGTTCTAATTTGGAAGATGTCTATATCAGACTCCTTCTTCAAACGAAAAAAGACACAATTCCAAAGATTTCCCAAGTTCGACTGAAGGAGGGGTCTGATATAGAGACCGAAACGTTACGTTATCCATTTCATTTATTTCCTTTGTTAGTTTTACTGTTAGGCAACAATTTTAACAAAACCAATTTGCTCCTGACTTATTAGTGCAAGGATTTACGCAGAAGCATTTCATCTTAATTAAAATTTTTAATTGTTTCTGTTTCAGAGACTGCGAGTGAAAACCCAAAAAAAGTTTTCTAGAAACTTAAGATCAACTTCAAGTTTAGTATTCAAAACGAAACGTGACTAGAACATCCAAATCTGAAATATTTTGTTCAATAATTCCTCTTATACTTCACCTTCTAAGTTATTTTATAAATTAACGGTTTTTTAGGGGAAACTCTAAATATCAACAGAAAAATTCCGAGCGTTGCCCCACATATGTATTGGAAATCAAATATAAATTGATAAGCTACGTAGCGTAAAGAGCCGTAGCCAGAAAAAAAATTCGAAGAGGTGTTAACAAGGTATCTTGGGTGGCGAAGACCTTTTTTTAGGTCCACCGAATGACAACCTTTTTACTTCCTTCCGAATAATTTTGAGGGAGCGCCGAATCCCATCAGAGCCCCCCCTCCCTACGGCCTTGGTCGCGTAGTTTAATGTTACATATCTTTACCAAAGCGTTCAGTTTTGGCCATTCAAATCTGGTGTCTTTGGAGTAGCTTCTGTGAGAAATGATTCGATCCATTTATGAGCGTGGTTCACAAAGCAAGGTTGTATAGTATATTATTCAGGAAAAATTAATAAGTTTGTATTGGGAAAAGATTTTTTCGTATTCTTTTTTTAAGCTCTATACAGTGTTTCAGAATAACCTATTAATTCTGAGATACCCTATATAACCATTATTACTCATTATTTACTCATTATCTCTTATTTTCCAGCATCAAATTGGCTTCTGCTGACCAGCGATACGCACTCTAGCGGTTGAAATCGAAATAGAGCTAAGATAGTAGTAAACAAACAGTGTAATAATTTCGTAATTGTTCATAAACTTTTGTTTAGATGAAATATTCAAGGGAAAATTGAAATTGTTATCCTCTTGAATATGATTTTGATTAGAAATGACCACAGTTGTGTGCCCCAATGCAATTTATGGACGAAAAAATGCATAACCTTAGGCTATAGTTATTACTTCTTCCCTCAGGAAAACCAAATGAAAATATATCTTGAAAACGAGTTTGGAAGGAAACTAATATTAAAAGAAAGGCTTGTATCTTATATACTCCAATAAATATAGGAAATTAATTCATATTGTCGCTTCAACCTCTTACGTCAGAATTTGTATCGAAGGTTTTGATATTATAGCAGATTACGAAAAGCTCTCTCTACTTCTTAGGATCATTTAAAATTAAGGTACACATACAACATATTATTTCACAAACCTGTACTTGGCTATTGCAGAATAGTTAAAAAGTTCATAAAATATTTCTACATGATATTATCTTCTTGATTTATATGTACTATAGGATGATTCAGCAAATTTGTTTTTTAAGCAAGGCATATTTTCTATAGACGAGCCCTTATTTTCTTACATCAGCCTTCTGCTAATTCCATAAGCACTTTAATTCTGTATGTGATATTTCTTCAAGTTTAGTTTTTCCCCGATAAAGAAACACGCAGCAGGAAAGGAGAAAAAACCATGAGTTTTGACATGATTCTGTCATGGATGAATAGGAACATCATGTACCTGATCAATCTAATTAAATCAACTGTAATGATATGTTTACATTTCCTCCTCACTCCACCTTAACAAGAACATATCGTGCATATTAGTTTTGTTTCACTTTATCAATCTCCACAATCAATGAACCATCAATTTTATGAGGTTCTGTATTAAGGGCTAGGGCAATAGTTTTTAAACACAAAGAGCAAATGTCTATAAAACTGGACCACAATTTGTTTTTCAACACATCATTATATGACATGCATTCAGAACTTCTTCTCGAACTTCTCCTTCTACTGGGGCTCTAGAATTAGAGGTTAAAACTCTTCAAATTTCCAGAAATACTAACGGCTGCACTTCACTTCATATACGTGTATACATGTACGATATAAATGAACTGAAAGAATTTTTTTTAATATAGTTTAAGATTGACAGTATCTACAACTAGACTTACTGACTTGTAACCTTTATATTGATTAAACACTTGAATATTAAAGATAGAATAATTGATATATTGATTAAATCACAAAATAAATCAAAAAAGATTTCAACTTCATAATAATTTTCAGATTATTCGTAAAAATTTCGATGAAACTCCAATGACTTGTCTGTCCAAAACAAGATTGTTTACATTTACTACTATCTTAGCTCAGCTTCGATTCTCGCCGCCTTTGCGCTGATATCGTCATGGAATATGCCAATAGTCTAGCAGCATGTAAATGAAATGATATATACAATACAACTTAGATCAGATTTAGGTAGACTCAAATGAATTAGCTTCAACCAGAAGTAATTACCTCCTTCAATTAGAGTTGAATACTCAATTTTCTCTTTTCTTCATTCGAGAAAAGCATTCAAAATACTTAACCGTCTGAAAGGCAAATCTTAGCCAAATTCACAGATTACAATATTCCGCATATAAAAGCGCTATCTCGTGCGAGGGTTCCCTTAGGATAAAACCGGAGCAGGCGACGTATATCTGGAGTAGACGAATTGATGTAATTTGTTCCATTTAACTGGAGAAGAAAGAAAAGGACTGAATAAATTGATTCCGTAATTTTCGTCGACCCCTGGAATCGTTCTCGAACAAAGTGTAGACAGAATAGCATTTGATTGGCCAACAAAAAAGTTTGCTCAAGTTGTCAACTGCTTCTTTGGGAACTTCTCGTTACTGAAGGAACAGGGATAGATCGGATTTTTCGCTTGAAAACCATTATCGATAAAATCAGACTCGGAATAGCAGCTAGTCTTTGCTTTCATTTCATTGAGCATCTATCCAGAATTAATTCAATAGAATATTTGTTCTTCTCATACATAATGGCAGCCTTTCATCGTGAATAAAATACGTTTGCTCATTCTGACTTATTTTCTTTCGAACATTACATTACAGAATATTTTTCACTTTTCTGGAAGAAAAAATGTTTACCGGAAGATTCTGCCAAATAATCAAACATTTACACTTAATCAAAAATTTAACCCGAGGAATTACGCAAATTGTACAGATGAACACAACCTCAACCACCAGTTTTCCAACCAAATGGCCCTTATAATTTTCAGGAGAGAGAGAGAGGAATGAGGTTTCCTTGAAACTGGCCTACATTAAACTAACAAAAAATTTTATAATGTATAAACTTAAAAATAATCATCGTTTTTTCCTCGTTTCAAAAATATATAACATGTCATATATCGCTCTTGGGTCAGTGGCGAAGCTAGGGGAAGGACAGGTAGTGATTAATGAATTAGTACAATTTTGTCGAGAATAGGCCATAAAAATTCAGGGAAGCCTGGGCTAACTCATTGCTCCCACTAGCGTGGAGGCATTCTTTCCATAAGAAATAACAAAATTTCATAAGTCCTGAAGGACAGCGGTGGACCCACGGGGCAGGGGGATGGGGGGTACCATCCCTCCCAATGTTGAACAGAGTTGGTAAATTTTCAGAGCAATTGGTGAATTTTCGAAACAGTTGGAAAAATTGTCAAAGCAGTTGGAAGAATTTCAAAAGAGTTGGAAAATTTTCAATGGAGTTGAAATAAGTTGATCAGAGATGGCAATTTTTCAAAGCAGTTGGTAGATTTTCGAAGCAGTTGACAAAACTTCGAAGCAGTTGGAAACAATTGGGCAAATGTCAATGGGTTGGTTTAGAGGCGTGCCCAATATTGATCAGATTTGGCAAATTCTCGAAATAGTTCGAAAAATTGTCAAAAAAGTTGATCAAATTCGAAAACAGTTTGAAAATTTTGAATGGAGTTGATACAGGGACCAGCCTTATGCTGATCAAAGTTGGCAATCCTGCACAGGAGTTGGTATAGTTTTTCGAAGCAGTTGGAAAATTTTTTTGGCCACTTGGAAAAATTTCAAAACAATTCGTAAAATTTTGAAGCAGTGAACAAATATCAATGTAGTTGGCCTAGGGTTGTGCCAAATATTGATCAGAGTTGGTAAATTCTCGAAGCATTCGGGTATGTTTCGAAGCAGTTGACAAAATTTCGAAGCAGTCGGAATAAATTCTGGAAACCGTTGGCAAAATTTCAGAACATAAATTTTATGAATGTCATAAATTATGAATGAATTTGACTTCTTCAAAAAAGTTTGAAAATATCGAGCAGGATTTTTTGCGCGCTTGTTTCTAGGGGAACAGCGGTCGTTTCATCCAAATGTCTGTAAATGTCTAAAAAAAAATGTAAATGTCCGTTAATGGAGTCATTTGTCCTATATTTCGTCAGAATAGAAACATCAAAAGATTTTGAAAAATATAAAAATTCCTTCGGAAGGAAAGAGTTTGAAATTTCAAATTTTCAGGATAGATGTCGGACATGCATTTCTCATTCGAGTTCTTCAGCGCGCCAGATCGCCAGTTCAGTAGTTCTAATAATTATAAAATTATCACCACAGAATTTTGAATTATTATTTTTAATGCTCTCAAAAAAAAATTGAATCGCAAACCAAAATACCACCACTTTCCACCATCGGTTTTCCAAGCCATCAATTCACAATGGGCAAATTTTCGAAACATTGTCGCACCCCAAAAATCTTGGCACTGGATTTCTATCAAAAAAGTGTCTGTATAATAAAGTGAAAGCAGAGAATAATATTAATCGATAGAAATCAACCAATATTAAACTCATACTTCGATGTTACGCGTTAAACCTTTTCTATTTCATAGTACAAACAGGAACAGATTAGAAATTTCCCAGATGTCAATATTGTGGCATTTTGTGCCATTCATTTTTCTCAATTCCATAAATTTAAAAAGACAATAAAAGCGATTCTGAAAAATTAAACTTCAAAATTCCCCAGGAAAATATAAATCAAATATAGTAAATATTTTCCTCGAGCACTTCAGAATACATACAAAATATTCCCACCGCATCTGCCAAAATCCGATCTTACCCTGTCCCTTCTCCAGCTTAAGTTGTGGCATCGTCAAGGGTCGCTTGATTGAAGCGTTTCAAATAAAATCGGTCGCGTACGCTTCGGCCCATTACAGGCTGTTAGAGGCTGCGGTTACCGGCAAATTGATCGTGATTGAAAAGAAAATAAAGATTGGCCGAATTTTGCCTCGACTTTTTCATAAGCCATTTGGCCCAATGTGATGATTGAGCTGATGAATCGAGCTTGGATCGTGACTGGAGTTAGAATTAGGGGAAATGAAAAGGAGTAGGTTTTAATTGAAGGAGTCTTTAGAAGACCAGAAAAAAGGATTTGAAGTTAAAGGTATAGGTACGGAGGAGATTAAATGGACGGCGTTATGCAGAAAGCTAATATCCTCCAATAGCGCCAACTGAGATATCTAGCTCCAAAGTTTTTAAGAATTTAAAAATATCTTGTGAGCTGCTCAGAAGATTGTTGGTATTTTTTTTGAATTATCGATAGATTTTTTCAAATCTTATGTGTTTCAAAAAGGACCAAAATTTATCATTTTTGAGGTTTGGTATGTTTCTGTTCTTTGAGGAATAAGGCATCTACAATAAATAGATTAAACCAAACCATATCTTCATTTTCACAAAATTTGAAGATTGCATTTTGAACTACATACCTATTCATTTCAAAAACATTTTATTTTAATTTGTTTCCCTTCGAAATCTGATTATTCGATATTATATCATTTCCTGCAAATTCTCCAATTTTGCCCCAACGACTGGCTTTCTGGATGACTACAGTAGTACTGAATCGGTAAAGATTTCTTCATAAGCAGGTCTACCTCGAGCAGATTTTTTGATAGAAATATTTTGATGAGGTTGAGAAGAATCATGTTGCTGAGACATCAGCAAAAATGGCTCTTGTTTATTAATTTCGATTGTCTTTTAATGCAACCAATTAATTTTATCTTTAAACTTTGTATTTTTTCGATTGGTAATATTTTCACACAATTCGAGACATCGATAAAAATAATACGAAACAAATAGTAGGTAAGGTTTACGTATTCTGTAGAATCTCATATAAGAATATGCTGAAAACTACCAACCCACTTGGATACACCAGGCGCTAGTCATATCCAAATAATTTCAAGGGGGATGGAAGGTTTCTGCAAATTGAAGGATTGATCAAAATGAAGATGTGGGTTAGCCTTTTATGAATTAAACGAGTGAAATATTTTTTGCGGCTTGGTAGCTTTTTATAGAATATAGAGCAGGTATTTGATAACACTTATTCACATTTAACTCAATATCTTGAATATTGTGGGTTAGTAGCTTTCTGCATAAAGCCATCCAAATGTGTGCATCGCCGAAGAAGAAAGGATCTTGCAATATACAGATATTTTTGAAGTTTCACTCCTACGATTAAAGTTCTCCATTATGCCGATTCGATATCGAAGATTATACGGTGAAAAAAATTGGTGTCAATATTATTCAATTATAATTATAAATGACCAGACGACAGATCCTCGAATATCGTTTTTTTCAGGAGAACGGCACGGTTTTAGTTGATACGTTAAAAATAATACGTTTACAATAAGCAGATACATATTCAACAATAATGATAGACACATTTCAATAAGACAACAACAACGCAGAGGAAGGAAGTACTCGTTTCGTAGTATTATCGCTATTGGATATTTTTTGAGTTGGTTGCTTTATCATGACAAATAGTCCTTTTCTTTTTTTCAATCTTATAAAGTTCATCAATACCAATGACAATTAATATGTCATATAATATCTTCAAAATTATCAAAGCTATAAGTCTGTAGTTTTAGAGAGTTAATATGTTATGCTGATTGGTTCATTCTTAGTTGTAAAGAATTGCATTTGAAATTCATCAGCAAAAAGCATCAGTATATTGCCAGTATATGTTTCTGAAATCTGCTTTTACATTGATGGCCTTCAAATTGAACCAAAGGCTCCTTCACGTATAGAGAAGTTGGAGTATTTTTTAAATCAAGAATAGTTTATTCGTCCAAAGATTAAAACAGCAAACTTATCGAAAAAAAAGTTAACAAATGATTGAGTGGTTTCTAATTTTAGTATTCTCTTGTTGGTAATTGGATGATATTTTGTGAAAAATTTCATTATACCTACAGGGTATCTCATTCGAAAGTGTTTTTCACAATAACTCAATAACGTTTCAGAATTTGTGAAAACACTCAGACAGGTTGATTTTGATGAAAGGAGGTCATGATCTGGGATACAAAGCTTGTTTCTTCTAGAAACCCCCTATAGAGAGGGTTGCAACAGCATCTGGGATTTGAATAGGCAAAGTGGGTAGTTTTGTAGCAAAAATGTTTGCATCGATTCAAATTTGGATTAATCTGCAGTTTGTGTTCTAGGAAGTAAAGTTTCACGAAGTAATAGGGTGTTTTTTTATGAAATTATGGTGTCGATAAAACTTAATGAAATATTCATTTCATTAAACCACAAAATGCATCATACAAATTTGAATCCATGCATCAAATTCAGCTACAAAACTACCCACTTTCCATATTCAAATTCCTGATGGGCTTGCAACTGTCTCCAGGGGGTTACTAGTAGGAACAAGCTTTGTATCCCAGATCATATACCCCTGTTATCAAAAATCGACCTGTCTGAGTGTATTCATAACCTCTGATTCGTTTGTTGAGTTACTTTTAAATGAGACGTGGGACGTGGGGATAACTACTATGCTTTCCAACTAAAGGTGGTTTCTGCTGTTCTTAGTTTTAATATTCGAAGGTTTGCGAGTTCAATTTTTCCGGAGAAGATTCCAACAACTATTTGTCTTACAAATAACTCTAACGGATTCATTGCCTGTGCATGATATGGTGTGTTACTCGTCTAAATCTAAAGATGGGCATTCTTATTGAATAATACGAAGTTTTTTTTCTGAATTTCTTTCAATCTTTTCACATTATATTCCATATCCTATTATCAATGACTGACGACGTGCATTATACAGGGTGGCCCACGGTCGATGGAACCATAGAGATCTGGCGTAGAACGGGAAGTAGGTACCCACGGTTAAATCCAAAAATATTAACAACTTTGAAATCTGGTATGAAACGCATTGTATATTAACGCATTTAAAGAATATTAAAGATATATACCTAATATTCCCAGTAGTATGAAAAGTAGCGTACATCTGGAAAACTTCACAATTTGGGTATAGAAATCGATTACTTTGATCATTTGGTAATCGATTGTTTTTGGAGAACTGTCAGTGTCAGTGATTTCGTGACGACGGCTGGCGAATGCTGGCCGAAACGTTGAACAGAAGAAGTTAATATGGTGAAAATAGCCCATATTATTTTTACAATATGAATTTGGCGAAAATTTTATACCAAAATATTTTTTTGACCAAATGTACCTAAAATTTTCTTTCTTAATGGAGGGTTCAATTTTTGTGCACAAATTTTCCCAAAAACGATTCCTTTCAATTTTCAGAAAATTTATGCAAGTCTGGTGCAGGCAAATACAGAAATTTGATATAATGGGAATTCTGCTTTTTAGAATAATAATAACTTCCTAAACTATTCGTTTTTAATATCATTTAATTAGTAAGTTGCGGATTTTGAGTTTTTCTCTTGAACTCTCTTCGACTTTGCATCTACACTGAAAATTTCTAGCGCATTAAATTCGAAAATATGGTAGTTTAAGGACGAACGACCCGACAGAACTGATATTTAGGAACTTTTCACCAGATAATTCAACCCAGACTCAAGAGTATGAACTATTTTGGACAAAATTATGGACCATGAAATCATAAAGAGCTGTTCCTCAAGGAACAAGCGCACAAATACGGCCCAGATGATAATACGAGTGGTATGCAATTACCTAGTCAGGAAATGCCACATCGAAACCAATAATTTCTCATCGAAGGCCTTCTATTTTCTTTCCACCGATAATCGCCACAGTCTCCTCTTCCGTTTAGTTCGCAGAACAATCAACTCTGAACAGACTAAACCCCGTAACACAAGGGTCGCGAGAGTGAAAATTGGCCATCCTCAACAGTTCCAACTGCCTTCACCTCAGAATAGTGCAGAGCCAGCAGAAGAAGCGCGCTGAGCATGCCATCAAGAATAGTTCATATTCAGTTCGTGAGGGGCGTTAATGACACTGCGTTGCCGCTCGGCTGGACCCCCGTGTGTAATCAGAGATTTTCAACAATACCCTTCTTTAGGCCAGCTCTCGTAGTCACAAAAGAGTAACCATCAGCTCAAACGTGTGGCTTATTTAGCGAAACAACTAGTCCGGAAATGCAACAGTGCCTCCGGCGAGGTTTGATTGCTGTTGCGGTCACAATTTTTGTCTACGCAGTGGTGGATTTTATGTGTAGGGGAGGGGGGTCTTCGCAGTTTTTTTTATTCCAATGATATTATTATGGGCTTCAGGAAAGGGCGAAGAGAATTCTTTTCAAATGGTCAATGTTTCTATCCATGTCTTAGATCTTTCTCAAGACTGAAAATCACACATTTATTGAACTTAATCTCTTAAAATAATCTTAAAGAATAGATGATATAAATTATAAATTTTTTCGTAAATAAATTTCAGATAAAAAAAAGCGAACGTCAACAGTAAATAAATTAAAATCTCTCGTCGTGAAAATATACGACTTATAGTCATACAGTTAAAAAGTTCATGTATCATCAAATCTGGCCACCCTGTACATTTTGTCGTAACTCATACAGTATCTTATATTTTATAATCATTTCATGGTATTCACTATTCACATGCATATACTGTCATAAGAAGAGCAAGTGCTTTTCTGTCAGCATAAACTGTCAGTAATTGATCTGATATCAAACGTTCAAATATATGGCATTATCTCTGGTTTGGTAACATTCACAAACATGTTCGTGATTCGTTATGGGAACAAAGGCCGTAGCTAGAAAAAAATTTCGGGGGGAAGGGGGTGTCCGTTGAACTGAGCTCTAGAAAAATATTGTGGAGTTTGCAACCAATATTGTAAAATAGCAACGATCAAATGATTGGTTTTGTTAATATATGAACATATTGGTTTGAACAAAGTTTCAATTTTGCGGATTTGTTCATGCGATAATATATGAGGCTGCTTGCAATAAAACTCGATTTATTGTTGGGAAGACGTAACAAAATAAAATGAATTCATAAAAAATATAAACAAAATCTATGAAAATGAACATAAAATATAAGCAATATGAATAAAATATATGAAAAAACAACATAATATACAGAAAAGTTCATAAAAATCAACATTAAAATATATTTTCTCTTCCGTATCACAAAATGATATTAAGCCTTCTCGATTTCTTCGCGCAAATAAATCGATTACCTTCTCGGTCTCAATATGTATTTCTCTGTGAATATACATAAGCGCCAATCCATTCAGTCTTTCCTGACCTGTGGAGATTCTCAAATATGTTTTGAGGCGTTTAAGAGAGGAAAAGGACCTCTCCGGAGTACATGTTGTAACAGGTAGAGTTGCCAGAATTTTCAGGAGTTTGTAAATGTTCCGAAACAATTCTTGATAATATTCTCCGAGTGTTTCGATAGCACAGGTCGGTCGAGATGAAATGGGTTCTTTAAGCCATTTCATTTTCCATAGATCCAATTCACCTTTCAATGAGTCCAATTCCAAAAACTTTCTATATAGAACGAAATCATCCTCTTCAATACTGGGCAGTTTTTCACAACAAACAGCTGGGAACAAGATTATTAAATCTTGACTGGACTTGGTCTATGAAATCATCTAAAAGTGGAATCATAATGCTCTGTCTAAAGAACTCTTCTGGATCTTCGGATCCATAGTTTGCCCTGTGACACTGTCGCGACACTCTACGTGGAATTTTAAATTCTTCATTTATGGATTCCATCAGATCCAGAATATTCTTATAGACGTTTGCAAATTTCGACTCGACATTGGTTCAAATATCATTCCTATTATCCAAAATTAAATCAACATGTTGCAGTGGCGCAGCCAGGATTTTATTTTGGGGGGGCTGAACAGAAAAATTTTTGATGATACAGTGAATAACGAAAGTTGCAAAAAAATAAAGAAGAAAAAAATAACGAAGAAATTAATCTTTGGGGGGGGCTGCAGCCCCAAAGCCCCCCCTTTCTGGCTGCGCCAGTGACATGTTGCAAAGCAGCCACCAAATCACAAAGAGGCGACTGGAGTATTTTAGAAAGTAGCAGTGTGAAGGGAAACAACATAGCCAAGCAACACAGACTCATGGTTGAGGCTTTCACGGCCATCGTTTGATGTCACTTGTTTTTTCTAGCTTTTTGATCGTCGTAGTTTGTTTATTTTCGACGTTTCGCTAGACACTCGTACTGGCGAAATGTCGAGAAGTAATAAGCGACGACGGCCGAAATGCTCGAAAAAACAAGTGACCAAAAAAATAACTGAGAGCTACTTGAGATATCTCAGGAAATGTACACCAACATGATCTTATAAATTAAAAAATACCTGTAAATATGTGATAAAATGGAAGGTGTTCCATACAATTTGAAAAAGTTCAGGGAAATGATTATCCTGCGTTTCTGAAAAAAATTATTCGAAGAATTTTCGGTGAAATGATTATCTGGCATTTCTGAAAAAATTTCGGGGGGGGGGGTCCGGACCCTATCTGACCCCCCCCCTGGCTACGGCCTTGATGGGAACAAATCTTAATAAAACCAGGAGGTACTTAGATATAAGAAGAACTTCAAATAACCATTAAACTTGTCGTTTTCTTTTCATTGTATTATTACGACTCATGTACGGTTTTCACCAAAAATTCGATCCATAATGACTTTCGAACGAGTTTTTCGAGGGACGTTTTTTTATAGCATCTTCACAAATCAACCATCCAACTGCAAATCAAACTTGGAAAATTTCAGATGGTTGTGACAACATCCTATACAGTGTGTTTGGTCATGACTTAGCGATAATTTAAGGTCATCAAATATACCTTATATTATCGACAAAAACACCCAACTTGGAAGTTTACTTCCTTAGTTTTGGAGTAGCCCCCATTTTAAATTTACTTTTTTATTTTCGTTGACCCTTCCAAATAATATCGATTTCTTTGGACATAAAGGTCCTACAGATGTGGAAAAAATGTTTTTTGAAAGATGATACTACTGCCTTTCATTGAAGTATAACAATATAAAAACATTCAACTTGAAAACGCCATAAAAAATTCTTTAAAACAGTTTTAGTAAAAATATGTAGGTACTGTTTTTCTTAGTAAATCCGCAATAGTACATTGCACATTGAAGTACAATTTTTTTTCAATGATTCAACACGCGAGGATATTAGCTACAAAACAACACATACATCATTTCTGTAAGGTTCATAATTTGAGAGTTATTGCTGTTCGAACATGATCACTATGGGAGCAAAAGACACAAGACAGGTCGTAATGAAGGCCACTGCCTGTCTACAGAGCAGGGGCGGCCATTTGAGCAATTTTTATGATTAATTTGTTTGTTTGATCATTGAAAACTATCGAAAGTACAGTAGTGAGTTTTTTTTATTTTATCAATTTTCATGTGGGTCATGTTCGAACAGCAATTACTTTCTAAATATGCAACTTACAGAAATTATGTTGGTATCGTTTTGTAGCTAATATCCTTGCGTGTTAGCTCATTAAAAAAATATACTTCAATGTGCTAGTTCTTGTAATATTACGAATTTACTGAGAAATTCAATACATTTTTTTACTAAAATTTTCTCAAAGAATTTTTTATAACATTTTTAAGTTAAGTATATGTTTTCATATTGTTCCACTTTTATGAAAGGCGGTAGTATCATCTTTCAGAAAACATTTTTTTCACATCTGTAGGACCTTTATGTCCAAAGATTTCGATGTTATTAGGAAGGGTCAACTAAAATAAAGAAGTAAATTTAAAAAGGGAGCTTCTCCAAAACTGGAGGGGTGAACTCCCCAATATGGGTGTTTTTGTCGATAAAAATTAGGTATATTTGATGCCTTTAAATTATCGCTAAGTCATGACCAAAAACACTGTATTTATATGGGTTTTTTCGATACCTATGTGATATTCGGTTATTAAAGCTTATACACGCAAAAAAAATCTATTCTTGAATCAAGTATAATACTTGATTGAAGTAAATGATTACACTCATATATAAGCAAGAATATGGTATACTTGAATCAAGGATTTCTTATTCTCAAAGTTCAAATATACCATTTACTCCCACTAAATAAATAATATACTACAATTTAATAAAATCACTATTATTGACTCAAGGAAATTTCAATACTTCTTTTGAGTAAATCTCTTTCATCAAAATGAGTAATCAAAATATTCGTTCGAATATAAAATATGTTCAAGACAAGTTTTCGGATTTCTTCATTCAGCAGCACTTTCATTTGAAGAAAATAAATCTTATACTTGAATGAAAGTAATATTTCTACTCAAACCAAGATTAAATAGTTTTAAAACAAGTACATCGTCTTCTCAGTTCAAAATTTTTCAAACTACTTGATCTGAATACATCGAAAAATTCTGATAGAGTATAGTTTATATTAATGGTAAATGTATACTTATTTGATGAAAATCAATCATATACTTGAAAGAATAATAAGATAAATGTTAAAGTGAGCATTGTATATTCTCGACTGAAGAACGATGATTTACTTCCCTTGAGTGTAGGTATATGCTTCGATATTTATGTTGGTATGTATTCTCATTCGGAATTCAACTGACTTTATTATTGATAAGGTATTTATTAAGCATTCCTTACAGGGTAATATCACGTTCTAATGAGAAATTAAGTATCTGATTAAATGAGCAATTATTCTTGATCTGATTCGAGATTATATCATTCATTGGGTATATTTCTTCGATGATTGATCAATCTTAAACCTCAATTGATTTTTGTTTTCCTGAAATGATTAGTGATATTGAAAAATTTGCAATATATTTCATGTGAGTTCGTATCTAATTTTTATTCTGAATGAGAACAGACATGTTATATATTGCAAATTAAATAATATCCTGATCAATATCAGAAAACAATAACCATTTGATTTTCAAGATTTACCCACTCATATAAGTCTGAAGAAAATATAGACCAATAAATAATTTTGAATCAGATCAAAGTAAGAATTTCCCATTTAATCAGATATCTTAGTTTCTGATAGAAGGAGAAGGTACCCTAT
Source organism: Propylea japonica (assembly GCA_013421045.1). NCBI lineage: Eukaryota > Metazoa > Arthropoda > Insecta > Coleoptera > Coccinellidae > Propylea > Propylea japonica. The sequence goes on along the minus strand of CM024243.1, from coordinate 26,751,048 downwards.
GAGGAATGCATAATAAAAAATGTATCAATAGTAAAGTCAGTTGAATTCAGGATGAGAAAACATACACATATATCGGAGCATATACTTACACCTTACTGAATGATGAAATTTCACTTTCCAGGTAAGCTATTATCTCATCTAGTGAAGAATGTAATATCTGATTGAAATTGAATATCCAACACAAGGTATAGAACCCCTTACATATTCAATAAGGCTATAGAAAAAAATACGGAATCAGTGGAAATAAATTTATTAGGTACTGTCAAGAAAATGGAATATAACATATAAAAACATAGTAAAAAAAGGTATAACATTTTAACATCACATTCGTCAGGAATATAAGTGAATAATAATTTTTTACTACAGAGGAACATTACTATTACCTTAGAAATAAATGCGTAATGAAATCTTAAAAAAAAATTTGTATGATGAAAAATAAAGTTTGGCATGCTGCATTATAATAAAAGTCACTAACATAAAAAAACTATTAATAGGAATACCAACAGTGTCATAAATACATATAATATATAGTACATATTATTAACCTGCTTTTTATAATGTTGTTTTTGTATGTATAATTTCGTGAATAAATTATTATTATTATATAATATAATAGTCATAATCTCGTACAGCTTACATATAAAAACAAGTGCTGAGTTACTTTTATCTACAAGTAGGTATTTTATAAATTTCACCAAAGTTGCAATGAGTAAGTTCAGATATTTCTAGCAAGAGTACAATATTCAACTCATACATTATTTCCTTGGTTGAATACCAATATGTGGAATCAAAATTATTAAAACTCACCTAATAATATTTCTCCACTCTTCCGAATAAAGTGGTCCTTATTCTGTGAAATCATTCAAAGTATGAGATTCTTCAAGTCATCGTTGTACTGTGTTTTCTGTTGAGACATCTCCTGAAAAAATTGGAAATTTCATGAGTGAGAGATAACTATTCAAAAATATCTGCTGTAATAAAGAGTGATACAAAATTAACTATGAAGGTGAAACTGATAATAGTAGAAAAGACCAAGAGCAGGAATAGGTTTAAGTTCTTAATTGCTCAAATATTTTCATAATAGGGGCTTACCTTGAAATTTTCTAAAATAGTGATCCTTCATCCCCATCCTCTCATCCAATTTTTCATTTCTTGCTGTAGGTCACAAGACAACACAAAAATTACTCGTTTTATGATATAGGAGCACGGGGCACTTATCACAATCATGACGCGCTTCAAATTGATCCGATTGGAAAGTAGAATTTTCTGTTGCAAACTGTACAGAGGGCGCAGTCTAGTATATTGTTGAATTATATTCTTGAATTTAGTGGATGAAAGAATTTATTACTTGAATACGAGTATTACGACAAACACTGTTAACAGGTGGATAGGAAGGATTTCATTGGCCAATTCTAATAACGCCTTCTAGTATATTGTTGAATTATATTCTTGAATTTAGAGGATGAAAGAATTCATTTACTTGAATTACGATAAACACCATTACAGTGGATAGGAAGGATTCATTGGCCAAGTTTAATCACTTGAATGAATTCGCGTTCGCATTTCAGTATCCTAAGATGAAGAATATGCGAAATGCAAATACATTTTGGGTTATGATTGGTTTTCTATTAATTGGATGATTTCAAATTTTCTCAAAATTACAAAGATTTTGTTACTTCAAAAATAAATCTATATATTCACAAAAAAAATTTAAAATAGATATCAGATTTTTGAAACCCTGAGTTTGAGCTGATAATGCTCTCAAACGACTTTTTCTGATACGTGATAAAAGTAATGAAATGTGTACGAGAGTCTCGGAAGAAAATAAGAGAACACTTGAAATTTTCAGAATATAAATGTTATATAAGATATATAAGTTATCGTTTGGGTGAAGAATAAATATTGATGATGTGCACGGGTCATCTTTTATCAACTGAGTCGGAATGCACTAAAAAAAGTAAAAAAAAATATTTGCATGTTACTTTTTAGGTGAAGTCTGAAAATTTAGAAAAAACATTGAGTTTTAAGTTTACATCCTCATTTTTAAGTTTGTCATCCATCATTTATTTTTAAGGTTTAAAGGGTGTTAGTGCTCACGAAATACATAATCATTTATATCTTAGTTGTTTTCAACATATGTATCGATATTACTGGATACAAAACATTTCACATAAAAAAAAAATCGTACGATCAAACGATCAAATCTTTACTGTTGGAGATGCTCAAGAAGCACAAAGTTTTTACTTGTTTTTTCAAAATACGTGTGCTACTTTTACAAGGTTACTCTAGTACCCTCCTGGGCAGGAGCATTTTGGAGATATTTTCTTTAATTTTAATAAATAGATATACGAGTATGTAATGTAATTTTATTTTGAGAATTAACTGTATTCATTGTTTGAGGTTGAGTAAAGTAGCGGAAGCAAGACTTCGCCTCTATATTTTAGTGTATTGTATATTACAGTTCAACTAATAAAGTCACTTATTATTATATATGATGATTTCCGAAGAGTAATTATCGTTAGGTTGGACAGAATATGTATAAGAATCTCCTCAATACATACATACCTTCATTCATATTAAATGAATAATTTTTTGGATGTAGCATATTGTACCCATCTATTAAGAAGTGTTCTAAACTACTTTTAGTCGTTCAAAATATAACAACTTTTTCACTCAACTCGTTCGGATTCAAGATATGCTGGAATCAAATTTAACATTCCAAGACTATCTAGTTACTCTACCCAGAGAATTCATTTTTTTCGAAATTATTATATTGAGAATATCAATTATTCCGAATTATTATATGGAATGAGTATACATGTATTCTCTTAATGAGTAGATGATATTTTCAAACCGTAATTACCGTTTAGTTAAATTGAATGTAGCAATATTTTTAAATTGATAACATTATCTATTCATATACAGAATATTATTTACTTGGATGAAGCATTATATTCTTCTTTGGAGTATATGAATTTGAAACAGTATTTACTCATTCCAAATATACCAAATTTCTCAATTTACTTGTTCCGAATCCATATATACTTGAATCAACCTTAACATTTCAAGAATATCTTGTTACTTGTTTCGAGAATAGATTTTTTTCCGTGTATATTGGAAATGAAAAATTGTTGTGAAATAAGATACTCCTGTAACTTCTGATGAGTTTTCAATTTTAATATCGAATCTTAGTAGTTTATTTCGCACATCACCAAAATACCGAGATATCTGTTGATCTATGTATTCCGTTATCGAACATCCTATAGTATAGTTTAGTGTCGGATTTTGGAAATTTACCGGTAATATGGGGTAACTTGGCCACCCGGGGGTAACTTGGTCACCTATGATTTAATTTTGTTTCGGTTAATACTTTTCCTCCTGTTCTTTTTTAGTTGGATTTTCAGGTGCCCATCTTTTATTCCAGGTAACTAGTAACTAAAAATGGTGAGAAACTATCAGAGAACACCCGGGGCAAAGCCCTACCAAGACTACTCAGAAGAGAACATGCAAAAAGCCGTACAAGCTGTTAAGGAGGGGATGTCGAAAAAATTAGCTGCGCAAACGTATCAGGTACCTCGGACAACTTGGGTCGTAAGATTCTTGGCAAAAATTCTGGAGCAGTGGGCCGCCCAAGAGTCCTTTCATCCGAGGAAGAAACACAGTATATCTGAGACCCTTTTGAGAAATTTTTGTCGTTATTTTTGTGTTATTTATGAAATTTTCAAACTGAAATAAGTAGTGCGGGTTCGTTTTATCAATTTCCGAACGAATTCGGGGTAACTTGGTCATGCGAACCAAAAAAGCGTCCATTTAATTGAAATTAGCAAAAGTGACCAAGTTTGCCCCCAAACCCGGGGTAACTGGACACCCCACATAATGTTTTTTCTTTTAATTATAACAAAAACATTACTTTTTAGAACTTCAGCTCTTTCATTGAGTTGAAGTCGGGTTGGGGAAAAAATTTGGTCCACATGCGTCAAAATAATGAAGATATTTTGAAAAAAGTTTTCTGAAAAGAGTGACCAAGGTGCCCCGGTTTACGGTACACATTACCTTAGTTCTTGGCATGGAAGTTTCAAATATTGACAAATGAAACTCAAATTATTTTTCTTATTCAAATGTCTTATTGACTTTCTTTGATGTTGCTAGATCATTTCTTATTTCATTGAAGAGTTTCAGTCAACCACAAATGAAATAATCCACGGGATTGAAATCAGGGGGTTCATGATACTCAAACCACCTGATACTAATGTGTCAATTAGATGCTGGCAGACAGAAACCGAAAAATATGAGCAAGTCTTCATCCGCGAACATGAAGATTACCAGAAAGGTTTGGGTAAATATTTTGCAAGAAATTCAAATAACCATCAGTTGAATTTTCTATGGTATCTATGTTAACACTACGGCCACAAAATTCATGGAGTTTATTATGAGCATCTTGCATGTGGCCGCAAAATTTATTTCGATTGGTTTCGTTTTGTCTCAGATATTGAGGAACAAAAATTTTGAATGGCCATATTTTATGGCTTGTTAACGAACTCAACCGCGACGTTTGAGAATCGAACTCACCCTGAAAATATGGAGTCTCTAGGACAATCCCTCACAGACAGAATTGAATTTGACCACGGATTCGTCATCAGGGAGTCGAACTCTATCGTTTGAGACCATTTCGGCTCAAAATTAGAAAATTACAGACATTTGGACAGAACGTTTAAGTTTAACGTGCGCTCAAAAACATTACCATTAGGCAATATTGAATAGTCAAACGTCTTCGGAAATCCCAGTAGAACAAGAAACAAACCAAATTCACTCTCCACAAGCAGTCTATAAATGAGCTCTGGCAGATGACTGACGGATTGTTTTTACTGCATTATAAACAAACGATTTCATTTATGTCTTTGTTCCTTCTGATGGCATCCTTGTCCGACGTGGACGGTAGCTTGTGTAAATAGTCGGATATCAAGCAGAGAGGATTCTGGCACATAAAACGCGTATTATTAGGTTTGTTTGCCGTCCGATGAACATTAAGTGAATTGCGGTTAGAAAAAGTAGGAGCTCCTTATACACTGAGTGAAATCCATTGGGAAGAGATAGAGTTACATCCGATTGCTTGCTTGTCACTCCGAGGGATGTTGATGGCAATTGAATGATGGCAGGAAATTGGTTCAGTTATCTATTGGTAAAAGCATTTAGTTAAGAATACTGATGCATACAGCTTACTAGACTTATTATTTACCATTTATTATTTATAAGTTCAACGAAAGAATATAAAAATTGAAGAAAAGTCCTGCGTAGGTAATTTTGAGCGCTCGTTCATTGGTAATGCTATTACCTCTAAATTCTGTATAGGACAAGATATTCATGTTAAATATATAAAAGCAGAATCTCAGAATAATCGGAATTATATTCTAGAAATTATTCAAAAAATTTATAATTTAAAAAATTCAAATTCTGTGGTTCAGATGATGCGATTCCCTTAAAATTCACTCGAATCGTCTATCTTTTTATGTAAATATAAAGAATCTTCTTATCCATATTCCAATTGAGTTTTCTATGGTTCCGTTATTACTATGACCATAAAATTTAGCATGAGTCTTATTGCGACCATCTTGTATGTGGCCGTAAAATTTCCCTTTGATTGGTTTCGTTTTGTTTGAGATATTGAAGAACAAAATTTTTGAATGGCTATATTGAATTCAGATATTATGTTTGTTTGTTTATTTACAACACTTAAAATTAGGTTAGATCACCTGTCACTCTGTCCGCTGTCCGCTATCCCAATCTTTTACGGATAGTGTTCCGACGATGCGAACGTCAAGAGATTTCCTGTTCCATGAGAAGCGAACGGGTGGGATCAAAAAATTACAGTTCCGAATTGTTCCAACTCTAAAATGTAATGAGCAAAATACTTAAAATTCTATAAAATGGATTTCGAGTTAAAGAAATTGGAAATTTAATTATTATTTTATTAGATGTATAGGGAGAATTTAATTGATGATCCCTGAACTACAACTTTTTAACTTTCAAGTAGGTAAGTGAAAAATGAATGACGATAGTAATTTTCAAGAAATCTTTTTATGTCTTCAAAGGGAATACTCTGTATTTTACTGTTCTCGAGTTATATAGTCCAAAATCAAAAGCATTTTCCTTTGCGATTAACATTCTTGCAATTTTTTGCGGAACTGTTCTGCTTTTTGAAAACACATATCATCAGGAATTACAGAGCTGCAGTCAAACTTCACTGTTTCGAAGAAGGTACTCGAAACATAGTGAAAATCATACCAGACTCGTCAGAATCAATTCATCCTGGTTCAGTTTCAATCTAACATTCCCCTTCTACTCAATTTTTTCCGATATCAAAAAGCGGTCTTGTTACTTTGAAGCTTTTCTAAAAAAACGTGCACAGTTTTTTTTTCTTTTTAAAATTGCTTCAGAATAACGAGTCTGGATCGCAGACTGCGTTCAAATTCGAAAGAATTAAGTAAAAGCAAAATTTTAATTAAACCACAATGAACAAATTCAACGATACATGTGGTTAGAATAAATTCAAAGTAGTATCAAATTGTCAATACCATGCAAACTTCAAATATTTCTGAAAAAGTACCTCTTCTCCTTACGCATTGTTTATCATTATTATTCTGAAGCTGGTTTAATATTAAATTAATTCCCGTTTCGAAGAACTAACAGTCATTATTTGAATTGTTTCAAATTATTACCGAATAGATCCTTAATTCAATTATCATCTTTGTGCGTTTTTCAACGTTAATAATATTAAGTTATTCAAACTGTTGATATGAATGAATGTTTTAACAAATTTTATTCGGGACATATAATATATTTTCGAATCAGACAAGAAATGATTATTCCTTCTGTCGTAAATAAAATTGCATTCATTTTTTTCAATATTCATTCATGAATTGAAATAGCTCTTTCCTTGGAAACATGCGCTCAAAAGGTGAATAGGTACTCAGAAGGGTTTTTTACCCATAACCTCTGTTATTCAGTATGTTTTTTCAAATGTTTGTATGTGATAATTTTCCAATGTGGATTGTGATCGGAGTACACAAGCGTAGTCGACTTTTATTTTTTTAGTTTTAGATTTAGTTGAAGTTATATGTATTATTTATTCATTTACATTGAAAATATGACATCCTCATTAGAATACCACATTACACTCCTTCATTTCCTCTGCATTGTATGAGCCTACTCCGAAGATCAAAAACGAACAAAACTGAAACTTGCACATGGTCTTCAGAGGACACTGAAGTTGATTATAAAACCAAGCATTTATAGGATCCTCTAGGATGTCTGTATTTTCTTAAGAAGTACACGATGCGTGTATATAAATATTTCCGCCTAGGAATGATGGCCTTAACAACAGTCCGGAAACCCGTCACGTTTTGTTTACACCAATATAATCGTTTTAAAAGCAGTTAGAGTTAATATGAACACGTTTTACGTCCACTGCTTATTTTACTAAGGAGAATTTAGCCGTTTGATGAGGTAATAAAAGAACGACTGGATCTAGTAGTGCTGCGTCGTATTTTCAATCAATTATTCAAGTTCATATTTTCATTGTGGGAATTTATTTTCAGTTTCATTTTGATCTAGTTAATTAAGTAATAGGGATGTTGACTATTTTTTGGAATTTATGTTATTTTAAAGATAAACCCTATACAAACACGAAAAAATTACATTTTTCTTAAAAATATAGTAATTGCCAATAAAAAATACGTAAATGAAAAGAGAACTCAAAATTTCCGCGGAAATGCTCAATTTTGTCACGTTACTATGATTACGTCAATATCCGATAAACAAACTTCGACTTGTGTCAAAGCGAACTGATTTTGCCCGATTCATTGTCAAAAAGTTCAATCTCAGCTGTTAAAATGAAAACGTCGGTCTATAAATTCTGTATGAGGTGTTTCTTTTATTTGTAATAATGAATACGAGTTAAAAGTTTGATTCTTACGTTACATTTTCACATTTCTAACCTCCGCTGCACAAAAATCCTTGTTTTCAGCAAAGAAACTTGCGACCATCAGGGAATAAATTTTCGGTAAGTTACTACTATTTCCCTTGATGAATCTTGTCTCCATTATAAAGAAAATTGTAGATTATCGTTCTCGTAACGAATAATCGAACTATTCTGTTCTCTTTCAGCTTTCAACTTCGTAAGTTCGAATCATACATAAGATATACTATACAGGGTGACCGGACGATTGACGTCCAAAAGATAAAAACAGGTCCCTCGTCTCATGGGGTATTCGAATCACCCCCATGTATGTTATGCGATTTTTCACGGTTTCCGAGTTATGAATTTTTTTATGAACTTTTGAGAATTTTCAACTTGACCATATTAAAAAAAACATTAAAAAAAAGTACAAGAGTTTTCTGATATATTTTTTTTGTAAATAAATCTCCATGAAATGTACTTTTATACATAAAATAACCAGCATCGTAAATTTGATAAAAATTATAGAAATGTTGGTCTCAAGTGAAAAAGTTACCTATTTTGGATCATGATCTAAATTTTCAACTTTAAATTAAAAATGTAAACAGTCTACTTCATGGTTTCTCAGTAGGCTTAAAAACTGCGCTCAACACTCAGCTTTCAGACTCATTAATAAAAAATGGTACTCAACAGTCTACTTTTGCTAGAATTAGCCTTCAAAGTCAGCGAGGTGGAAAAAATCAAAGAACTAGACGTTTTCTCAAAAATTATTTTTTGCCATTTCAAGATTTTTCTGATCAAGTTATGATAGAAAATGCTGAAAATTTGCTTTAGGAGAAAAGTTTAGATAAGAAAAAGAAAAAGGTATGGCAATAAATCACACATCATGTAGATAAAAAAAAATTTATTTATAAAAATTACAATAAAAAAATAAATGAATAAATGAATTTTGCGAAGGTGTAGAATGTGTATTGAGGCTGGAGGTGCCCTTTTTGAAAAAGTATTGTAAATTTTATACATAAATTTCTTTTTATCTACATTATGTGTGATTTATTGCCATACCTTTTTTTTTATCTGTGATAACTTCGGGTAAACCATACGAGATTTGAATTAATACTGATTTATTCATTCAATAACAAAACACATGTGTTAACATAAAATAATGCGTCTCTTATCATAAGTATATACAGGTCGGACAATATAACACCCCTGTTCTTATTCTATAGTTATCTGACAAAAAAAAATCCAAATACAATTACAAAACTACAATTTTAGATATAAAGTTTTATCATTATAACCTTTACCTACAAATAACAAAACAATTCCATTTTTCAATTATTGCTTCAATTCTTTTCGAGATCTTAAATTATAACGGTGAACTTCCAGATCTGTACTTTTACTATCTGGTAAATTCTCATATTTCTGAATATTTTCATCAGACTGTTTGGTGGAAGTATTCTCTGCAATAGCCTCGTCCTCGAATTCCCTGTTTAATGGACCCACTTCGCCAGAAGGGCAAGTTGGATAAGAATTCAGTGACGATCTACGATACAGTTGGTCAGAATGTCGTTTGACAGACTTTCCATCTGGAGATGTTTTTTAAACTTGCCATGTACTCTGGAACAGACTCCTGAATTTGTTGCTTTCTTTGTCTGAATTTGTATCTTTCTCTTTCTGCAATTTCAGATGGTTTAGGTTCCAAATGTTCTTGCATAATTTTCACTAAATCTTCGAAAGAGGCGACTCTGGAGCGCAAAGATCGGTCAGTAATTCGAATGCTTCGTCTCCCATGACTGTGATGAGAATTGCTGTTTTAAGTTCCGCTTCCGTTTTATTCGCCTTGAAATACTGTTTGATACGAGTAATGTACGTATTCCAGTTTTTCTCGGAAACTTTGAATTCGTCGATTTTTCCGAAAGACATGATTTAAAATTTATTATTATAATTTAATTTCACGAATTTAACTTGGTTTTTTATTTTTATCCTCGTCGCCACTGTGATAACTTCGGGTAAACCATACGAGATTTGAATTAATACTGATTTATTCATTCAATAACAAAACACATGTGTCAACATTAAATAATGCGTCTCTTATCATAAGTATATACAGGTCGGACAATATAACATTATCTAAAACGTTTCTTCTAATCCTAATTTTCATTAATTTTCAGCATTTTATATCATAACTTGATCAGGAAAATCTTAAAATGGCAAAAAATAATTCTTGAGTAAATGTCTAGTTCTTTGATTTTTTCCACCTCGCTGACTTTGAAGGCTAATTCTAGCAGAAGTAGACTGTTGAGTACCATTTTTTATTAATGATTCTGAAAGCTGAGTATTGAGCGCAGTTTTTAAGCCTACTGAGAAACCATGAAGCCTGTTACATTTTTAATTTAAATTTGAAAATTTAGATCATGATACAAAATACGTAACTTTTTCACTTGAGACCAACATTTCTATAATTTTTATCAAATTTACGATGCTGGTTTTTTTATGTATAAATTAAGTACATTTCATGGCGATTTATTTACAAAAAAAATATATCAGAACACTCTTGTACTAATTTTTTAATATCTTTTTTAATATGGTCAAGTTGAAAATTCTCAAAAGTTCATAAAAAAATTCATAACTCGCAAACAGTGAAAAATCGCATAACATACATGCGGGTGATTCGAATACCCCATGAGACGAGGGACCTGTTTTTTTCTTTTGGACGTCAATCGTCCGGCCACCCTGTATATACACTGCGCAAACAAACTAACGCACATTATGGAAATCTCAATTCATTCTACAACTGAAGGTGTTCTCAATGATAATTATTATTATCAGAATTATGCATGCATATGTTATCAACGTTTTTCTTCAATACAGATGTTTTTTCCCAGCAGGACTAAAAAACGATGAGATTATCAGATTTTGAATGTATTGGCTCCATTCTAAAATCAATTATTCTCGATCAATTCTAGTGATCAATAGTTTTTCTTTCGTTTGATTTTCTACACTCGATCGCTATGCAACGCGAAACACGCAATTTAACCCAAGAGGAATGTGCCTAAGCGGTAGTTTTGCGAGAAGAAGGGTGGACATACACAAGAATTCCAGAAAGGTTTGGAGTTTCCCATACAAGTGTGCCCAGAATGTTGCAGCGGTTCAGGGAGACAGGTATGAATGTCCGAAGACCAGGACAGGGTAGACCACGGGTAACAACTGCCATTCAAGAACGTTACTAGAGAGTTTCTTCGTTGAGACAACGGTTTGAAACCGCTCGCCTCGTTCAGAATCAGCTTGAGCAAACTCATGTGGTGCAAATTAGCACTCAGACAATAAGAAATCGTCTCAGAGAATACGATTTAAGGCCTCGTGTCGCGGCAAGAGGCCCAGCTCTTACCCTAGCCCATCGAAGGGCGCGTTTGGATTTTGCGAAAGAGCATATCCATTGGGAAGAGGCTGATTGGGAAAAAGTTCTCTTTACAGATGAGTCTAGATTCTGCCTCTACCATTGTGATCGACGTTCCCTTGTATACAGACGTCCACATGAAAGATATGCTCAGTGCAATTTCCTGAATACTATTTGTTTCGGGGGAGGATCGATTATGGTATGGAGTGGAATATCTTTGACTGCTCGCATAGACCTAGTGGTCGTTGATAATGAAGCTATGAATGCTGATGGGTATATAAGAAACATTCTTGAAGAGCATGTAGTGCCATTTGCCCCTTACATTGCTGAAAATTTCATTTTTATGGACGATAATGCCTGACCCCATCGTGCACGCATCGTTCAGGAGTACCTTGAAGAGGATGAAGTCTCTCGAATGGAATAGCCATCAAGAAGTCCAGATCTCAATCCGATTGAGCTGATTTCTGACAACCTCAATAGAAGGCTGAGAAGTTCAGAAAATCATCCAGCTACTCTTAATGACTTAGGAATCATTTTGAGTATGAACCGTCCTTGCCGAGCTGTTATTAACGCAAGGGGTGGAAATACCAAGTATTAAATCACTTATCAGCATTCCAGTATTTTGAAAATTGTTTATTTCTCTTCTTTCACATAAGATTCGTTGAAATCCTGAATTTTTCTTCCATTCAATGTGTCTTGTTTCGTTCGAAACCCTCCGGAGAGAACATAAAAAATAAGTTATAAAGTCAATGTAGAGTTAACTTTCATTAAAATTGAGATTTTCAGAATGTGCGTTAAATTTTTTTGCGCAGTGTGTATACTGGTTCTAATCACAGAAACTCAGTTCAACAAAACACTATGAATGTATTTTGTTGATCTGAACACTGAACATTCGAATTTGTAATGACAATATCGGTAAGTGACGTCAACTACCTCTGACTGGCGTTCGCAGTCACGTGATAGTTAATAATAAATAACATAATTTAAATCGGCCTTATTTAATTTAACAAGAATAATAAGATCACTGAAATGGTTTTTTAGGATTGCAAAAACTTCCTTCTATGAGGTTAACCTCAATTTATATGAATTCCTAACATGAGTCAATCCCTATCGGTCAAACTACTCAAATCACCAGACTAGCAATTTCCAATCTTTAATACTAACTTAATAAATTGAAAACTAGTCCTGATGAAACATGAATTCGGAGGTGGATCTATAATATGATTTGATTTGGTTTTTAAAGTCAGAAATTACTGGCTAAGAACTCCTAATATAACTTCAATATTCGATCAACTCTGAATTGATTCAACGAATGGAGATGTCAGTTATTTCTGGAACGTGCAAAATACGAGAATTCCGGAATGAGAACATCTTTTTGATATTTCTGTTCTCAATATCTCAAAGCAGTTCAATTAATGCCTCCGAATTTTCATAACAAATTTTATGAAAATCAGGGAAAATTGACACTATTGGGTTTGATTAAAACAAACTCTCTGTGGCATAATTGTAATTGTCCTTTTGACACCACATACGATGAATTTGAAACTCTGAAAATATTAGACCGCATGATATCACAAACAATATATATCTAGGAAAAAAATTGATTAACCATCAAAATGTGAAACTTTCTCGTTGTTATTGTTATTTTTGAACTTTTTCGAAAATATGTCCCAGACTAATTTCGAGTTGGCTTCTCCTTGTTATATAACTGAAGCTTTTTCTGCGCTTGTCCTAGGCAAACGGCGCTCTATAGTTTTGGCCAAATGTCTGGAATTTTGGAAATTCGAGTCAAAAGTGGTATCAAACAACTCGATTTGACCGACTGATAAAAACAATTCTGTCTGGCTATTCTGCCGGCCATACGGACCATAATTTTCGAACGGCGGGAATTTTTTTTTGGTGCTAGTTTGAATGAAATTTCGTTTTTTGAATATTTTGAAACAAAGGCAGCGGATGCGATCTCAATTTTATATTCAGTTGTTCAATGATGTTATCCAGATTTGTGTATAATTTATGTCTCGAACAGAAAATCCGAAAATGTGATCTTTATGACTAAAAGAAATAGAAACTTGAAATTTTCAGGTACTTGTATGGTCAGATTATCTTATCTTAGTTCGTTTGTGGGTCAGATCAATAGAAGTCAAATGGAATTTGATATACGGGTTTCTTGAGGATGCTATACATTCTATCATGAAGAGCCACTTTATTATTCGTATAGAGCTTAAACTATAAAAATAATAGTACTTACATTAAGGAAGACAAATATACCTAAATTAATTCAAAACTTATTTACAATTTTAGTTTGAAATAATTATTCGTGCAGAAAAATAATTACAAATTGGCCAAAATTAGAGTTTTTAGGTGATAGTTTTATAAGTTTCCCCTCCCCATGAGAAGGTTTTTCAAGCTTGCACGATTCGAATCTGGGCGCGGTATAAATATTTTTTTATTTCGGTTTTTATTCGGGTTTTATTTTTTCTATGAATTGATCTATTGATCTACTGAATCAATTCAGAAGCTTAGGCTCGTTTCGTCTCATTGAGAAAGCGATATTTCAAATTCTAATATCCTGAGATATATGGGTTTCACGGTTTCACCTCATGAATTTATGAATTCAAAACACAAACCTACGATAAAAATTTTATTTGTTTCTCATTTGTAAACGTCAGTTTCCAAAAACACAATATTAATCAAGGAAGTTTATTTTTTCAAGTCACTAACTTGTAAAATTGACAGTTAACTTGTAAAACTTTTACAAGTTAGTAGTATTATTTACATTGAAAGTTGTCAAGTACTTGCCTCTAATTTAATTTATTCTTCTAATCTCAGAGTTCCTGGAAATAATGTATTTCTCAATAAACGTTCTCAACTATTCAAAAACGATATTCGTACCTTGTTTTATTCGTATCTATTCGCTTTCCTTTTCACGTACTTGTTTCTAATTTCATTTATCCTTCTAATTTCATCGTTCCTGGAACAAATATTTTTAGTAATAAACGTTATAAAAGTATTAAAAAACGATATTCATACCTTGTTTCATTTGGATCTGGCCTTTTTCGTCAGAAATTAGCAAATATTCTCGAAGGACTTCCCTCTCGTAAAGCCACTGACAGTTGTCATAATTTTCCGATGTCATAAATAATCATAAATAGCTTACGACATTTGCGACAAATTATTGAGATTTTTTTGGAATTTATCTCACCTTTTTACAAACGAGAAACAAATAAAATATAAAACAATACACGCAAGGTAACGGGTTTTACTGGCTCAAGGAGGTAACTGACTCGCCTGCGGCTCGTCAATTATATCCTCCATTCGCTAGTAAAAACCCTTTTACCTTGCTAGTAATGTTATATACTATTATGCTCTGAAAGTATTCTTTTCGCAAGCCTTAAGATTTGAATAGGTTAGTTGACTCTGTTGATGAATAGAATGAAACCACAAATTCTAGGGATATTTCGATTTGATTTTTGTATTTCCAATATTAACAAGAGAGTAAAAGCTTGTGAAAGGTTTCATAAAGAAGCTATGATAACAAAAAGTATGTTTTCAATTCACTATTTGAATGTTCCCCACTTGATTATATTACAAATTTTGGTGACAAACTGCATATAAATAAGTGGAGGGGAAATGAAAAATATGGTTTAAGAAAAAAGATCAAATTATTGATTGAATTTGAAAGATGTATACTATAAGAGTTCTGCTTAATAACTGTTAGCTGAAAATTTCCGTGTTGTTTATTTCTCTGAAGGATATTCACTATTAAAAATATGATCCATTCTCGATTGCAAAGCCAGGCTAATCTCCTCACCTCAATATATTCATCTAAATTTATCCGATGGAACCGTCAACACGTTCCAGGTGGGTGCTTATTTTGGTAAAATCTGTATAATATTTAGAAATGAAACCAGCAGCTATCATCGCCCACAATTGAAGTATATGTATACCGTTCGGCGTGTTATGAAACATACAGATTATAATAACCACATGTAGAAGAAAAGTGGCCCACTTAATTCGAGGACCTGTACTTAAGACTGTTGTTTATGGTATTGAAACTAATTTTAAACACTGAAGTGGCAAAGTGTTTTAGGGAGATAGGGGGGCTTCCGTTTTATCGGGTTTGAGTACTGCGTATCGTAACCTTGGTGGTTGTTTCCGTGGCTTAAATTCGCGTTTGACGCAAGTGTTGGGTCTTCTTGAGATTGGAGCTCGAGATGAAGAATCGATTTATTGGACACTTATGATCTCAAGACTCAAGTTTGGACGCGTACTCGAATTGGAAAACTTTATGAAGTGGATGCATTTTCTTTCTTTTGCACTACTAACTGACTGAGGAGGTCATATAACTTGATATTCCATAATTGTAAGTTATCTAATTGATTTGAAAAGCATTAGATTCAAATTACCTTCACCTTCAAATTAGGACGACAGTCCTAATCCTGTTTATGGTATTGTATTGATCGCAATTGATTGTTTTGTTACTACAGCTTTCTTTAGTTGCATCCTTTCAGATTATCCCCCTAAATAAATTTGAGAGACACTATCGGCATTGTTTGAATAAAATATAACGCATATATTTCTCATAATTATCGTAAGCCAGGATCTGATGATCAAATAATCGATAAGGACGAGACGATGTAACAATGATGATTGTGAATTAAACTTGAGGAGAAACATTAGTTGGGAGACATCAAATTTTATGACTGACACAGTTTTCATGGCCTGTTCGAATTATCGCATGTTCACCGAAAAATGTTTATTCAAAATATTTGATAAAATAAAATTATGTATTATATTTTGGAAATTGTCTGCGAAACTTCTATTGAAGAAGATCATAGCCCACAATTTTCATTCGAATTAGCTGTAACAAAATAGAGAATATTCATTGGCCAATTATACCTGTTTTTAGTGTTTTCACATCTTGAATAATTTGCAGTATGTCCCCGTAAAAAGATATTTTCCCCCCTTATTCGTTCATACTCTAATTTGCCCTACCAAAACTTGGTATTGATAATTTTTGGATAATCGCTATAATTTTCTAATTTTTTCCAAGAAGGCTTATTTTTTTCGGATATTTGATTTTTATTATTGAATCAGGTTTGGTTAATAACAAATTTCAAATAAATATGTCAAATGATTATTTCAATATTCAATTACAATCAAAATACGTTAAGAACTTTTCGTGAAATCTATTACCCCCATAATAAGTAATAATTAATTAAATTTGACTTTGTGGTATGATGAGGTTCTGTTGCATTCTCATTTTTCTATTTCAATTTATTTGTGGTTCGGTAGTGAGAATAATTCTGCAATACATATACGAAAATGAAGTAGCAATTCGATGTTTCAAATTTTTTTTCAGATGATAATTGATGAAAAGAACCATATTTAATTGCTAGTGTGTGTTACTTCTGACTTGTTCTGAATATCTTTGAATAAGGTAGGTGATACAAATAAGGCTTTCTTAATTTAAAATTCCCATATCTAGATGAATTATTCGAAAGAGGTGATAAATGAACTTAACGTATTATTTTTGGATCTATATGTTTTGAGTTTTTAGAAAATATAAAGTTAGATATGGCAAATCACTTAAAAACAGATAATTCTAGAACTTTAGTCTTGGGTTTTTTAAATAGAGTGATTTAATAAAGCCTATATCCTTAAATTATGGAATTATTGTTAGTGGAGTGAAAATTATGCAGAAATATATATTCCTAAGGGTTTTACCAAATGTTCTTAAGGGATCCTTGAACAACTTCTGATTTATTTTACAAAATGTAATGCTTAAATTGCTAGTCGGACTTGAAGTCTCATATTAACAAGAAATAATTAATTAATAGTAAGTATCGAAAAAAAAAGTTTTCAAACCAACAAAAAGAGAATATGAACATTTATTTTCATAATATCATAGAATGGTCTATGTCAGAAATAAGGCTCATTTTGAAAGAAGGCCTCATAAAGTACCATTATACTCCATAAATGTTAAAAGCGATATTTAATTCGAAAATTTTCAAAATTCCAATTCAAACTCACAGTTAAGTTTTTGATAAGATATATTGTGATACGTAAAAATTACAAGCAGCAGAACTTCAAAGAATAGCGTATTAAAAATTCATATAAATGAGGACAAATTAATAATGCGCAATGAAACGCTGGACCTTCGTCAATTAGAGGCCATTAATTTGGCTCTAAGCCCCTGAGAGCTTCTCACGCACTATTTGCTGAGTAAAAGGGATGTCGTCTATGCTTGAGTGAAATATTTTTTATAGCATTTCAATCGACTTTATGCACTATAGACCTTATTTGAACATAATCCTCATTTGTTCTGGTATTATAAACCTATCATTTTCATTATAATGTTGAATTACGAGAAGGAGAAGATTACCAAATGGTTAAAATTCCATCAAGAATTCGATTGTTCTTCACCAGAATTTTTTTTCAAAATGAACTCGCAGATGTAATATTACCTGCTGTTTTCTTCTAATGAGAATTGGGTTTCGACCTTTTCAGGTCACATTAAGAATGTTTGTTTTCGTAAGGGTACAGACTTTTTATAATTGCAGGTCTTCATCTTTATCGCTTTTTAATGTTATAGATGAGTATAGGAACAAGCAAATTGAGACATTTGTCAAATTCACACTTCCTTTTATGTATACCATCTGTTAACTCATCTCCCAAAATTCTGCGATAACTTTTCATTTTTTATTGCTTTTTTTGCGATCCACTGAAGATCTATCTCCATCATTACAATTATTGTTTGTTTGAAAAAAAACTTATTTTCGTTTGTTGACTACTTCATATTACTTCAGAATGGTATGTTCACTTTTCATTAGTCACGAAAATTCATACGCCATTAAACTATTGATGTGAAAATTTAAAAATTACACAAGGAGTGAGTGAAATATTTTCAGTACGCTCATTTCACCATTGAAATGATACAATGCTTCCTGATACGAACATGTTATTCCAAAATCCAAATAATCCATATAACCCGAATTAGAATTATTTATTTCATACATGTTCGTAATAACTCACTGGTTCATATTAGTCTGAAAAAGTAGAAATCATTCTCTGCAAGTAACCGTGTTTCAAAAGGTATCAGAGAATCTTCTGTCACCGCCACATTATTCCTTCCAAAAATATTAGTATAGTCCCAAAAACATGGAAAAAATTGTATTAGTAGTATCGGCTTAGACATGTCGAGGTATTTTCCGGATATATGTGAAGATTGCCTTATTATGGAATGTCAATTCATTTAATAAAATTATATGATCTATTTTCAATGCTTCGTACATTTTCAGAGCTGAAACGAAAAAATTGTTTAAATTTTTGCGACATTAGTCCCATTTTCATCCACGAGACTTTCATTCTACAATGAAAAATTTGGTAAAATTGACACTCGCTAATAAGTCGAACTAAAAAAACAACTACAAAAAGATTAGAATATCAAACAATATAGCAAGTGAACTTCTCTGTATAACATATTAGGAAAATGTAACCATGCAGTTATTCTTATGATACAAAAGGACAAGGATAAAACTCAAAGAATCCTCCTCTCTTCGTATCTGTAGGTAGTATTAAAAATGAATTTGTTTAAAAATAACTGAAATGATGTTAAGGGCATAATAATTGCATTAATGTCATTAAATATTACGAAACTTTTTTTTAAGGAAATGGAAACAATCTTGAATTAGGCATTATGCAGGGTGTTACTGAACAAGCGTGGCAAATTTCAAGATTAAAACTCTTCCAAAAAAATGAACCAAATATTCTATAAACTTACCTTCTGAAATGCACAGATACATTGAAATGGATGAATAATCGTTTTTGCGAAAATCTCCCAAACTTCTAAACAGCTTTTGTGATCATTTTCTAATCGTTAAAAGGCATATTTCTTGCGTATTTTTTATTAAAATCTCAATATGTGAAGGTTGTTGAGGGTTTTGAAGTGTTAGTGAGTGTTTTTCCTCGAAAAACACAATTAATTATTATTAGAGAATGTTCACAAAATCTGTTCTCAATACGACAAATGTTTCAGAGATATTTTCAAAAAACTTGATTTGTTTCAATTTCAACACACTGAATGTCATAAACTGTACATTTTAGAAGGTATGTTGATAGAATGTTTCAATCATATTTTTGGACGAGCTGTAACATCTTAAAATCTTTTCTTAAAAACTTTATAGGTTTTAACTCCTAGGGATAACCTATACCTAAAGTTTTTAAGAAATGCAGAATCCTCCCAGAATATATTTCAATCGATATCTTAAAATCTGTCGCGCATATTCAATAACAATTTTTATGAATTATAACTTATGTGTAGCAATGTTGTTAATGTCAATCAAGAATATTTTATGTATGTGATATATTTTAATCTCATTAATGCTTTTTTCTCATCCAATTTTGAGAACAATCACCAGGTTGGTAACAACAAGAAACCCTTAACAATTTATAACTGTCATCTAATTATATGCCGAGGAGTATTCTCGAAGCATACATTTTTACCAGTTATTCAAAATACCTATTTCTGTTAGCAGTCATACCCAAATACCAAACGTTTCAATCACCAGACAAACATCAATATCGATATAGATTAACCAACGAAAATATACAATGACTAAATCTATCTGAACAGTGCGTGAAAAGCCATCAAAACCAACGTTTAACGATTAAACAACAATCCTCTAATCCCACCCCCAGAGTAAGACAGAGGCGGAGAGATCAACCAGATAGAGTAGGAAATACCTCGTGCACCGTATTAGAAACACATCAACGATGTCAAGTGCAATTTGGATAAAATATGTCAGTCCAGGATACGATCTGGAACGAGCAGGACCTGATAGGGGTACAACTCCACGCGTATCAACTACCCGGCAATTTATTGAGATTTTCGAAAACTGAAGTTTTCAAACTTGTTTCATTGGAATATTTGAGAATATACCTATAAATTTGAACATCTTTTATTTGGTTGTGAATCGTTCGGTAAATTTCTTTAAGTGTTTTCGAGCGATGGGTTCGGAGGAACATCTGAAGATCGATAGAGAAAAAACGATTGGCGTTACACCGTTTTCCATCAACGATATCTTGAGTAGGGACACTTCTGGTGAGGTGCAAGAGGCCGCTTTGGATATGTCCAGGTCTCAGGAAAGATGTAGTAGAGGTGAGTATTGGTTTAGTATTTGCCACTACTTGGTTCGGTATAGATAATTTCACGAATAATGATATCAATAATGTTTATAAAGAGTATAACATTTACTTAGTAATAACCTAGATCAAGAAATATTATAAAGAACTATTGAATAAATGAATTCGAATAATTTAACCATGTAAATCCTCCAAAGAACGCATTGCAATAAAAACTGGTTTCAGTAATGCAACAGATATTGATAGTTGTCTATTTTTTTATGTAATTGTTTAACTCAATATCTACAGTAATATACATTTTTAACAATATTCACATATTATTAATGTATTCAATACTTTCGGTTCGAAAAATTTCCCGCTGAGTGATTTTTTCGAAGTGGAGAAATTATAGTTTTTGAGCGATCCATCTACCTAAACGAGTGCTATATCGTTTTGCCCAAATGTCTGTAATTTTAAAATTTTGAGCCAAAAATGGCCTCATACGTTCGATGACGAATCCGTGGTCGAATTTGATGTCTGTGGGGCCGTTAGCTCAATAACTTTCGAAGGGTTTGTCCTAGAGACTTAAATTTTCAGGGTGAGTTCGGTTCCCAAATGGCTCGGTTAAGTTCGTTAACCAGCCAAATCGTACAGGGTGTTCAATAAAATATTGCCATTCAAAATTTTTGTTCCTCAATATCTCATAATAATTTCCAAAATATTATTCCGATTGTGCTGTGATTCTGCATTTATACAGGGTGTTTCAGGAATGATTGTACAGGCTTCAGGGCAGATGCAGGACATCAGTGCTAGAAATATGTCCTAACAATATTCGTTTAAGAGATACAGGATGTTTTATGTATTTCTACAGAAACTTTCAATTGGCATAACTCTTGAACGCCTTCATGGATCTTCATGAAAATTTCAGGGAATGAGTATGGGCCTTTGGCAAATATTCGCATATAATGGCTTCCTGATAGCGCAGGCTCGGACTGAGAAAATTATATTCTTTCCCCCACATCTTCTAAAAATCTTATAAAACCCTGTACATCAAATTTTCGAAAAGCAAGATTCTCCCCAGAATTTACAATAAATACTCTTTCGAACAAGCCTATCAGGATCAATGGCACACTTCGCATCATCATTATTATGAACCATTAAATATTTGGAATTTTCAATTTATGTAAACACAGACCTGTAAATCTTCGAATAATGAATTAATTCATAGTTAAATCGATTGAAATCCTTAGTAACAAGATTAAGGTATTGTACTGCATCTTATTCCATCCAATACATGGATGAAGGGGTTCCAATTTTGATTACCGAGATGCCTGAAAATAAAAATAATGGAAATACTCATCTTCGAATTATTCAATTTTGAAAATTTTTTCTTCGAATAAGTGAAACTCAGATGCATGGCAGCAACATCAAATATTTTAACAAAACTAAATTTAATCGAAAACTTTATTTAACATATAACATTCAATTGTACTATTATAAAATGTACTCAAGAAAAAAATTAAAATATACCTTATGAACATGTTGTGTTAAACTGAAAAAAATTGACAATAAATAAGAAAAAAATTATAACTTGTTTTCGAAAAACCCCCCCCTCTTTCTTCTAAATATTTTCTAGCCCTTGTTATCAAATGAGCTACAGCTTTCTTCAAAATTTCTTGTTGGTTTCGTATCGCTTCACATGCAGCTTGAATACGATTAATCAGATGCTCCCTGTGTATGATTTCTTTGGGGTAAACTTCATATTTCATGTGCCCCCAGAGAAATAATCCATGCTTGTAAGATCTGGGGATCTTGCAGGCCGATCATGAGGTCCCCTGCTACCAAACTAATGTTCTGGATAAACTGCATTCAAATGCGCTACAATTTGGGTGAAATGTGCCGCAGCTCCATCATGTTGGAAGTACTTTCCTCTTGGAACATTGCTTCCATCATTCAAGAGCCCTGACAAAGACTTAAAATTGTAAATATGTCACTCTATTCAGCCGGCGTGAAAGAATATATGGTCCAATTAAGCGATTATTTTAAATTTCACACCAAATATTTACTGAAAGACTATGTTGAGAATTGCATTTCCTAGTCACTTTAGGATTTTCTCTGGACCAAAGATGTGAATTGCGGTAATTCAAAATGCCATCTTTTGTGAATGTCGCTTCACCAGTAAAAAACGTTCTGAAGATAGCTTGCTGGTTCCGTGGAATCCATCTGCAAAATTCGCATCCTCGGTAGTTCAACGCCTGGCTCCAAGGTTTGGACGGATTGTATATGATATGGATGTCACTTTTCACGGTGCAGAACTCGCCGGACCTGACAATGTAGCAAACCTAAAACTGATCCAAGACGCCGAGTGCTGGTTGGGCATTTTCTTGGACAGCTTCTATTACCTCTTCATGGTTTACCATCGAACTGGCTCTTTGTCGTTTACTTACTGACGGAAAGTGTCTAGTTTCACGAAGTGACCGATTAATATGTTCGAATGTTTGATGGAATTCGACGATCCAGATATAGGCTTCGATATTCCCTAGCAGTTTCACGACCATTGCACTTACAAAATCCATAATAAACATATCAGTATTATCGGCTTCGGTAAATGACGGCACTCCGATAATTCTCGCATTGAAAATTTATGAAAACACGACAATCCAGCACTTTTCTATTTCAATAATTATCAGACAATGTTTTGAAACGTGAAAATTCTTTTCATGAACCCCTCAGATTTTGAAAAAATTGAATTCAGAGTAAACGAATTTCTTCTGTGATCTTTTTCATAACATTGAGAATAAATGATATCTGAAGCAACGTATCGATTCAAGCTGCATATGAGAAGACAAATAATGATTCATAAAGAAAGGCTAATGGAAGCTGTCAAAATGAAATGGGAACTTTTCGAGAACAAATCACGCACGAAAATTGATGGGGAAAGGGGTGTGAAGGAATTTCTTTGCGAAAGTGTAAATAAGGTATCTAAATTTAGTTCTTTTTGTGTGTGTTCGATTTAAGTCGGTTATTGATTTTTTCGAATAATATTTATCTTTTTCCTTTGGTATGTTCGTGCCCCCCTAGGGGGGTGCACACCACAGGTTGAGAAACCCTGCCAAAGGAAAGATACTGGGAAATTCAATTCATTCAATATGAATTAACGCATTATTCGGAAATTTACAGATCCGTGCTATTATAAATTAAAAATTCCAAATATTCAATAGTTCATAATATGATGATGCGAAGTGTGCCATTGATCTTGATAGGCTTGTTCGAAAGAGTATTTATTGTAGATGTGGAATAAATAATATAATTTTCTTAGTCCGGGCCTGCGCAATCAGGAAGTCATTATGTGCGAATATTTGACACTGGCCCCTACTCATTCCTTGAAATTTTCATGAAGATTCATGCGAGCATTCAAGAATTATGCCAACATAAAATTTCTGTAAAAATACATAAAACATCCTGTATCCCTTAAACGAATATTGTTAGGACATATTTCTAACACTGATTCAGACTCACCAAAACGTCCTGCATTTGCCCTGAGAGTCTGTACAATCATTCGTGAAACACCCTGTTCATTTGGTATCAATGTCAAGTCCCATTATAGTTTTGAGGTAATAGTCTTATTGCTCAAAAGCTCCTGCTCTGGGCTTCTTTGAAATGTTTCTGAAAATGTTGCGTGCTTCAGTTACAAACAGTCTTATATTTCGAAATTTTTTTTATAGTTGTTTGCCATATACCAGTTTTCAAATCATGGTACTTCACTTTGATTCAGGAATGTTAATAAAAGTGTATGAAATCTGGCATCTCTCGAAAAGTGGATCTCTCATTGGTGAGAGATTGTGGTCTATTTTTGCTCACCTAAGAAACAGCGTGCTAGAGTTTTGCCCAAATGTCTACAATTTTCGAATTTTGGAGTTGTGGTTTCAAATGACTTTGACTCACTGATAAACTACAGATAGTGCAGAAATTATCTCATGCAGGAATATGCTGGCATGCTATCTATTAATAGTTTTTGCAATGGTAACACTAGGGTTTCAGAGAAAATATTGACTGCCTTTTCCCAATCCTCGAAAACCACAAGAAAATATACTTTGTCCAGGATTTTCTCAGAAGCATTATCAAAATCAATCGGTGAACACACAAGATGATATTCCCGAAGGATTGATCCAAAGCCGATGTATAAGTATTTGAAGAATAAGTACAGCTTCAGGAGTTCCAAAAGCAGATGTTTGGAAAACATTGAATGAGGCGACTTCATATCCATACCACCTACAAAAAGTATTTTTAGAACATTCTGCTGATGGATGAAGAAAAATGAAAGAACTACGCATAGAATATTTTTTACTGGAGAATCAATATTCACTGAAGACGATTCAATAAATTAATGAAATTCCCATATATGGTCAGAAATTAATCATCCCCAAGGTAAAAGAAAAAAACTCTCAATAAAACATGCTCCTAAATTTTTGGTGCGCTACAGTTTATGTTCATTTCCTAATATAAAGTCTCATTTCGTCGAAGGAAAATTGACAGGTATGAGGACCTGAATTTTTTAGAAAATGTACAGACAGTCATGGAAAACATAAATCTGTGATGTTTATGGTGTTAATACGATGGTGCAGGACCACATGTTTCAAGGGAAGGTACAGTACTTGAATCGTACATATTCCAATAGATAAATATATAGGAAACAACGATTTCCTGACCTAACCCCTCTGGGGGTTAGCAGTTTATGCCTTTGACGTGACCATAAAGAATAACGAATGCATGTTACGGCCTGCCTACGTTGTTTATTCGTACTTCTTAAAAAGAGGGATGTTATAGTATTGAAACTACTATTTTGGGTTTTATAATCTTTCCCACTCCAAGTGGATTTGTCATGAATGCAATCACATTCTTTTAAATTTTTAATATATTTAACAATCCTCTACATTATAAGCCTTTACCACTTCAATAGATGATAAATTAATTCAGGAGAATCCATATAAAATATACAGGCTGTTCCATAGAGCTAAAACCTCTGCTCTCAGACATGGTGGAAAGTTCAAACTGAAAGTATTTCAAATGGCATCAACAACTCTATGAGAATCCGTAGTTAATATTTATTCTAGTTGATAGTTAGTTAATGATAGTTTACAGAGGGGTTACAGTCCACTGCGACCTAAGGTCTATTGTGCCCCTTACAGAGCTGTTCTGGCCAAAAACCTTCACAGCTCGCCTTCCAGTTCAGAGATCTAATGAAATCTAGTAACTGTGAAGACTTCACGAGGCTAGTTCCTCACTCTTACAAGTTTCTTGCCAAGGCATTTCCTCCTCAGGCTCGTAATGCCGAGACATTCCGTGACTAGGTGAAGGGGGTTTCTTCTCCTCCCCACAGAACCTACACTCGTCAGTGTCCGACAATCCCATCCTCAACAGGTGCTTCCTAAGGCGACAATGTCCTGTAAGAAGCCAGTGAGGAGGTGCAATTGCTTCTTACCAAGATCCAGATATCTTTTGGATCCCGCTGTCTCGAAGTTCCGAAGGAACTTAGTGGAATGATCCATCCCTGGGAGATTCCGCCAGAGCTTTTCCCTCTCGGCTTTCTCCTTCTCCAGAAACTCTTCTTATAGTACATTTAGATATACCACAGAAGGGTTCTGGGCCAAAGAGGGACATTTGTGCGCCCTCTTTGGCGAGTGTATTGGCCTCTTCGTTTCCTTCGATTCCGAGTGGCCGGGAACCCAGATTAAAAAGACCTTATTTTTCTTGCCTACCTCGTTGAGTTTGTTCCGGCACTCCCAGATCATCTTAGAATCGATGACGTAGGAGCTCAGTGCTTTAATAGCAGCTTGACTATCTGAGTGTATGGCTATATCACACTTCTGATAGTTTCTTTCTAGATTTATATCTGACATCTTTCAATAGCTAAGATCTCCGCTTGAAAGACGCTCATATAGGAGCCCAGCGACAGTGCACACTTGGTGCTTGGCCCGTATATCCCGATAGATAAATATATAGGAAACAACGGTCTCATCCCATGTCCACCGAGAACTCCTTACCTAACCCCTCTGGGGGTTATCCGAAACAATTTGTGTATGCCTTTGAAGTGTATAAAGAATGCATGTTACGGCCTACGTTAATACGATAGGGGTGCCCATTTGGAACACTTATTGTGAATTTCTTGTATTATATCAGTTCTTGCCTGTTATTTATTTGTACTTGTTTTTTAATTAATTTGTTAAAAAGAGGGATGTTATAGTATTGAAACTATTATTTTAGGTTTAATAATCTTTCCTTCTCCAAGTGGATTTGTGATGAATGCAATCACATTCTTTTCAATTTTTAATATATTCAACAATCCTCTACATTATAAGCCTTTACCACTCCAATAGATGATAAATTAATTCAGGAGAATCCATATAATATATACAGGCTGTTCCATAGAGCATAGAGCTAAAACCTCTGCTCTCAGACATGGTGGAAAGTTAAAACTGAAAGTATTTCAAATGGCATCAACAACTCTATGAGAATCCGTAGTTAATATTTTTTCTAAATACCATCCATGAAAAACTACCCCCAGATTTTTTTCTATATCACCCTTATTTTTTATCTTTATAGGATTCCCCTGTAATAGAATAGATATGGGATAGAGTTCTCATTGCCTGGTCGCGTATTGGCTTTGTTTACTATGATGCAACGCATACATGGTGTTGCAGCGCGGTAAGGATTTACTGAAGCAATGCATTCTTTACCCAGACATATCTTACCACTACTCAGCGCAGTAAGGCGTCCAGACGTAGTAAGTTTCAACTCAGCTTTGAGCGCTGCTGTGTTTTTAGATAGAGTGGAAGATATTGTGTATTGTCCAGTGGATCATCACCTGGACTTTTTGGACGGACATTCGAAATACAAGAAAAAATATTATTGTATCGATCCTTTGAGGTGGGTGTGTGTGGTGCAAGGAATCGAAAGAAAATTACATCAGACGTAGTTTGTATAATGCTCTATCGAATTAATCTCTTAGAATTTTTGGCCGGACATCCAAAAAAAAATGGATTTTTGCGATCCAGTCAACAGCAAAACTAAAAAGAGTTGAGAATGATCCTCACATCTAGGGTTGCAGTGTTCTCAGAATTAAACGACATTTTTCTCCAATATAACCCATATTATACTCAATGATATCCATCCAACAGAATTCTTGGCTGGGTCTCCAAAACAAACACACAAAAAAAATATTGTCATATCGAGTCGGAGACGAGAGGGCGTCGGCTTTTATTCTTGGAGCTGGGGGTGTAGGGTTCTCAGAAACGAACACAACTTTTTTTCGTAATAGCTTATATAATGTCGTAACCACATCATCTACTAGACTTTTTGGCCGGATATTCGAAATACAAAAAAAATATTATTCGATAGTGTAAACAGTAAAATTTGAAAATGTCAATTTCGTTCCTTGGAGATGTCAGTCAACAGCAAAACTAAAAAGAGTTGAGAATGATCCTCACATCTAGGGTTGCAGTATTCTCAGAATTCAACGACATTTTTCTTCAATATAACTCATATTATACCTGATGAAATCCATACAACAGAATTCTTGGCCGTACTCCCGAAACAAACACAAAACAAGAAAATATTTTCATATTGAGTACGAGACGAGAGAGTGTCGAATTTGATCCTTGGAGCTGGGAGTGTGGGGTTCTCAGAAACAAACAAAAATTTTTCGTTGTAGCTTAAATAATGTCCTAACAACATCATTAACAATAACAATAACAATAATTTATTGATTTCCCATACATACATTTACTAGACTTCTTGGCCGGACATTGGAAATACAAAAAAAATATTATTCCATCGTGTTAACAGTAAAACTTGAAAATCCCAAGTTCGATACTTGGAGAATGGAGATGGGGGTGTGTGGTGCAAGGAATCGAAAGAAAATTACATCAGAAGTCACTTGTATAATGCTCTATCGAATTCATTTCTCAGAAGTTTTGGCCGCAGATCTTAAACAAAAAAAAAATGATTTTTGCGATCGAGTTAACAGCGAAACTAAAAAGAGTTGAATTAGATCCTGGTAGTCGGGGGCTTAGAGTTCGCAAAATTGAACGAAAAATTTCTTGAATGTTGATTACATACTGCTCTTCTGATTTCATTCATCAGATTTTTCGGCCGGAAAATTTCTGCACGACTGTAAAGAAGATACAAAGACCTTGCCAAAAAGTACCACATGACCTACTTTCCCTGTTCAAAAAGTTTAGAGGTTTATGGGGATTGCACAGGGTGCAACAAAAATTCTTCAAAATTGCATAAAAATTTGGTAAAAGTGAAACAAGAATTGACCTGTTTCAGGATTTTGTTGCCAAAAATTTTCCTTCTCAGAAAATGAATGTTTCATAATTTTGACACACACTGTATATTTCTGGTACTTAATATCAACACTTTAAAGCATCTTTTCGATTATGTACTCCAAATATCACATTTGCAGTGTCATACTGATGAAAATTGATTTGACTGATGAATGACGTTTCTATAAATTCATTATTATCTATACAAATTATTCCGGAGAATGAAAAGTATTCGGTTCGGAACAAAGAAACTAGGTTTTCTTTAGCTCTCATTCTACTTAACTGAGTGCTATATCGTTTCGCCCAAATATCTGAAATTTTATAATTTTGATCCGAAAATGGTCTCAAACGATAGGGTTCGACTCCCTGATGACAAATTAGTGGTCAATTCAATTTCTGCCATTTGTAGTCTAATCTGTCTAATTGACATTGAAGGTTGACAACTTTTAATGTCAATTAAACTACAAACGGAAAAAGACAATTCCAAAGATTTTCCAAGTTTGTCGGAAGAAGGAGTCTGATATAGACACCGAAACGTAACGTTATCCTTTTCATTTATTTCCTTTCTTAGTTTTACTGTTAGGCAACAATTTTTTCAAAACCAGTTTGCTCCTGACGAATTAGTGCACGGATTCACATCGTAATTTCTGTACGTGAGGCCGACCGTTCGGCCGTTAAAACGATATCTTTCAAAAGAATTTTTCTAGAGATTTGAGATTTTCAGGCTGAGTTCGGTTCCCAAATGCCGCGGAAAAGTTCGTCCATTCAAAAGTTTTGTTCTTCATTATCTCAGACAAAACAAAACCAATCGAAATGAAAATTTGTGGCTACATACAAGATTCCCATAATAAGGCTCTTGCCAAATTTTGAGGCAATATTGTTAACAAAACCATAGAAAATTCAATTGGAATATTGAAAAGAAGAATCTTTATATTTCCATAACAAGATATCCCATTCCAGTGAAATTTATTTTGTGAATGAAAATTGATTTACTGAATGTTATGAACTTTTTCGAATAATTCCGAGTGTGTCGCATCGATCGAGCTGAAGTTTTGCAGTAAAATTTGCTAATTCAAAGCAGTTTGTGGGAGTTGCAACCATAACAAAGTCTATGGTTATATCAAAAAAATTCTAATATTTCCATGAAATACCTTTCGATTGAATTGAATTCTGTTATGAGTATGAAAATGGCAAAGTAAATGATCAACAAATTTTCAAGAGGATTGTGAAATGAGAACCATATATATTTTTCATAATTTCAGTTATCGACTTACATAGGTATTTATTTGCATTTTTATTATTCAGTATCAATCTCAAATCCTATACAAAATTTTGAGGTGATTTCTCCACAATGAACTAGTGCTCGAAAGTTCCTGCTCAGGGCTTCTCTTGATTTTTTTTTTAAATTCATAAAGCATAATACCTACATACAATAGCGAAAATTCTCCAAATGAAAATGTCAAATCAAGTCCGCTTCGTACCTTGCGTTCACAACAACAACGGTGGATGATACCGACTGGTATCACTCTTTGACCCTTTTAGCCTAAAAGCTTTTTACACTTTGGTTACGTGTTCTTCAATTTGGGTAATTGGCGGTTGAATAACGGCGCGAAGAATAGACAAAAAGGTCTAGGATGATGCGGCGGGCGTCCTGATCAGTCATTCGAAACGCATTAAGGGCGCTTTTTGGCTCTGGAAGGACGAAAAACTCAATTAAATTAAATACTGGCAAAGAAACTTCTGCTACCGTGATTGGTTTTGGTTGAATAAACGCCGGAAGCGACATTAAGCAAACGTTTTGTGTGGTTGGAGAATTATAGGCACGATGCACAATTTCGTTAGAATATTTATAACAATCAATCAAATTGTTCAATATGCTCTAAATCAATACATACTATTCATTATACAGGGTGTTTCATCATGAACTGGACAAACATATATGTATATTCGTGTGGAAGACACCGGGAGAATCATTTTTGCCTAATCACATATATCCCGTTTTCGAGGCATAAGCGAGATACCGGGTGTTTAACGTAATTTTCGAGTAAGATTCTAACGAGTGTGGTCAGTTATGCACGGTTTCAGAAGGTTGATGAATTCAAAAAAAAAATAACAAAATGACGGAAAACTTGCAATGTTCCAGAATTTTTTCGGTTGTCAAATTGAATTTTATTTTCTGAATTTCTGTGAATTTTTTTCCTTGAATCGAACACAATTTTTGTTATACATGTCTACAATGATAGGAAATTCTACCCGAAATCGATGAAATTTTTCACAATTGAACTTCCTTTTATACCTATCACGAATATGAAAACAGAATCGTAAAATATCAAACGGTTCAAGGCCGCAGCCAGGAGAAATGCCAGATATAATCATTTCACCGAAAATTCTTCGAATAAATTTTTTCAGAAACGCAGGATAATCCTTTCCCTGAAAATTCTCTGAACTTTTCCAAATTGTATGGAACACCTTCCATTTTATCACATATTCACAGGTACCTATTTTTTAATTTATAAGATCATTTTGGTGTACATTCCCTGAGATATCTCAATTAGCTCTCAGGTATTTTTTGGTCACTTGTTTTTTCGAGCTTTTCGGCCGTCGTCGCTTATTACTCCTTGACATTTCGCGAGTACGAGTGTCTAGCGAAACGTCGAAAATAAACAAACTACGACGATCAAAAAGCTAGAAAAAACAAGTGACATCAAACGATGTCTGTGAAAGCCTCAACCAATTTATTAAAACCCTTTTTTCTTCTCAATTTATTACTTTCTCAACTACTGAATTCATATGGAGTCTGTGTTGCTTGGCTATGTTGTTGTCCTTCACACTGCCACTTTCTAAAATACCCTAGTCGCCTCTTTGTGATTTGGTGGCTGCTTTGCAACATGTTGATTTAATTTTGGATAATATGAATGATATTCGAACCAATGTCGAGTCGAAATTTGCAAACGTCTATAAGAATGTTCTGGTTCTGATGGAATCCATAATGAAGAAATTAAAATTCCACGTAGAGTGTCGCGACAGTGTCACAGGGCAAACTATGGAACCGAAGATCCAAAAGAGTTCTTTAGGCAGAGCATTATGATTCCACTTTTAGATGATTTCATAGACCAACTCCAGTCAAGATTTAATATTCATAGATCTACCTTATCATCTTTATATGTCTTGATCCCAGCTGTTTATTGTGAAAAACTGCCCAGTATTGAAGAGGATGATTTCGTTCTATAAGTATAGAAAGTTTTTGGAATTGGACTCATTGAAAGGTGAATTGGATCTATGGAAAATGAAATGGCTTAAAGAACCCATATCATCTCCTATCTCCTGTGCTATCGAAACACTCGGAGAATGTAATCAAGAATTGTTTCCGAATATTTACTAACTCCTGAAAATTCTGGCAACTCTGCCTGTTACAACATGTACTCCGGAGAGGTCCTTTTCCTCCCTTAAACGCCTCAAAACATATTTGAGAAACTCCACAGGTCAGGAAAGACTGACTGGATTGGCGCTAATGTCTATTCACAGAGAAATACATATTGAGAACGAGAAGGTAATCGATTTATTTGCCGCGAAGAAATCGAGAATGCTTAATATCATTTTGTGATACGGAAGAGAAAATATATTTTTATGTTGATTTTTATGAACTTTTTTTTATGTTATGATTTTTTTTCATATATTTTATTCATATTGTTTATATTTCACGTTCATTTTCATAGATTTTATTAATATTTTTTATGAATTCATTTTATTTTGTTACTTCTTCCCAATAATAAATCGAGTTTTATTGCAAGCAGCCTCATATATTATCGCATGAACAAATCCGCAAAATTGAAACTTGGTTTCTATTTTACAATATTGGTTGCAAACTCCACAATATTTTTCTAGAGCTCAGTTCAACGAAATTTTTTTCTAGCTACGGCCTTGAAAAGGTTTCGTTACTATAGCCATTAAAATGTCTCGTTCCGACAGAAGAAGTACATTTGTGAACAATTTCATGCATGGGTGAAATTTTTTCATCGCTGTCGACATGCATAAAAAATTGTGTTCGATTTATAAAAAAATTTGTTCAGAATATCATTGAGAATTGTGTTCATTCAGAAAATAAACTTCAATTTGACAACCGAATAAAGAATCAGGAACATTTCAGGTTTTCCGCCATTTTGTAATTTTTTTCGGAATTCATAAATTTTCTCGAATTGATAACCCAAAAATACTGAGATTCGACCGAAAATGTTGTTTTAGGTGTTATACATAACTGACCACACTCATTAGATTCTCGGTCAAAAAGGACGTTAAACACCCTTTATCTCGCTTATGCTTCGAAAACGGTATATATGTGATTTGGCAAAAATAATTTTCTCGGGTCCTCTAAACGAATATATATGTTTGTCCAGTTTATGATGAAACACCTTGTATTATTAATACATTAGCAGTTAATCTCCGTATTTGTTATGGAAAATTAAATTGATGAGAGCACGAAAAAATCCGAAATGTAAGTCGTATAAAAGAGAAAATCGAATTTAAATGCACAGCACATTGATAATACGAGTACAATGTTTTTTCTGCCGAAATTATAATCAAATTCATGAAACACAGAAATTTGGAGAAGATTTTATTCTGCTTCATTTAATACTGCGCCAACTTATCGAATCGGTTATGCGGTTGTGAACCTGACTATTTAAACACAAACGAATTGGGGTCCCTTGATGAGGTATACCAATATTCCTAAAACCTTGGTTTTGCATATCACAAAGAAAAGATGGCAACAAAGGTATATGTCCGCATATACAATGTGCATTCCATTGACCATTTCCATATTCCATATCCCGCTTAGCAATCATTCAAAATAAAAAAACTCTAGAGATGCATTCGTAACTTTCAAATGTGTCACCGCGAAAAACATTGAATTCTATGAATCTTATGAAAAGAATTGCATTCATCCAATTTACCTAAGTCTGGGAATTTCACAGACATTTTTTATTTTTGAAATCCAAATAACTCGAAAACGGCGCATCATACAAAAAACTGAAAGAATACTTTAATTTTTCAAAAGGGCCAAATATTCAACTTACTCTTAAGAGTAGGGTTCTTTGAATTTCTGGTATTTTTACGGGATATAATGATCATTTTCGAGGAACTAGAGGATTTGGATGGAATTTTGTATTGGAATAATATTCTCCTCATCAATGAAAATCTATATCCCGAAAATCATTTCATTCGATGGAATCGATTGCGAGATATACGTAACCGAAAATTTAATTCTTTTATTGATTTTCAACAGCCTGTATCTTTTCAACGGAGCCAATTTGGAAAAATTGGTGAATGATAAAAGTGTTTCTTTTGACCTCAGGAATCTACCGTTAAAATACAGGGTGACCGGTGACGTGAGGGACAACGGCTAACTGGAGAGAGAGGATCTCAAACTGAATGAGGATTGCAGGTTTAAATGTCCCATAAAGCTATTAGTTTCAGAGATACAGGGCGTTTTTTGCAAAAGTGCTAAAACTATAAACTCCCATATCTTCGTCAATATGGCAAATTTTTCGCTAATATTTAGCAAGCTTGTTACTATACATATTCTCCAACAGATCGAGAAAAAAAAATTTGAAAATTGCAGGCCCGTATTAAAAATTTCCTTGTCAGGTGAGAAATATCACTCGGTATGTGAGATAATAAAAATTGAAATGGAAAATTGGAATCTGCGAACAACACTGAGTAAAAATCTGTTTTTAGTTTAGTTTCATTATAAATGAAATACATCCAACTACACAGAGTAGGCATATTTCAAAAAATGACGTTTATATTCATACATTCCAAAGATTATATAGTATAAAGATAGGAAACGACCCGAATACAGTGTATGAGCGCCATCTCTGGGTCAAATGTGAACTAATGTTACTACAGAATGGTTAAAATTCTGGTTCTATGATTATTAGTTTCGAAATCAATATACATGGGAAATGTCATTGATATAAAAAAGTGCCAATCAATTCGTTTGCACAAATATTATTTCACTTCGAACGGCTTTTGCCGTTAGTGTCGTATCGAAAAAAGTGGAAAAGAGATGAGTTTGTAGCCTTCAGTAATGCAGTTTACGAACGAGATAGTGAAACAGGACGATCAACTGGTGTTTTATGGATGTATGTAGGTAAAGCTATATCTTGGCTTGATCAACGTCAAACATCTGTTGCTGTTCCTACGATAGAGGCAGAAATAGTGCCTGATAGTGAAGCTGCACGGAAAATGAAATGGTTGAAGTGACTATTCTGGGAAAGTTTTCCGTCAATTCAAACATTGATGGTGGACAACGAAGCTGCAATTGAACTGGGCCAGAAACTAGAATTCCACAGAAGCACTATATATATTCATATTTAATTAATCTATAAATCTTACAATAATCTATATTAATAAAACAGGATCTATGGTTACCGTCAAATGCAATATCTTTCAAACGGCTGCACCAAATTGGATAATTCTTTTTTTGTTGTGTTCATAATTGCTAGGGCAAGGTTTATACAACAAAATATTTCCAGAAAAATGGTTCAGAAAAAATAAAAGGTTTTCCTTTTTCTTACGACCAATCAAGCAGTCATAGAATACATATTTATAGGTTATAATGATTTTGACATTTGGACAAAAAGTGAAGTTACATCGAGTGAATCGAAAATCAAAATTTTAATCAGAAATAACGTATGAACATACAACAATTTTTTACTTATGCCATATTTCACAAATTTTAAACCTATAATGTATGAATGTATTTTGGATTGCCCGATGCCCGTATGCTTATGATCACAAATCAGATCAACAGATGGTGCTGTAGTCGTTATCTAGGTTATTCACCTATTCTGCAACTGAACGGCTGGATCGAATTGAATGAATTTTTGTGTATGCAGAACAACGTCTGTTGGGATCCTAATATTTCTGTGATATCTTCTATAAATTTATAATAAAAATATTACACATGAAATACCGCATTTTATTGGAAATCATGGATTTAAAATATATAGAATGAAACATCGTAAAGAGTATACGAATTTCGCGTCGATTCTTTATATCTTTGATGAAAATTACAGATTTTTTATACAAATTGATATTCAGTGCCATCTCTGGGTCAAATGTGAACTAAAAAATGTAGTCGTTTTTTAGTACTATACGAATGCAAGGCCGTTTCCTATCTTTCTATACTCTATAATCTTTGATACATTCATTAGTTGTGAATTCTTGGAAATTGTGTCGTTTGTTTATCTACTGAAATATGCCTTCAGTATTCACAAATGAAGAATATGTAGATGATACTTGTTTATGGATTCCTCAAAATGAATGGAATAGCTGCTGAAAGAGAGTATCGCAGGCTATATACCTACACCCGCGACGGCATAAATAACGATCATATTTGGTCTCAGAAAAATCCTCATCTCAAGAGAGAAAGAAATCATCAAAGTTCAAGAGAGCCAATAAATATGTCGAAGCAAATTGCTCTTATTTCGAGCATTTGCTTAGTTGATTTTTTTATTAATCATATATGCTACTGTTCTTCTTTTCCTGTTGGTATTGATTGATAGATTAATGAAAAAGAGTTTCAAGATGTGAAGGAATATTTAAAATGCGTCAGGATTTTTTAAGCATCTCGAATTCAGTGTTTTTTTTTCTATCAGGAATAGTATGTTTCTTCAAGTGAATATGAATAAATTGTAATATTCGACTTTCAACCTATCATAGAAACTATAAAAAATTTGTGCCATTCAAACTAGAAACAGATTTTTACTCATTGTTTTTTGCAGATTCCAATTCCCATTTCAATTTTTTTTATCTCATATACCGAATGATATTTCTCTCCTGACACGGAAATTCAAATTTTTTAATATAGGCCTGCAATTTAAAGAAAATTTTTTCTCGATCTAATGGAAAATATGTATAGTAATAAGCTTGCTAAATATCAGTAAAAATTTGCCATATTGACAAAGATATGGGAGTTTATGGTTTTAGCACTTTTGCAAAAAAACACCATGTATCTCTGAAACTACTAATAGCCTTATGGGACATTTAAACCCACAATCCTCATTCAGTTTGAGGTCCTCTATGTCCAGTTAGTCGTTGTCTCTTATTACTTCATCAGTCATCCTGTATATATAGAACGTAGTCAAAGACTCACCCTGTACATCATCCGTGTAAATTTTATATGATGGACTTTTAATTAAGATGTATAATGCTGGATACTCCATATGAAAAATTTAATTGCATTCACTATGTTGTTGACAGGGTGTCTACTTCAAAAGGTCCCAAAACTCGTACATATGATTTGTAACACGAACAGAAGTTTTTAATTACCAATTTTTCCCATTGGAAAAATGAAAAATATCATACATTTTTGTGTTGTGGCAAATTTCTTGCTTTTTTAAAGTATGTGGCCAAATTTGATAACCTTATGAGCTTAGCTGAAGTGTAATTGAATTCATGAAAGAAAGTGGGGATATATCGTGCAAACACTAAACGTTGAATTGAAAAATTACCGTCAATATTCCGACCATATATGACATTCTTTGATGAAAATCACATAAAGAATATCGCCTTGAATTTCGAACTTCCTGGAGTAGACAACCTGTATACTCAATTTTGTGAAACCCTATTCAGAAAAATCAATGCATATGAAAAATATGTTTTACAATATTCATGAAAAAGTTGGAGGGGGATAAAATGTTACTGAATAACTTAGTCCATTGTTTCGTTTCAGATTCGCTGATAGCCGGATCTCGATTATCATCAGAGTACGTCTCGTGCCACCAATCGGACGAGTCTGGTAGGGAGCCGGCCCAATTGAATCGGAAAAAGCGGTCTCGCGCCGCTTTCACCCACGCCCAGGTCTTCGAATTGGAGCGCCGCTTCAGCCAGCAGCGATATCTCAGCGGTCCCGAAAGGGCTGACCTTGCCCAGGCCCTAAAACTCACCGAAACGCAGGTAAAAAAATTAAGGAAAGCCCTGAGCAGGTGCTTCGGTGCGCTCGTTCATTGGTGGAATATTACCTCAAAATTTCGTATAAAACTTGAGATTGATAGGTTACAATATATATAAATGCAATTTCTCAGCAGGATCGGAATAATATTCTGGAAATTATTCAAAAACTGAAATATGGAAAAACTAGACATTTAAAAAAAATATTCTATCGTTCTGATGATGCGATCCTCTTGAAATTTTGCATGAACATTCAGTATATATATTCTATATCAATCTTTATACAAAAAATTAATTCCACCAGAATCGGATATCTTTTTATGGAAGTATAGATATTCTTCTTTTCAATATTCCAATTGAATTTTATACCTATGGTTCTGCTTATGCGATCTTCTTGAAATTTCGCATGAACATTCAGTGTATTGAGTAATATTAATTAAAAAAAATAGATTTCACTCGAATAGGATATGTTATTATGGAAATGAAGAGTCTTCTTTTCTATATTCTAATTGAATTTTTTATTATTTTGCTTACATTATTGCCACAAAATTTTGCCTTAGGCTTAATATGAGCATCTTGCATGTGGCCACAAAATTTCATTTCGATTGGTTTCGTTTTATTCATTATATTGGGGAACAAAAATTTTCAATGGCCATATTTTATGGAACACTCCCTACGATTTGGCTGGGTAACGAACTTTACTCCGGCATTTGGGAACCTAACTCAGCCTGAAAACTCAAGTCTCTAAAACGATCCCTTCAAAAGTTATAGTCCCACGGACAGAATAAAATTTGACCACGGATTCGTCATCAGGGAGTCAAACCCAATCGTTTGAGACCATTTTCGGCTCAAAATTCGAAAATTACAGACATATCGGTAAAACGCTATAGCACTCGTTTAAGTAGAACGAGCGCTCAAAAATCGATTAATCAATTTTGCTATTTCGAAAGGGCAGTTTTCTCATTTATCATTTTCTTATTCATGTGCCCTTTTTTTAGGTTTTCTCAATTCTGGCGAGATAACGTCGATCATTAAATGTAATGAGAAGTCTTACTGTAAGAATGAGAATGTTTATTTGCGAATAGTATAAGTTAAAATAATAATATTACCACGGGTCGTTCAAAAATGTATCAACATTTCCCCATTCAATGCCTACATAATACTACACATTTGTATACGACAGCGTATTAGTGCCCTTGCTATAAAATGAAAAATATTTACTTAATCTGATAATTGACTGGTTCATTTAATCATTTGACTCGTTTAATCTGTCAATTGACAGTTTTCTCTATTTCGACTGGTTGACGTGCAAAATGTGCGTGTAGTGCATAATTAGTACATATTAGTGCTTCATCATACTCTTATTGGACCATTGTAATTTTTGAGAAATTGACAATTCAATTACTTTGATGCAAACGTCACTCTCAAAACCAACATTTTCAAATTACTACGAAATTGATATACCTACCAATATTTAGTGCCTAATTAGTATTTATTGGTGCTTTTGGAGCCAATGGAAAACTACGTTTTCATAATTTCGGCGATTATTTTTTGCTTTGCTTTGGTGCTGAGTTCATGGTCCCCACAAACATATTGAATTTCGTGAAAATAGTTTTGAGATTTTCCAATTCCCCATTAAACTGCATTGGTATGTCAAAGCACAATTAAAATAGTTTTAGAAGAAGAGGATCTGTCAATCTCCTAGGCAGAGACAGAGGGGAAAGATTGCGGTTGAATATTGTTAATTGATAGAAATTTCAAGATTCAAACTGTCATTTGGAAATTTTTATTTTATCTTAGTCAAGGCCGTAGCCAGAAAAAAATTTCGGGGAGGGGGGATCACCCAATGACAGAATGACTATTTTCAAAAGAAAATGTTCTAATCCTGTCCCTCTGAAAAATTTCGGGGGGGCGGGGGGTGTTGGGTCCGGAACCTATCGGACCCTCCCGCTCGCTACGGTCTTGATCGTAGTGGCACTACTAGTTACGCCGCCGTGCATTTCACCATGACTGCCAATTCCAAGTTATTCATTTTCAGGTGAAAATATGGTACCAAAACAGGCGCTACAAAACGAAGAGAAAACAGCTCCAACTTCAAGAATCAAGCATGCTCAGCCACAACGCAAGAAAAGTAGCTGTAAAAGTATTAGTTAAAGATGACATGCCCATATTCCTTCAACAGAAATCACCTGTTTATCAGAAGCCATATCACACAGAACCATCAAAGAGCGATTTCTACGTTTACGAACAGATGAACAAAAATTTGTCGCAGAGGTACAATACCAAGAGTTTGCAGGAATCGATGCTGAATTTGTGTCAACAGTACTCTAATTCTGTTTCTCTTTTCCCCTATTTCAATTACTGTCATCCATCACTATTGGGAAATGTAACAATAGCTCAATCAGATGAAGATCAACCGCAAAATTAAAGGAGATCTGCATGGAAAGTTAAGCGAATAAAAAAGAAATCATGCAACTCAAACCACAATTAGACCAATTCGAAATCAATCCGTTTTAGTGTAAAAATCTGAATATCTGGCGATTCGCATTTATTATTGAAAAAACTGATTATAAGCATTAGCAGTTCGGTCATTCAAAACCTGGTCTAAAGCCGAAGTGATTAGAGAAAGTCCAAGAAGTAGAATTTTTCCGAAAGAATTACATTTCGTCAAACCATCAATGATTGACATCTCGAGAGGTGAAAAAAATTATATTTATGTATTATTATCAATTCTGGTTGATGTTTTAAATAACACTGAATTATTCCGTTTATTTATATTTAAGTTTTGCTCCAAAATAATATTTCGTTTAATTTCATTTCTCCTCGATTATTATTTGAAGGTATTCCTTGTCTGGAGCTATCTCTGGAATATCTGGAATTCACTGGGATACCTCTCATCTAACAACAGGAGAACGAGAGGCAGCTTATGGATATAACCTATGATTTTTCAGATATGGAGCAGATGTTTAAGCTTGCTTTCATTAAACATTTTCTAGTTTTTTTCCTGATGGTGAATAAATAGAAGTCTTATGTGAAAATAGAATCATTTTTCATACATCAAGTCAAAAATAGTGACTTTTATATTATTGTACAGGGTGACCAGACTTCGATTGTTTAGCTCTTCAACTCTCAACATAAAAATGATTAGGATTTTCTCGATCTCATTGTTCGAGTGAAGAAAAAAGTGGAAAACGCTGTGACTCTTATAGTAAAAGAGCTGGCACGAATTTTAGGGTAGGTATTTGAGGCAAGCTGAAAACTTGTCAGATACCTGTCCTATTATAACTCGGGATTGCAGACCTGGCTGGTGAGTAGCGGGGCTAAATCAACCCCTACATTTTTAAAAATATTTATTTATTTTTCAGATAGAAAGCCCTACCGAAATGATCTGTCTTTTTGGGAATCTTATTTTTAAGTTATAAATAACACTCCATAAAAATTTCAAGCTGCCTCAAAAACATTTTTTATAATTTTTTGCAAAATATTTTTGCACGCGTCTGGCAATGTTAAAACCCCGATTAAATTATCTGGCTTATTTTTTTTAGTATTTATAAAGCATTACACTGCAACATTATATAAATTGCGTATTGCCTCAAATATATTTTTGGGAAAAAAAATAAAAAAAATGTAGGGGTTGATTTAGCCCCGCTACTCACCAGCCAGGTCTGCAATCCCGAGTTG
Source organism: Propylea japonica (assembly GCA_013421045.1). NCBI lineage: Eukaryota > Metazoa > Arthropoda > Insecta > Coleoptera > Coccinellidae > Propylea > Propylea japonica. The sequence goes on along the minus strand of CM024243.1, from coordinate 26,709,614 downwards.
GGATATAATAGGAGAGGTATCTGACAAGTTTTCAGCTTACCTCAAACACCTACCCTAAAATTCGTGCCAGCTCTCGGACTATTAGTTTTCGAGCTATACATTGAAATTTTCAATCATAAGATATCTTCGGTTATGAAAATTTTACAATATTGTAAAGGAAACATTTGAAAATTGAAAAAAAAGGGCTTCTTGATTGGGTTGGTTCCGAAAAATTATCATCAGTAATTTACGAGTTTCGAACGCTGTGAGAAAATGTTAAATTTTTAATTCGTGCTGCGTATAGTTTTCACCTTTCTTTTTCTCTGAAAAATGAGATAGACAAGTACCTGTTGAATTTTTTCTATATCTATATGGTTAAAAGATCGAAATCTGGTTACCCTGTACAGTGTACATCTTCACTGAATGGTTCAAATATTGAGTTATCTTAAAATTGTATGCTAAATGAAAACTTTAGGTGTTTTTCTATCTTTTATAAGTATAACTGTCTGAATCTTTCACGTGATTGACTACACTCCCCAAACAAGATTTTTTCATTAGTTTGACCAGTTGAGACGATCATAGTATCAATAAGCACGATCAGAGTTATACAGGGTCTTTCACGAGGAACCTCACCCATATTTATACGGGAAACTACTGAACGTATTTTCATGAAATTCAGCACTTATAAGTATTTCACGATGCTGATGAAATCTAAAATATTTTCAAGGCATGAGCACCTCCGGTTTTTCCGGAAATGACGTCAACTTCCGTTTTTCAAATTAGAACACCATTTTTTTTGCAGAAATAGATTCCTTAGAAAATTTCGAGTTATTTTGATGTAACATTTTTCAGTTTTGGTTGGAAAATTCTCTCTGAGCGGGAAAATTCGAAAAAAAAATCGAAAATAGAGCTCCGCTGAAACAAGAATAACTTCGAGGTTTTTGGATGGAAAATTTTCATTTTTGGGATTTTTAAGATGTAAGATTGATGTATCCACTTTAAAAATCGAAATCGCGATTCATGATACAGGGGGTGAAAAAATCGCTTTCAAAGTTAGGGATGACAAAATCGTGAAAAATCAATTTTTTCGAATTAGAACCCATTTTTTTATGGCAGATATTGAATCTACGTTAAAAAATAATGTGAGTGTATGCATCCACCCTTGCCCTAAAGTGGATATTTCTGAGTTATTCACAAAAATGTTTTTCGTCTTGGATTTTCAGCTATTTCTTTCCCTTCACGCCAAAAGATGAAATTTTCACGAACTGTTACTTAAACCATGTTAAGATTTTACTACCCTAATATGCAAGAGAAAAAGTTACAGGTTGTTCCTAAATAGATGGCGAATTTTGATTCGAATTTGTATCGGAAACCTCTTTATTTCAACTAATCGGCCATCGGTTTTCTCTCCAGTGAAAATAAATAATTCCTTATGAACCATATGCAAAAACTTACCATGTTTTACATTCTTTTTTTAATGATAGATATCATTAATTACATCTGCCAAATTCCTCTTTATTCAGTAGCATTTTGTGTTTACTATTAATTTGGTGATAATTCGTATTAAGTTATAAAATCGATCACTATGCCTAATTTTACCAATGAAGATTATTTAAATCTCATTCTACTTCATGGAAAATGTAATAAAGATGTAGATAGAACGATTCGACTGTTCATTGAGATGTTTCCTGACCGACCCAGACCAACGAGAGATACCATTAACAGAACCATGACAAACTTGAGAAATGTCGTATCTTTCGTTAAGAAAACTATACACAGAGAAAAAAGTGTAGTAGAAGATGAGAACAACGAAATTACAGTTCTTGCATATTTTCGTGTGAATCCTCAAAATTCTCTCAAAGATGCCGAGATTGATCTCGAAATGCACCCATATAAATTCAATAAGGTACAGCATTTGAAGGAAACTGATTTCGTCAGGAGAACAGAGTTTTGCGAAGCTATAATGATTCGATTTCAAGAGAATGAAAACTTTTTGGACTGTATAATTTGGACAGATGAATCTAAATTCACAAAGAATGGTTCTTTCAATAGACATAACAGTCATTATTGGGATGAAGAGAACAACCACCATTTCAGACAATGGAACTTTCAAGAGACTTGTAGTTTCAATGTTTTTTGCGCCATCAAAAATAATGCAATTCTCGATGTTCACATTTATGATGGAACTTTAACTGGTAAGATAGAACACTACACATGTTTGCATTATTTAAAGAATGTTCTCCCTTAGGAGATAGATATTCTGACATAATGACTCAACTAATTGAGCGCCTAGTACAGAACCATAATGACTTATGGTATCAAACAAGATGACGCGCCTCCACACAATTCACTCAATGTGTCAAATATCCTCTACAGGCTATATGGTTGGAAGAACAATGGTCCACATCTTTGGCCACCACGTTCTCCCGATTTAACTCCTTTAGACTATTATGTTTGGGGTAGGATAAAAAATATTGTCTACTCAACTCCCCTGACTGATAAAGAGGACTGCATAGAACGAGTCAGAAATGCGTTCAGGTTTGTTTAGATTTTTAAATTCATAGTTTTGAAACTCAATTTGGTTTTTAAACACTTTTGCAGATCTCTTCCTCCCGATGAAATAAGAAGAACAACGCACGAAGCATTCCTGAGACGTATAAATAAATGTCTAGAAATTAACGGTCAAAACTTTGAGCATCTTCTCTAGTTATAACTGCGAGAGTTTGCCATGGTTCTCCTAATAGTAACTTGAAGTCGGTTTCAAGAAGGGGTGAAAAATCTACAGCATCGTTCAAATAACAGTTCCTGAAAATTTCATCTTTTTGGCGTGAAGGGAAAAGAAATAGCTGAAAATTCAAGACGAAAAACAGTTTTTTGTGAATAACTCAGAAAATATCCATTTTAGGGCAAGGGTGTGATGCATACACTCACATTTTTTTTTAACGTAGATTCAATATCTGCCATAAAAAATTGGGTTCTAATCTGAAAAAATTGATTTTTCACGATTTTGTCATCCCTAACTTTGAAAGCGATTTTTTCACCCCCTGTATCATGAATCGCGATTTCGATTTTTAAAGTGGATACATCAATCTTACATCTTGAAAAATCCCAAAAATGAAAATTTTCCATTCAAAAACCTCGAAGTTATTCTTGTTTCAGCGGAGCTCTATTTTCGATTTTTTTTTCGAATTTTTCCGCTGAGAGAGAATTTTCCACCCAAAACTGAAAAATGTTACATAAAAATAACTTGAAATTTTTTAAGGAATCTATTGCTGCAATAAAAAAAATGGTGTTCTAATTTGAAAAACGGAAGTTGACGTCATTTCCGGAAAAACCGGAGGTGCTCATGCCTTGAAAATATTTTAGATTTCATCAGCATCGTGAAATACTTATAAGTACTGAATTTCATGAAAATACGTTCCAGTAGTTTCCCGTATAAATATGGGTGAGGTTCCTCGTGAAAGACCCTGTAGAGCTTGAATGTTACAGAATACTCAGTGTCCATCAAAAAATTTGATTTTTTTCTGCTTTTATGACATTTTATATCAATGATAAACCAGAGAATTTTTAAGTTATTCTGTCAGAAAAAAAATTAAAGCTACGCCTTCAGTTTGAGAGCCTTTTTCAATGTCAATCATTTTCGGAAGGACTATACATTCAGTATTATAACAATGATAACCCACTTTTTATAAAACTTAGAGTTTTATAGTGCACGCACTAGTGTATAAAGAGTACCTGAAGCTTGAAGCATTCAAACTGTCCATCAATCACCCTCAAACCTGGAATTAGTTAACCTTTAACTACAGACGCGGTACCTCTCCGACACCAGCGAAATCTGGCTTCGTTGCTCAAATTTTTGCAACAAGGAACCTACCGCCCCCTACACCTTCAAGTTATATCATTGACGCTATAAGTTCGTTTTGAAGTTGATATTACATCACAGCTACCCATAGAAGTAAGTCATCCAACTTGGGCTCAATTTCATAATGAACTTGAAAGCAGTTTGTTGAAAGACACCTGAATATGAGTTTTATGAATAATGAAATTTAACGAGAGCTGCGAATGAATATAAGTAGAATACTTCAAAAACCCTTTATGAAGAATGCACAACCCAATTTGAATCAAATTAGAAGATGTGGCTTCTATCCCAGAAAATATTACAAAAAACGGAAAACTCCTGTGACAATTTGCGATACTCTTAGGACAAATATTGGCAAAAAATGTATCAAATTTTTTCACAATGTTACGCCACTGTAGTTTCTTATTAAAACTGGCTTTTCTTTTGTTAATGATTTTTTTCGTTAGTTTCAAGATTGATCTTGACTATTCGATACGATTTTTTTCATTAACTACCTAAAAAACTCACTATATTTTTTAAAATTTTTTGAAATTAATATCATTTTCAGGTAATGAAGATGTTACACTCATGTTTAGTACTGTATTGTTATAGATCATTTGCAGCCTTTAAATGTCCGTTATTTTAATGTTGCATCACCCTCAGAGCAATCTTGTTAGCGAGGTCGTATTGACCCCACGTCCGTAATTGTGTACTACTCAACGCACGTCAGTAGCTAAAGGTTAACCATTCATAGGGTCGTTGACAATATTTGTTTCCACTACTCAATTATTCGTTGATTTTCAAAAAAGTTATAAACACACATTGCTCGGAAAAAAATTCCATTTCATTTTCTTTCTATTTTTTCAAAATTCGTCATACTTTGAAATATAACGTGTTGGATGTGTATGTTCAGCTACATGGAGCTTTCTTTCATCTGGAATAATTTTTTTCATTCACTTAATTCATGAGTTTAGTTTTTTCGCAATGCGGATCTGCATCTCTGATATATTATTCTGTGACCATAACATTGTTATTGAAACAAACAAAAATATTTGTCAGTTTCAAAATGTAAAAAGAAGGTACGATATGATTCCATAAATGTTAACACATATCAACAAAAATGTTTGTATCTCTACTCAAATTTTAATGACACTCCGTATGAATCTTTTTTTAAATACTACAAAGAGTTTCGGTTTTGATAGTTGATTGAGCGTATTCGTTAAATTCCTCTGTTGAACAAATGGTTCGAGAATCGCACATAACTTTTCTGTAGATATTATTTTATCGATTTTGTTGTAAAATATATTATTGAATTGTACATAGTCGAATTGTAAATAGTAAATAAGTACACGTACACAATATGAACTCGATATTGCAAAAACATGTTAATATATTTATATTGCAATTATCACATCCAATTGTTTCATTGAACGGATAGTTAATTTGAGTTCCAGAAGAATGCAAAATTGTATATTTATAAGTCAACAGTCACCAAATTTTTATAAATTGCACTAAGTGTCGCAATAAATTGTAGATAATATGTCACAATATTTCTTATGTATAATCCTCACTCAAATACGGTCGCAAATACGAAGTGGTAAGTATGTACCTATACTAATTTTTAATATAAATTTTTGGTGATTCCAATATTGGTACTGAAATACAGTGGAACTTCCCTATAACGAAAGCTGTAAATCCGCAAAAAATTCGTTATAAAGAAATTTCGTTATACAGAAAATTTGTTTCTATAGTCGGCAATGTCGTGGTCGACTTCACGATTAATTATTTAAGTTTATCATTCAAACTTAAGCACTTACTTTTAGACATTTTCGCACAACTTTCACACTAGCGTGATGGTTAAATTGAAACCGAACAGCCAGGGGTGTATTTAAAACTGTTTCATAAGGATCTCTCTGCCCGCCGTAATGATTTAGTTTAAGGTCGGGATTTATTACGTAAGTCCGGAAAAATTTCGGAAAAAACCCACTCTTATACCTTTTTACCAATACCCATTCAAAGAGTGTTGTTCTTTGAATATTCCGTTAAAGAGAGAATTTACTTTGTTTTAGAGGGTGTTTTTACCATGGAATTTGGATTCGAGGTGCAATGTCTTGTACGAAATTCGTTATATAGAGAAATTCGTTATAGGGAATTTCCACTGTAGTTACTTCTTCAGCTAGCCAAGGTGATTTCAACGATGAATTTGAGCAGCTTGTAAACCCTGCTTCCTTGTTTTCTCGGTGCAATGCAACCATATCACAAATTCTTTCGTATTTGAAATACAGGGTGTTTCCTAAACATGCGGCAAAAATTCAGGGGGTTGTTCCTTGGACTATTTTAAGCATGTTTTGTCCTTTGATGATTTTTGAAAAACCTCTTTGTTTCGAAGATACAGGGCGAACAACATTTTTCATATTTTTAAAATTAATAATAGTTTAAATAAAAATGCGTACCGCACTGTGTTTACTTAGTAGGTACAATTTATTTTTAAATTTGTTTAACAACATTCCAATTACTAAAAACGGCCAGTTTTTTTTACTTAATTGATAAGTTCAGATGGTAAAGGAATACAGATTAAACACGGTTTTCATTTGAATTCGTTTTGTGATGTATTAGCAATTAACATTTTATCTTTGACTATTATGAATCGCTATACAAACGCCGAGATGACTGACATGCATTTCATTTATGGACTTGCTGATGGAAATTCATTAAAAGCTAGGAGGTTGTACATTGAACGATTTCCTGGGCGTAATATTCCTGACAGAAAATTGTTTCAAAATATTCATCAACGTCTGCATGAAACAGGCACATTGAAAAAAATGGGGTACCTACTTAGTAAACACAGTGCGGTACGCATTTTCATTTAAACTATTATTAATTTTAAAAATATGAAAAATGTTGTTCGCCCTGTATCTTCGAAACAAAGAGGTTTTTCAAAAATCATCAAAGGACAAAACATGCTTAAAATAGTCCAAGGAACAACCCCCTGAATTTTTGCCGCATGTTTAGGAAACACCCTGTATATCTCCAAACCGTCACTAATCTAATATATAATTTTAAGGTAAAAGAAAGGGTAATTGATGTGAATATGGCAATGAATGATCAAATTCAATAATTGGATTGGCAATTACTCAGAGTAAGTATCCAAACACTTATTTTTCACTTATTTTTACGATGAGGGCAATTGTGATTAACCAGTTGTCAACAATAAACTACTAACCCAAATTGAATGGTAATGCCGCCATATGATAAACATTTGTGTACAACATAAAAAATCGATAATCGAAAGTACGCCGCCTGAAATCAAAATTCATCTTTTATTTTGAACAGATCTCATTGGGTGAACGCTACTTGAAATATCATATTTTTTGAGACTTTCCAATTCTGAGTAACAGCTCGAATTTTAACAATACTCCTCGTATTGATATTGTGCAGCATAAAATTAATGCATGAGTTTGACCTGATTTTTTCTAGAAATACCTATAATTTTTAAATCCCAATAAATTGAAAATCATTTGAACGAAATTCAATTCTCGGGTTTCTAGACAAATATTCGACATATCCATTGATGTTATTTAGCACCTCAATATAAATATTTTATAATTTGAGACACGATCAGGTTTCTGATTACGAAAAAAATTGTTCCAAATCATCATAACACTAGAACTATTCGACCTATTAGGTCCAGAACATTAACGAACTCATCCAAGATATTTTAACGCTATACCTACCCTGAACCTACTTTCAGGGATATGCATTTGAGACCATTATCGGCACTATCAGACCAGCGTGAACTTAGTAGGTAAAACCAAAATGCCTGATTGCAATCTTCAGTCTTTGAAGTGGGCAAAAATTCATGTTGAAGATAAGATATCAAACACTTTCCAGGGGTCTGAAGGATGGCAATCACACCACTAATACAAAAATTGTAAAAAATAAACTTGAACATATTGAAACTGTACAACCCATGGAATCTACACTCCAAAGAAGAATGACTTCCTAAAGGTATGAGGGATGGGAACCACCCTTGCGAATCCTACAGCAGTACTAAATGGGGGAAAAAACGCTTTTTGATCTTGAAATATTGAAATCGTATAACATGAGAAATCTACATTCTAAAGCTGAATGACTTCCCAAGGGTACGAGTGGTGGAAATCACCCCTCGAATCTCAAAACAGTACAAAATAGATCTTGGGAAAAAGTAACCCTTTTTGATCTTGAAATATTGAAATTGTATAACATAAGGAATCTACATTCAAAAGAGTCTAAGGGATGTAAACCACTCCTCGAATCCTAAAACAGTACGAAATGTATCTTGGGGAAGAAAGTAACACTTTTTGGTCTGAAATGAAGATTAATCATGTTATACAATTTCAATATTTCAAGTTCAAAAAGTTTTACTTTTTCCCTAAGATCCTTTTCCTACTGTTTCTAGGATTCGGGGGGTGCTTTTCACCCCTTAGACCCCTTAATTCTTCTTTGGAATGTAGAATCCTTAAGTTATATAATTTCAATATTTCAAAATTAAAAAGTGTAACTTTTTTCCCAAAGACCTATTTCGTACTTTTTAAAGATTCGAGGGGTAGTATTCACCCTTTAGATCCTTGGTAAGTCATTTTGCTTTGGAACGTAGATTCTTCATTTTAAGTAAACAATTTCAATATTTAAAGATCAAAAACTGTTACTTTTTTCCCTAAGAACCATTTAATACTGTTTGAGAATTCGATGGGTGGTTTCCACCCCCTTAGATTTTTGTTAAGTCATTCTGCTTTGGAATGTAGATTCCTCTTGTTTTTGTACGTCTAACATTCGAGGGGTGGTTTTTCCCCTTAGGCCCTCGAGAAGTCAATCTGCTTTGGAATATCGTTTTCATTGTGTTTTTCAGTTTCGCTATTTCCATATTAAAAAGTGTAACTTTTATCTCAAAGATCTATTTTGTATTGTTTTTGTATTTGAGGCGTGATTTTTCACCCCCTAGACCTAAGAGAAGTCATTCGGCTCTGGAATGTTGATTCCATGTTTTATACAGTTTCAATATTTCAAATCTTATTTTTTAGAGTTTTTGTATTCGTGGTGTGATTACGACCCGTTAAACCCTTGGGAAGTCAATTTCAGAGTTTGAATTTTCATCCTCAACATAAGTTCATGCTCACTTCAAAGAATTCTTTACTTTTAATCTTGTGTAGTGTCAACTAGAAATAAGTTGATGTACGCAATTGAAGATAGCGATCGGGCATTTCCGTAACTTTTACCGGCTTGTTTTACCTGCTAATATCAGCTCAAAGTTCGAAACATGTTTGTAATATTCGTACGAGCTATTTCCCTATTACAATCTAAAGAATAACCCTTGTGATACACAAAATTATTTATTCAGCAAAATATCAACTAGTTATATCAAATCGAATATATTTTCAGTAACATAGACCATTCAGGTTTTTTGGAATATTTCCTGTAATCTTATATGTCGAGAGAACCGAACCGAACAACTGGGTGGCATGGAGTGTGGGGTTGAAAAGTCAAATCCACAAGTAACCTAATATATTTCCGTCTGCTTTCAACCATAACATGTCAACAATTTCATATTGTTTATATTCATGTTGTATGAGTGTAACCATGTGCGTAGCACTTGAACGAAAATCTGTCATATAAATATTTATCGATAGACTCATTACTTACGTAGGTATATAAACCTAAAATAAACTAGGTAAGAAAGAATTCGAAGAAGTGTGAAATTTATCGATTATTCAACTTCAGTATAATTTCATGCAGTTTTCGATACTGAAATAGATGGTAATTTTTCATTTTTTATGGCAGCAACGAAAACACTTCCAGAGCATCAAATAACCTCCTTTATTGTAATGCCGAGTAGTTCTGAAACAGTAATACAGAGAATTTGCAGAATCATATCCGATCCGAAGCATAAAGAAAACAGGGGCAATCATAAATTTTTCATGCATTCATAGATTCAGTTAATATATTGGATATGAAGAATAATTACATGTTCTTATCGAACACTCCGAGTAATCTTATCAAAGTTTAGCATCTGATCAGATATTTTCAATCATTGATGTGAGATAAGTTTATTATCAAATTAAGATATATTGTTAGATTTTCTTGAAAAATCAATACCCCACGATATGTGTAACAATGAGGAATTAGAGAAAGTCCTGGCGTAAAGCAAAAGTTCACGCGATAATTATTCATTATAGTACACTAATGAATCAAATTTAATCATGTGAACGAATCCAAATTAGATATTTTGGTCTCAAACCTATACTGAAAATTTATAGTTCCTATAGCTACTTCCGTTCGAAAGTTGCAGTGACTACGGACAGATGGCCGAATAGTTTTTGACTTCGGGTTCTTCATCAGTCCAATCGAGTCGTTTGAGAACACTTCCGGCTCAAAATTAGAAACTTAGAGACAATTAGGCAAAACTATAGAATGCTGTTCCCCAAGAAAAAAAGCGCACAAAAAGTAAAATTTTCATAGCTAAATATGAAGCACTAAAACTGCATAATGAAGAGAGCGCGATGTTTGCACAACGGATTAATGTTGCAGAGAATCTACTCAGTATATCAATAAAAAATTTTGATGAATGTATCTGTATATTGAGCATTGTCAATTTGTCCGAATTGTTAGCCGGTTTAGCTAGAATGAAAATCATTGGTGAATATTATGATTCATACCATAACCATTACCAACAATATACAAAGTGTCTGAAAAAAATAATTCTAATTGTTGAATGCTTTGTAGATTAATTTTTCAGATAAAATTCCGAGAAAGTAATACCTGCACTATCATACTATTACACTTAGCCTACCTTACCTGCCTTTTGTTATCAATAAAACATCTCTTATAAAGAGAACCTTTTTTCAACGCAGGAAAATTGAATTGGTATCATACAACTATGTTTTTAAAAACTCGTTTGGATACTGTCCGAAAAATTCTAGTGTACGAAAAAACTTTTACTTCCTTAAAAAAGCTCGGGTTCAATGAAAAGGATATGCAAGAAGTGTAAAAATATTTTTCGAATCATTCTACGTACAAATCTTAGCTATATCTCAGATAGAAAGAAAAGTCATATCTTAGGTCGAAAGAAAAGATGAATTATTTCAAATACCTAATATTGGTATACTGATTGATTTTCATCATTGGTAAACTGGTAAAAATTTTAATTTCATTGATGAATTCGAAAAGTATAATTCAAATTTGTTGTTCTTACACTATCTAGGTTATTCAATTCCCTCTGCATAAATTGTTGAGTGAAGTTGAAAGGTAATGGAGAAAATACCATTTTATAAATTCTGGATATGATTTTTTGAAATGATATCAATCAGATTCTGAATATTTGCATGATTGCTTTGCAATTTGAAATCGATCATATTGATATGAAATTTTGGTTCAAAATAACTATAAAATTTGTTACTATCTCAGATTTCATAAGAGGATTATTATCGAGTTACTGTCTGAAAGTATTATGAAATATACGATCAGATGGGTCTCGCTTAGTCAGTATATAAACGAAGGGGCACTTTGATCGGTAAAACGAGCTTTCAACTTGCTTTAGATCGATTTGTTTACCGTTTTATGTCTCTAAAATCATGAACCCTAATAGCTTTTCATACTAAACAAACAATACGCAGAGAGAGAACAATATCCTTCATTCATGAAGGATATTTCAAGCATAAATGTACCATGTCAATTATTTATATTGAGAGCCAAAATAGTTCTTGTTCTATATTGATACTTCATTAACAATAGAAGTGATATGAGATGTAATTATTCTATAGGATATGTTGATATACACAGCTCATGTCAGTTCAGCAAAGTGCTTGGAAGATGATATTATATTGGGCAACTGGGGTCAGATCTGGAAATACAGTACGAGAGGACAACTATGGCAAGGGATCTCTCCTTAACCAATACTAGGACCATTACCATCAATGCATAATTTGCGATATATCATCTCGTTATTCAGTAATATATCCAAAAAGAGAACCATAGATACAATTCGACGACATTGGGACTCGATAAAGAATCACTGTCCAATACTGCTAGATGACTTCTTAAATTTTATAAATTTTGTGTTTGACAATACATACTTTGCATATAATGGAAAATTTTAAAAAAAAATTTCGGAAAACCATTTCACCAATTATAGCACAATAATATATCATGGACGACCTAATAGAAGAGATACTGAGAGATCTGACATTCCAACAAACCATCTTGAAGAAATTTGTCGATGATATATTATTTGCAGTGTCCCAGCAAATAAAATAGAAGAACTACTTCTCCTCTTCAATTCTTATGACACAGATGAACCCCCAAAACCCCCCCCTGGCTACGCCCTTGAGTATGAACAGAAGATCGGACATATTAACCACCTAAGTAACATCTATGCATATTTAATTAAGGCAGATAGTGAATTAATAAATTTGGTTTTTTTCAATAACCAAGAACAAGAATTCACATTTGAAAACTTTGTTCACAAAAAATTGTAATCAACATTATTCGATAGTCTTCAAATACATATTTTTGAAAATCAATAGATATATTATAGACCAGGGCCGAAACCTTCAAAAATGGTAAAAAATGAAAAAAAATCGCAGTAGGATGGAAACCATTAGAAAAGGAGGCGAATATGATCAAATGAAAGGAAAAATAAATTACGGTCGATCTGAGTTCGGGAAGTGGGAGGGGTGAGTTTTTAAGGGTGAAAAATGGTTTTCCATGACTTCCGGCAAAACTACAAGTCCTATGGAAAAAAATTAAATGGCAAAGTTGTAGGTAATGAAAAGATCTACAACTTTTGTATCGACAACTTTTTCACATAACCTCAAAATTTAGGTAAAAAATTCAAAAAACCAAGTTTTTGGTTTTTTACTTATATCTTTTAAAAAAAAAATTTTTTTCACGAAATTTCGTGAAAACTTTCCTTATTATGTCCTGAATACACTGTAATTTATTTGATTTAAAATATTCATGTTTTCGTGTTATTTTACTTAATATCAAAAAGCACCCCAACTTTCAATCGAAAATTCTGACGTCAAAATATCAGCTTTTTTCAAAAAGTTTAAAGGATTTTCCTTCATTGAAATATCTACTTTCTGATGGTGTGTGAAAAAAATATACATTACTATAAGGAGTGTTCTCAGAATCAACGATTTATGAAACCCACCATTAGAGTAGCTCAGTCCCCACTTCTCTATGAAATAACTTACAATGGGTTAAAAACTAACCAAAAGTCACTCAGGTATATGAATTATCTCAAAACAGCAATAAATAATCATCTAAAAAATTATTTAAACAAGATTCTACAGCTTTTTCAAAATATTGTAGATGTCTTATTAAATATTAATTTTATTAACTTATTTTTTTGTTATTATAGAAGTATATTTCAATTTGTAATTCGTTTATGAATGAACAGGAAATCTTACGTTTTTTGAGTAATTAAAGAGTAAATTTTAATAAAAACCTCAAAATGTACATGATGATTAAAAAAAAATTTCGAATTTGGGGTTTTTCAATTTTTTGCATTTTCTGAGAACATTTCTAGTAATGTATATTTTTACACCATCAGAAAGTAGATATTTCAATTAAGAAATCATTATGTACAATTTTGAGGTATTTATTAAAATTTACTCTTTAATTACTCAAAAAACGTAAGATTTCCTGTTCATTCAGAAACGAAAAAATTACAAATTGAAATATACTTCTATAATTAACATTAATTAATAAAGTTAATATTTAATAAGACATCTACAATATTTTGAAAAAGGTGTAGAATCTTGTTTAAATAATATTTTTAGATGACTATTTATTGCTGTTTTGAGATAATTCATATACCTGAGTGACTTTTGGTTAGTTTTTAACCCATTGTAAGTTATTTCATAGAGAAGTGGGGACTGAGTTACTCTAATGGTGGGTTTCATAAATCGTTGATTCTGAGAACACTCCTTATAGTAATGTATATTTTTTTTACACCATCAGAAAGTAGATATTTCAATGAAGAAAAAGCCTTCAAACTTTTTGAAAAAAGCTGATATTTTGACGTCAGAATTTTCGATTGAAAATTGGGGTGCTTTTTTGATATTAGTAGTAAAAATAAGACGAAAACATGAATATTTTAAATCAAATAAATTACAGTGTATTTGGGACATAATAAGGTAAGTTTTCACAAAATTTCGTGAAAAAAAAGTTTTTTTTGAAAAAGATATAAATAAAAAACCAAAAACTTGGTTTTTTGAACTTTTCACCTAAATTTTGAGGTTATGTGAAAAAATTATCAATACAAAAGTTGTAGATCTTTTCATTACCTACAACTCTGCCATTTAATTTTTTTTCATAGGACTTGTAGTTTTGCCGGAAATCAGGGAAAACCATTTTTCACCCTTGAAAACACACCCCCTCCCACTTCCCGGACTCGGATCGACCGTAATTTATTTTTTCTTTCATTTTGATCATATTCCCCTCCTTTTTCAATGGGTTTCATCCTACTGCAATTTTTTTTTGTTTCAAAAATTATCGACCCTGGTCTATTATGACTTGTCATCATTACATTTATGTCACAATAGTTATTTATGTACCAAGTGCGTTATATGGATCCTAACGCCGGAGGAAAACATTCGGCCCGAGGGCCTTTGGCCCGAGGGATGAATGTTGCCCGATGGGCGTTAGGATCTAATAACGCTCGTGGTGCATACAAGATTTCACGAATATATCATTTAATTGCAATAAAATTCGATTGCTCCTATGATTTTTTTTCCATTTAGCTTCAGTAGTAACCATGGCATTTGTTAATATTTTGAAGTTCGTTATTGCTGTCATCATTTTATTAAGTGAATGTCATTACTGTTTTCGTTGTGAGCGGGCGTTATGATCCATAATGCCCGCTAAAATGCCCACGGGGATAATGAGTGTATTTATAGCAACCGTTTCTAAGGTAAAATAAACATATAATGTACAAGTGAAAATAAAATATTATAATGCCAAATAATAATGAAGCCTTTTTTCCATCCCTTATAAAAATCCAACATTGTGTAAGTAAACTTTGTAAACTTCTTGTTATTCGTTAGATTCTTATATATTATACATTCTTCATAGATGTTGTTCTGAAGAAGCAGTTAAAATACTGCGAAAGCTCAACGAAACAATAAAAGGTACACTATATTAGACCACTCATTCTCTGTACAATTCCCATTACCTGTTTTTTATTAATTACTAGTCAGAAATGAATATAAGGCAATTCAATATATAAAATACATATACATATAAAGAAATACAGGGGGAAACACTGACCAAGATAGCAAGATATTTAAACCTGGTTTTGAAATTGTTCCATTAAATTATTATTTTACCATTATTGTTTGATGATTTTACAATATATATAGTCCCTCTTAAAAACAAAATATATTTCAACCATAGTTTAGCCAGTATCAAAATTATGAAAATATAGGACATAAAATTACCACGAAGAGATCTTAACCAAGAAATTTCAACCACGTATTCCACGTCGAAAATAAGTCCCAAGCTTGTAATATGAACATAATATGGTCATATCACACACTAGGGCGGAATTTCGAAGAATGAACCATTTTGTTGAACACATAAGTCTCATCGATGTTTATAATTTTAACTCCCTATATCTCGGAGAGCAAGCATTTCTCGACATAATTTTTCTGTACAGGGAATTAAAATTATAGACGTCGATGTGAATTATTTTTTCAGCAAAACGGTTCATATTTCGAAATTCCGCTTTAAGTTCGTATTTGAGCATGGCTGTTAACGCATTTTTTTATTACACGTATCGTTATAAAGATATTCTCACTATTACATACCATATAATTATGAATTAGAATAGGGATGTTGACTCATTACGAATTCATATAAATTGAGGTTTTCCTCATAGAAGGGAGTTTTTGCAATCCTAAAAACCATTTTAGTGATCTTATTATTCTCGTTGAATTAAATAAAGCTGATTTAAATTATGTTATATTATCAACTATCACGTGACTGCGAACGACAATCAGAGGTACCTAATTGACGTCACTATCCAGGTATTGTCATTGCAAATTCGAATGTTCTGTGCTCAGATCAACAAAATACATTCATAGGCCGGGTTCCACAAAACTCCAATCACTTTGATTATTGAAATGTCATCATTTCTCTGCAATTTTCAGTTCATTTTTGACATAAACCATCGACTTACTTCAATATAAACGATTTGATTGCCAATCAAGCTCTGTGAAACCCACGGTTCTGTGACTTGAACCATAGTAAATATATAATATATCATATCTATGATTCGAACTTACGAAGTTGAAAGCTGAAAGAGAACAGAATACCTAGTTCGTTACAAGAACGAATCTACAATTTTCTTTATAATGGAGATAGGATTCATCAAGGGTAATAGTTAAAAGTAGTAACTTACCGAAGATAGATTCCCTTTTGGTCGCAAGTTTCTTTGCTGAAAACAAGAATTTTTGTGCAGCGGAGCTTGAAAACGTGAAATTGTCTTTGTAAGTAGCAAACTTTCAACTCATATTTATTATTACAAATAAAAGAAACACCTCATTCAGCATTTATAGACCGACCTATTCATTTTGAAGGCTTAGATTGAACTTTTCCACAAGGGATCGGGCAAAATCAGTTCGCTTTGACAGAAGTCAAAGTATGTTTACTGGATAATGACGTAATCATCATAACGTGACAAAATTGAGCATTTCCGCGGGAATTTTGAATTGTCTTTTCATTTACTCATTTTTATTGGCAATTACCATATTTTTAAGAAAAAAGTAATTTTTTCGTGTTTGTATAGGGTTTATCTTTAAAATAAAATAAATTCCAAAAAGTAGTCAACATCCCTATTGCTTTATTTTTTTTAATCGGAAACGGGCCTCGTACGTCAAAAACGCAAGATAAGGAATCTGCTCCAAATTCATTGATAATTTAAATTTTTATCAGTGGTCCATTTTAACGGCTTCGGGACTATCAGGGTGAATAAGGTTTGCAAGCAATGAGCCAAATCGATAAAACAGTATCTTTTTAATGAAACTATTATAAGATATAAAATATGGCAAAAATTTAGGGTGCCTCCTAGCGAGTAGATACATATGTATATCGTAATCTACCATTGTAAAGTAGAAAGAATATTCTTGATACCAAGATACTATCATTGTTTAAACAAGCTCAATTAAACAATGCTTCTGTGATAATTTCAATAATATGAAATTTTTTATAGATATCGTTACAATAGTTTCTCATACACTATATTAACATAATATAGTCATTGTAGTTTCTCAACCTTCCAAGTGACATCTATTATGAGAAGGGTTTAATTCAGAGCCGGTATAACAGTTTTCTCTTATAGAGTAGTTTGGCTAGTTGGAGTTTCGTAAAAAGCTAATAGGTACCGCTATAGGACAACGAATAATTTAAGGTGTTTGTTTATCAAAGATATCTATATACTAAAATCATTGTTAAATAATGCTAAAATTAAACAACCATATAACCATATTTCTATGGTGTTCGAACCTTAAATAAATCTCTTTCTCTATGTAAGGTTCAAACTCAATAGATATATAAAGAATTTGATCATTGTAGATTGTAGGATAGGACTAGATGTGGCTCCACCTTCTGATTGCATACAAATAGAAGAAAATGGATACAGAGAACTGAAATACGAAAAAAAAAATGTGGCGCCATCTCTTCTGCACTCCCGAAAGTATCTTGACAGCTATTTTACTTTTGTTATCTACCTACTACCTGTTAAATTGAAAGAAGCCAGAAGCTTTTCATTTTTTATAGTTTGAATTCGACTTCATCCGAGGAAAATATATATTTTGGATTATTCGGCAAACAATGCCGTTGAAATTTATGGAAAATGAAGAATAATTCAAGGCCAATATACATATTTCGGTGGGGTGGTGTTATCCGTACAGAGAATTTTTTTATTCGTAATTACCAATTATATTCGAATTTTGACCATTTGTTTCGTTTGTTTATGTTGGATCTTGAACGAACATACTAATAGCATTGTATCCTTCCTTATACCTTATACAATGCTAATAGAACCAATTTTTAACACTCATATCGATTAGTTCTGAGTATTTCTTGTCTTGGGCTATTAAACATGTCTGGAACTGGACCATTTATATCGTATATCCAAAATATGGTACCTAGTTGATGGACAACATTTGATTAATTCAAGTCAAATTTTTGGTGGGGGGGGGGAGTTTTCCAACAGTGCATTGAAAGTTTAGGAAACCGAAAGTGGAAGGATGTGGTATCTTGTTTTACAATTGGATGTTTTTTCCCTGGAGCATAATTGAAAATTTTGTGAAAATTCTTTTCGTCTTCAGCATTACATATCTGTTATATTTTGTGTACTTATGATGTGCTTATATCTCCAAAATTTCTTGAAAATCGAATTATTACTCGATTTTTGAGAAATATACTCATAATTCATAAAGATTTTGAAAATATGTATATTATGGTTCTTTCGATAAGAATAAAAGTGAGCTTTTGACTCGTACGATGTAAGTTTTGAAATTTTTATATAAGTTTGGATATGTGTTCTGTCTCAAAAATTGTTTTTTTTTAAATCGTAAAATTATTCTAGATTAATAAAATTCAGCAGACATGAGACCCTCATCATTTCGCATTTCAACTGTGCTGTGCCAATTTTATTAGTATGCCCACCCTTTGACGAACTCCATTGAAATTAGTGTTTTGAATTTTTTCCAACTGCTTCGAAAATTCACAAACTACTTTGAAAATTTGTCAACTCTGTTCAACATTGAACATTGGGGGGGAGGGGAAGGTGATCGACGGGATCGTTCACAACCTCCCGTCAATATTGTTCGTTTACGTGCGAAATGGATCATTAGAGTTTTTTTTCTGTATCTTTATTACGACTCTTCTGATTCATCACTTGGCTATACTCTTCTGAAAATAAAAGAATTTTTAATTTGCCTTACTAGTTCAGATACCAAAACAGTTGAAATGATCCACGAATCATTATAAAATAAAAGGTTCGTATTGTCATATTGTCAAATAACCAGCTAGAAATCACCGTAGAGACCTAGGTACTTCTTTATAATAAAGCTGCGCCTAGAGACCATCTCGGCGTATTGAATGTCAATCATTCTTGGATGGACTATAGGAAAATTTAGTGTGGATATTGAAATAAAAATTTAATTTCAGGTTTGGCAACTGAAAAGTTTCTATGAACTCAAACTATACAATAAAAATGCCGATGAGGATTGAAAAATGTGGATACATTCTGTTATGAAACAGAGTAACTTGTTCCTGGTAAAATATTTCCCACAATAGGCCCCGGAGGGATTCGAACCCTCGATCTCCTGTTTACTAGACAGGCGCTTTAACCAACTAAGCCACGGCGCCGTTGAATGAACTGTAATTACAGAGGATAACATGCTCAGAATGAAAACAAATTTCTCGGTTTTTATTTTTAAAATAAATATTATCAATTGTCATGGGGCGGATGAGCAAAAATTCGAGAATAACAAATGTACAGGGTGGGCATATTTCGATGTTTTAGTACTACAACTTTTAAACCAGAGGAGATAGACAAAATCTGATTTCCACTTCTCGATCCCTTTTTCTGAGAAACTAACAAGAGTACTATTCATTTTTGGCTACCTTCTTTTGTTTTCGAGTTATAAGCGCAAATTGGAAAAGTGGCGATATCGAAAACAATTCATATCTCCGCTAATACTGATGATAGAGCTCTGAAATTAAAACATTATACAGGCACTTTTTTACGTAGAATCCAGTGGCGTGCTAGCCTTTTTTGCACCATTTCTAATTACGAAGCTATGACCCAAAGTTATGTTTTTTAAATGGAAATACTAGATTTTTGTGCAAATTTCGAAAAGCTTATTTTTTTCTGATTTCAAAAATATATAACATTGTATGGTTTGTATTAATATGAGTATAGAAATGATCAAAAGCCTATTTTCATCTGTCTCAATATTTTCTATGGTTTCAACTGTTGAGCACAGAAAAATTTAGCATCGTATAACTATCACAATCTCTTCTACTTAGTAGTCTTTCATTTCTATGCTCTTTACTCGATTTCTCCAAGATCGAAGATTAATGAACCTCTGTGAAACTTGATCCTCGTTCTAAGTTATTACCTATGCCTATTATTGTAATCACTATTAGGTATTGGAAAATATTTTTCCTTTGTTACTTCTAATTGAATTGATAACTGTAATAAAATCTATATGCGTTATTTTTCATATGCGATTTGAAATAGACTGGTTCTTGTGTGTATTTATTCTGGAGAGCAATAAAAGTATTCTCCTGCGTCCATCTCATTATACCTAAGTATATCGTTGAAAAGGAGGATCATGTGGATCTTTTCGTCATTTCGTAATCCATTTTAAGATATGAGAGTTTGAGGAATATATCCTTGTTCGAATTTTGTAGAAATTAGTTGAAAGCATAGAAATAATGAAATTGACGGAAGGAGACTGCTCTTGTTATAGGAAGCTCCATTTTTCTGTGCTCATCAACAGTTGAAACCATAGAAAATATTGAGACTCAGATGAAAATAGGTTTTTGATCATTTTCTATACTCATATTGATACAAACCATACAATGTTATATATTTTTGAAATCAGAAAAAAATAAGCTTTCAGAAAATGCACAAAAATCTAGTATTCCCATTTAAAAAACATAACTTTGGGTCATAGCTTCGTAATTAGAAATGGTGCAAAAAAGGCTAGCACGCCACTGGATTCTACGTAAAAAAGTGCCTGTATAATGTTTTAATTTCAGAGCTCTATCATCAGTATTAGCGGAGATATGAATTGTTTTCGATATCGCCACTTTTCCAATTTGCGCTTATAACTCGAAAACAAAAGAAGGTAGCCAAAAATGAATAGTACTCTTGTTAGTTTCTCAGAAAAGAGATCGAGAAGTGGTATCAGATTTTGTCTATCTCTTCTGGTTTAAAGTTGTAGTACTAAAACATCGAAATATGCCCACCCTGTACAGGGTGACAATTTGAAAACTTGCCAGTCAATTATGTCACCACAATGATTTCAGAGAAAATGTTGAAACAGGTCAATTTCTTTTCCTAGGGGGACATATTTTGAGCAGAATTGTAAGCCGAAATCCCCTCTCAACCCTTAGTGTAGGGGCTATCAAACCTAAATTCTTAATAGGGAATAGGAGGTGAGCTATGTGCTATACCTCAATTGAAATATCACTTGTCCCTTAACATGAATACTATAGTTTGCAAATTTGTCGAAATTATGTCTCGACAAGGATGTTCTCAGATAAAATGCCGGAACAGTTTAATTTTCATTCGGAAGGGGACATGCTTCTAGCAGAATTGTAAGCCGAAATCTCCTTAATCTAAGGTGTAAATTCTTAATAAATAATAGAGGGGTGCGATATAGGTACCTCAATTGGAAGAAAATATGTCCCTCTACCTACATGAACACTACAGTTTGCAAATTTTTATTCAATCCTTGAAGTAGGGTATTCGTACTGAGTTATGCAAGTGATCAATCGATGTAGTACAGGTGGCAAAATTCGTTGTCTACTGAAGGGATCTCGAGAACTATAGCAGCTAGATTTTGAGTTATGAATGAAAATTGAGTAATTGTCACTTTCAATAGGTAATGCTGCATCATGTTTGAACTCTTATTCGAAATGCGTTCTTACATTCTGAAGGCACTTTTTTGAGGGTAATTGAAATATAATATGATTTTTTTATTCTAGCCAATTCCGAGTCAATGGGTAGGATTTTCGATTTTTCAAGTGTAAACCATATTCGAAAGTTCCATTATCTGCTTACAATTTTTTTGCTGATTTCAAAAATGTATCATATGTCAGTATTCACAAGAATATTACATGAGAAAAAAATTAAATTCTTTTTCCTGTTGCTCAGTTCTCTGTGCAATTATAAGTAGGCTGGCGTTACCATAGCGACCGTTGGATATGCACTATTTTTTGGACCTCTATTGGCGTTTTCGGAAACTTACTCGATCCCTAACCCGGGTTACAAATTGACAGCCATTGAACTGTTTATCCGCCAATTTGTAACCCGAGTTAGTCATCGAGTAGGTTTCCGAAAACGCCATATGATTGGAATAACCGATTTCTGAATAAAAAATTACTCAAATGTTTAAAGAGTAACTCTGGTTAATTTGTCATTGTTTTTCTTAAAATCAGAAAAGGTCGATCTGTTTATTATCCCTAATGGGATATTCACTTTTATGAAAATGAAAATTATAGTTAACGATGGTATATTTTTTCTTCTTCTTAAAATTTCACAGTGAACTGAACAAAAAGTAAGTATTTAATGTTTTTCGGTGTAATATTCTTGTGAATATTAACATTTGATACATTTTTCAAATCAGCAAAAATTTTGTAATTAGATGAAGGAATTCTCAACTATAGTTTATATAAAAAATCGAAAATTCTACCCCTTTCACGAAAATGGAGGGAATAAAAAATCAATCATATTATATTTGATTTACCCTTTAAAAAGTGCTTTCAGAATATAACAACGGATTTCGAATAAGATTTCAAACACGAGAATTATACAGCATTATTGATAGTGACAATTTCTCAATTTTCATTCATAACCCAAGATCTACTTTCACTACTTTCGGAGACAGACGTATTCGCGGGGACCTGATTTGCTCGTTGCGAGCTATGCATGGTTTGCTGGAGGACAGATTCCGCGACATGTTTACCCTCAATAACAACAATCTCCGAGGACACAGATTCAAGTTGAGACGAGAGAATTTCAAAACTAATCAGCGTCAAAATTTCCTTCCCAACAGAATCTTCAACACCTGGAACTCTCTTCCCGACTCCGTTGTCCAGTGCCGATCTGTCAGTGCGTTCAAGAGCGGTTACGACAGATGGAAATCTGAGCAGCAGCCATTACTTTTTTATTGAGATAATTTCCGTTTTGTTTTGTTTTTACATACTTCATGAGCTACATTTCAATTGTGTTTTTCTTGTCATGTATATGCTGTTTTTATTGTACTATTGAGTTTATAGGTTTCCTCAACCTCTACTCTTGTTTGTTTATTAATAAGAATAATAATAATAATCTTTGAAACATAGGCTGGTATTGTTTTCATATTCGGATTAGTCAGAAAAAAAGAGCCCAAAAATGTGTTATCAGTTTTCTTCTAGCTACTATAGTTCTCGGGATCCCTTCAGTAGACAACGAATTTTGCCCATCCTGTACACATGTGGCCAAGTTTTTGTGATGAATATAAACGCTTCGGTAAGTGTCAGTGTTTTTTAGTCCTGTTTTTCAAGTGTTTGTCGTTCGTACAAGAGATAATTTGCGAGAGAATAGTACAGTAAGTATGAATGCCTTGCAAATACTTGAGAGTCACCAAAAATTTGTAAAAAAAAAGACATATTGTCTTCCAATTGAGGTTTAGCTCTCTCTCAATTCCCTGTGAAGAATTTGGGGGTGACTGATAGCCCCTACGCTTAGGTGTGGGGGGATTTGGCATAAAACGATTTTGTTCAAAATATGTCCCCCTCCCTTTAAACATTTTTCTATTCCGGCTTTTTCTTTGGAAACATCCTTGTTGGGACATAATTGGCCTGGCAAGTTTTCGAATTGTCAACCTGTATGATGTATAGAAAGGTTCATTTGAACGTGGAAAACTTCAGAGTAAGAAGTAAAGTTAACTTTTTACTCTGAGGTCGAAACAATTAGGATGCATGTACTGTGACTCCAGAGTACCTACACAAATATACCGTCGGGGGCCACGGTCCCTAAATCCGCCCTTATAATCATCAACAGTTGAAACCATAGGAATATGGAGATTATTTTCTATGATTTATTTTATACAGCTTGCCAAAAAAGTAACGTAACTCGTCAATAATTTTTGTACGAAGAATTATTAAGAAAAATCCTTGCAGTAGTCGATTGTTAATTTCGAAAACAATTTATCTTATGCGTTTTGGAATTTGATATTTTTTATCCCTCTACTTCATTTTTTCAAATGCAAAGAGCATATGGATCGAGATGTATTAAATGAATGGTAAGTTACTAAGTTGATTGCCCTTTCAGCGATGTGGTTAAAAGTAGAATTTGTTCATGAGCTACATTTCAATTGTGTTTTTCTTGTCATGTATATGCTGTTTTTATTGTACTATTGAGTTTATAGGTTTCCTCAACCTCTACTCTTGTTTGTTTATTAATAAGAATAATATATAATAATCTTTGAAACATAGGCTGGTATTGTTTTCATATTCGGATTAGTCAGAAAAAAAGAGCCCAAAATGTGTTATCAGTTTTCTTCTAGCTACTATAGTTCTCGGGATCCCTTCAGTAGACAACGAATTTTGCCCATCCTGTACACATGTGGCCAAGTTTTTGTGATGAATATAAACGCTTCGGTAAGTGTCAGTGTTTTTTAGTCCTGTTTTTCAAGTGTTTGTCGTTCGTACAAGAGATAATTTGCGAGAGAATAGTACAGTAAGTATGAATGCCTTGCAAATACTTGAGAGTCACCAAAAATTTGTAAAAAAAAAGACATATTGTCTTCCAATTGAGGTTTAGCTCTCTCTCAATTCCCTGTGAAGAATTTGGGGGTGACTGATAGCCCCTACGCTTAGGTGTGGGGGGATTTGGCATAAAACGATTTTGTTCAAAATATGTCCCCCTCCCTTTAAACATTTTTCTATTCCGGCTTTTTCTTTGGAAACATCCTTGTTGGGACATAATTGGCCTGGCAATTTTTCGAATTGTCAACCTGTATATGTATAGAAAGGTTCATTTGAACGTGGAAAACTTCAGAGTAAGAAGTAAAGTTAACTTTTTACTCTGAGGTCGAAACAATTAGGATGCATGTACTTGTGACTCCAGAGTACCTACACAAATATACCGTCGGGGGCCACGGTCCCTAAATCCGCTTATAATCATCAACAGTTGAAACCATAGGAATATGGAGATTATTTTCTATGATTTATTTTATACAGCTTGCCAAAAAAGTAACGTAACTCGTCAATAATTTTTGTACGAAGAATTATTAAGAAAAATCCTTGCAGTAGTCGATTGTTAATTTCGAAAACAATTTATCTTATGCGTTTTGGAATTTGATATTTTTTATCCCTCTACTTCATTTTTTCAAATGCAAAGAGCATATGGATCGAGATGTATTAAATGAATGGTAAGTTACTAAGTTGATTGCCCTTTCAGCGATGTGGTTAAAAGTAGAATTTGTTGTGCCATTTTATTATAAAAAAATTTGGGAACAATTTATAATTTGTGATTGGAGAGTACAGCAATAGGACTATTATTCTTTTACTAATTATTACTAAGGAAAATTCACGACTCTATGGATTAGTAATTGTAAAAACAGGTTTTTCTATGCTTGTTTGAATCTGAATTTGGCACCTCCTATGCTGCACCACTTTTTTGAGCGCTCGTTCTACTTAAACGAGTATTATATCGTTTTGCCAAAATGTCTGAAATTTTCGAATTTTGAGCCGAAAATGGTCTCGAACAATATGTTTCGACTCCTCAATCCTCAATCTCAAGTCCTACACAAAATTTTGAGGTAATAGCATTATGGCTCCACCAATAAAGGAGCGCTCAAAAGCACCTGCTCAGGGATTTTCTTTTTTTTCGAATAGGAATGTATGTATTGTGACATATCAAATTACCTTTCATTTGATGTATCAGAATCCATATATTTATATTCGAAAATAAAAAGTTGGAGGGTGTGGGGAGTACGGGGTGACATAGGTATTTCAAATTAAAAAAATCATAGTAAGTCCTGCTTTTTTGAATTTGATTCAATTTTGTTCGAAATATTATCTTTTAGAAATAAGGGTAGTTTATTTCTTGTTTTTATGGAATTTTTTACACTGAATCCAGTAAGCGCGCATTAGGAATGCCAAGCTATATCAACAATCGCAAAGATATAGGGAAAAGCAGGTCCCATATGAATAAAAATGTTGAGGATATTTCCGGTTCTCCAGAAGTATATTGTGAACGAAAAATGTACATCAGTTTCATCGCGCCATTGTACTTACCTGTAAAATTTCATCTAGTTGTTCTTTTCGTTCGAAAGATATCTGCTTGGATCCATGCTCTATCCCAATCCCTAGTCATGTTGAGAGTACATAAGCAACATACATCTATTTAGATCCAAGTGCATACAGATGAAAATTCAAGGAAAAAAGTAAGCCTAACCGTTGTGAAACTGTATTTTTTTCGATGGAATAATGAAAGAAGAAATATAATAATAATTGAACAATGTTTATCATCAAATAACAGATAACAATTTGATACTGAATAAAGACCATCTCGAAATTATTGACAAACAAAATATTAGCTTAATATTTTATTGCATCCTCATCTTCATCAAATTCACACCTATTACAGACTGAATTCAAACCAAATAAAAACTTTATATTACAATGACCACGACTTCGTTAAAATTTCTGTTGAAGAATGTTACTGATAACAATGAAAAATTTGATAGTCAGTTCAATTGAGAAAAAGTGTCTTCACTTCTTATTCCAATTCGTATAAAACTGCCTGAAAGAAAAACGCAAAAACACCGTCATATCAAGATCCCACATTATACAGGGTGTTTCAGAATAAGGTGCCGTAAATTCTTCATTCCTCAAAATTTTTCTCAATTTTCACCAGTGACTTCCGCACAGACGTCCGAATAAATTCGATGAACAAAAATTTTTATTCAAATTTAAAACTATTTTCGTAATCACCACATCATTTACAAAGAAAATGGTATCCTGAGTTTTTTACCTGCGACAAATATCATCTGAGATAAAAAAATGAAATGCAATTTCATCAAAGAGATGCAGGGTAATGAAATATAGATGTTCGGAAATGTTTTTGACCCCCTACAAGATTTTTGTTCGCCTGAGGCAGGTAAAAAACTCAAGATAACAATCTCTTTGTATATGATGGGGTGACGAGAATAATTTCAAATTTGAAAAAAGCATTGGCGTACCACTTTTTCACCAAATTTATTCGGACAAAAGACTGTAAGGATACTGGTGAAAATTGAGAATAATTTTAAATTGAAAAAATTTTTGTTTTGATGTGTACTCATAAACTACCAAAAAGCAAACAGAAATCGTGTGGAACGTGGAAAATATTTTTCGAATTTCGACATCGTGTATCTCAGAAACAGTGCGTCAGTGACCCGTAGTTCATAGGAACTTAACTTAATGTCATGAAATCATCTGAGGATGAAGATCCCGAATTTACGGTACCTTATTCTGAAGCACCTTGTATACCTTGCATAGGCATCGAAAATGATTCTATGATAGTTTCAATCTGTCTGTTTTGGACCGGATACTGAACGAAACAATAGTTGATGGAATTAACTCAAAATCCATCAAATAATGTGAAACGTTTAAGTAAATTATATTGAAAAAATGGTGTCAATGTGACAAATTTGAAAAGTGGCCAATTAGTTATCTCAACGACTTTTCGTCTAGCCTCTGTGGCACCCAGGCAATTATCTGCCAAATTATGACACTTCGATCTATAATAGGCGGTCGGTGCGACATCAGCATGTGTTGAAGCGTATGAGGTTGTGTCGCCGAAGAAGTCCCGTCTCTGTATGGAACGTTGGTGCGCGATATGGAATAGGCGCCACCATAGGAAAGGGGCGCTTCCCGTCTTGGCTAGGAGATAAGGGAATGTGTTCGGGATGATGTCTATTGCATACGACGGCGTTTCTCAACCGTTCAGTATTCGCACATACGAAGCCATTTTTGGCTGGCAAACTTCAGTAATTCTTTCTACTCTATTTAAAAACAAAAATAGTTAAATGTTATTAAAGAAACAATCGTTAATTCAGCGTCCATGGCTGACGTATTATGCTTTAATATCCAGTACTGACTCGAGAACGTCCATAGTGAAATGTTGGTCAAAATTAAATAGAAAAAGTGAGGATATTAATCATGTTCCACAAAGCCTTCGCCCCATGACCCCTTTTACAGTTATTCAAAGTTATTTTTTCTACTTCTCCATTTTCACTGTTTCCTACGGGAGTCATTTTAAACCTCATATGCAATAACGATATTAAGTGAGGTTGCGCTTGAAATAGAGCCGCATTGAGGCTTCATACCTTTCATGGCATGAGAACATACTGCTGACTGCATTAAACCTATTCCTATTGATACCTTGGTAACGACGATTCACTGTCTTGATTCCGATGACATTTTCCGCAATCACGTTTGCGCAACCAAAAACGTAAAAAACCTACAATTATTCCACCATTCGATACATACAAGAATACTTCTGGATTCAGTACGTCTGGACAAAATTAACCATTTATACTATATTTGTATATTCTACAAGGATCGCCAATTATGTCAAAACAATTTTTCTTTGCGTTTTCATACAAATTGTGAAAAATCTGACGTTCTTTCTTTCCCTGAATGAGAAGGGAAATTGTTTCAGAGCGTTTCCTTTTTGTGCATAGAAAGCCAAAAATGTCAGTCTCTATATAGACGTCAATGCAAGCCAAATTTGGCTGCTGTTTTTTTCTAAATAATTCTTATTCCTTTCATTTTATTTTCTGTCTAATAAGCCTAAATAAATCATATTTCTTTTTTAATTTGATCATTCATACAATGGAGAGTTAATTGAAAGAACTGTTCCTTAGCGAATGAAGATGTTCCTTTACTGATTTGGAAATCCTTGATGCCACAAAAAAGTTGTTGGCGTGTTTCTTCAAATTTTGAAAATGATAAATCAATACCGGCTATTGTAAGAACCATAGTTCTGATTATTATTGTGTACCTACATACGAATACATATTTCAAGTTCGAAATGTGAACCTTCTCTTTCTCCGTATGATGGTTATGAAATTTTCTACAAATCAAAATTTACAATACAACTATTGAACCGATTTTGTCCATGAACAAAATACATATTGATAATATATACTAACCTGCAACCTATATTGCAACTTTTGCATAATATTGATAATATTCCGTTACGCAACCAATAACAGTTTTCAATTCATGGTTGCGCCACGAAATTTTTTCTTCAAATATTCTAATAAGTCATGAAAAAAACTAGTTCTCGAAATAACGCTTTTTTAGAATCTCAGAAGTGTCTCCCAGGCAATGGTAAAACTCGTTTATGAAATTCTGAATGGTCTAGCTGGTGTGTTATTTAATTCCACTCTAATTCCATTTTTCAAATCCGCTAGCCTGGTTTGATGAAATTTGTCTTTGAGAGTTCCTGAGATGAAGTCATCGAGCGACATTCAGTAGGGAAATCTTGGTGGCCATTCAATTGTACCACGTCGTCCAATCCAGCGTCCTGCAAAATAAAAAGTCTTACATCCTACTGAGCAAATATATAAAATAAAAAATAGTACGGAAACATTCGATCAGTCACGAGCTTTTCAACGAGCCCACACGATATATTTGAAGAAAAAAAGTTAGGTGTGTTAGCAGTTAAGGATTTGCGAGAAATATTTTGTATTATATTGCTATTAAGACTAATTCAAAATCAATTCACTTTTTTTGAGTCACTGATTTGAAAGATATTAATTCTATTAATAACTTTTGTTCAACCTGTAAACAGGCGAGTATACAAGTGATTTGCAACAAAAAATGTCATATAACACATAGTCGAAATGTTGACGGTTATTCTTCAATTTAACATTACTTGATTTCACGCAAAAGTTTTTCTCTAAAAAGATCATCATTCAATTTTCCTTGAAGTTCCATCAAATTAAACCAAATATTCGGAAAGGGCAATAAATTTTCTAGAAGATAAGATAGTCTTTGTGCTGAAAAAATTCTCATTGCGAGCGTGGTAAGGAGATGAATATCACGATTTTGAACTTAACAAAATTAGTCCTATTTTTCCGATGGATTTTTCCATAAAATATCAATAATTATGTACACTTTAAAAAAAATACCTCATTTAGTGTACTTTCGAATGACATATCAACTTTTGTGCTAGCTGCTCATCCTCTGCCATAGTATCATGGCAAAAAGGATCACAACGAAAAAGTCTAAAAATTTGGAACCTAAATTTGCTCTTTTTTGAAGCCCTTCGTGATTGAATCTTAAATTAATTTTTTGGAAGTCATCAATTCATCTTGAATCAAAATAATAACGAAAAAAGGAACCTCCTTCTTCAATACTTTTGATACATCGATTTTGTACTGAATGTACAACTCTGCAAAGTTTATAGCGTTTCTGACGCAGTTTTGAACAACACAATAATTTTATTTTGTAGATGAGAATTTTCCGAGTCTGATTTAGATATACTTTCTCTTTCAAAGTATTCTAGACATAAAAATCGAAAAGCGTTAGGTCTTCAAATCCGTTATATCCCAATACCTCCATTTAATAGATCTTGACATTACGACTAATATGTGCTGGGCAGTCATTCGTTCGAAACCTGAAATTTCATCTGTTAGACAGGTGCATTTCATCTAATATGTCTGTCACGTTGCTTCGGATTTATCTAATGAATTCTTCAGCATTAAAGTATAACTAGTCCGAAAAGTTCTCCTCTGCCAACCTCACGTTGATACGCAACTCATATTGGAAATGAGGAACAATAGTCGCAGGAGGGTTTTCTCTCTGTCAAATATGGTTTTTTCGTAAATTGATCAAACCTGATTTCGTAAAAGTCCATAATATCCTATGGCCCCCACTCTTCTGGTACCACCTAGAAAATTTCAGTCTCAGCATCTACAGATAAGGGATAAATTGATGATTTCCATAAAATTAGGTTAAGATTCAATCGCGAAGGGCTTCAAAATACGGCATATTAGTGTCGGAATATTAAGACTTTTTCGTTGTTATCATATTAGCCATACTATGGCGGAGTCATTCGAAAGTACACTAAATGAGGTATTTTTTACTGAAAAGAAAACGTGTTCATAATAATTATTGATATTTCATCGAAAAAAACCATTGGGAAAATAGGACTAATTACATGTTAACTTCAGAATCGTTATAAGGTAATTCCGGGTAGATGCCCCACCGGTACAGATGCCCCGATCAGCATAACTTCGGACCTAATCGTTAGTTGACGCCACGTGCATGGTCGTTGTTTACTTGTTCTTCGTTTGCGAAAGTCATAGGAATAATACAACAAAATTTTTTAATCCCGAAATATTCAAGAAAAACAGAAACTGTTGGTGACTTGCTCCTATGATCTAATTTAGGTGTGAACATATCACAGTGGAAAATATTTATCTTTCAACGTTTAATGCAATACTATTGCATTTTCGTATGAAAGGGTCCATTGGTTCTTCATTTAGGTAGAAAATAGTAGAGGAATTCTTCATGGGTCAATTTTGATATACTGGGGCATCTCTCCCGTAAAAAAAGGATAGATGGCCTGAAATAATACGGGATAGATGCCCTAGATTAATTTGTATATTTTGCAAATGTTGATGATATATCTGATGAGTCTCGCCTTGCTGTTTGATTGAGGGAATATTTCTTAATGAATGAATAATAAAATTTCTGATAATATGTCCCAACTTAAAAACTCAGATGAAGTCAGCGCCGAACTGGTTCCTTGTACGAAAAGGTACAATGGTACTCCACCCAAAAAAAACTCCTTCAAAATAGCTGAAAGTTATAAGCCTGGTACACGTTTTCCTAAAATCGATCAGGAAATGAAACTTTGACAAAGCGAAACCCAAAAAAAAAAATATAGAAGAACATTTCATATAAATAGGTACCTAAAAATTCACCATCTACAAGTTGTGCTAAAGGATCAGAAAAAAATTGATATCACAACGAACAAGGCAGATTGGTCAAAATGTTTGGGTTGTGACTAGTGGTTCCACGAGACGTTTACAATGGTTATAACTGCGTCCTTGTGGACGTGAAAAATTAAGGGCCGTAAATCTTGACCGCCGTAAAAAAATATTCTCATGATCTGAGGTTTGGCTAATCCTTCTTCTTAAGATTAAGATAAAAAAACTAATGAAAGTTTCTGCTCTTCTTTTTAAAGCACTTTCCTTGAGTGGGGCGGCTCACCCAAACTACAGGGGCAACTCCCTTACTCTCGGGAGAGATGGCCAAAAAAGTTGTTTTATTTTAACCTTTTTTAGAAGGAACATAAGAATTTAAGTTTTTGAACAAACCATATTGTGTCTAAATAAATATCTCATGTTTTCAGCATCTGTTTTATAATTTGAAATTATAATTGCATTTTAATCACAGTTTTTCGTTAGATTGGGCATCTAACCCGGATTACCTTATTCATCTCCTTACCACGAACGTAATAAGAGAAAATTTATTGCCATTTCCGAATATGTGGTCTAATTTGATGAGACTACAAGGAAAACTGAATAATGATCATTTTAGAGGAAAAACTCGAAATATTTCGTGAAATCAAGAAACGTTAAATTGAAGAATAACCGTCAACATTTCGACCATGTGTTATATGACATTTATTGTTGCAAATCACTCGTATATTCGCCCCTTGAAGTTTGTGTACTTTAACAGTAGACACCCTGTATATTTTTTGAGTATTAGCATTCCACTCTGCGGGTTGATACTAAAGAAATAGCCTGCTATAATTTTGTTCAAATTTCTGTAATATTCGAAATAGAAGCCAGGTTTAGACTCATTGATAAAGAATTCGAGGTCAAAAATAATTCAACCCGGCAAGATGTCATATCATAATATATACCGAGAACCGTGAGACTTTCATATGAACGATTTTTTCACTTTAGGTATATCTAGTCTAGATTCTGTTTTCGTTTGAAGTGGTCTTTTTGGGACATCCTGTATACCTACTCCCAAAGGCACTTGATAATAGTTATCTTATATTCTGAAAGAACAGAATTTTCACAATTTACACGTGGACTAAACAGTAAGAATTTCTGTTCCCGGTACTATAACACAAAGGGCCTATCAGCCCGAATTATGTCACAAGGCAGAACATGATAATTTTTATCGACTAATTGATCGAGTGTTTCATCCTCTTGAATGGAGCCGCTCACCTAAACAAATCACACTCTCCCATAATAATATCCATCCACATATCCATATAATCTATCAGGAGTTTTATCTGGAACAGCAACCACTTATGGACTTACGGGAATCTTCCCACGAGTGAAAACATAATTTATTCGAGGAACGTGTCGAGGATACGATGGGAATATTGCAATTGGTACAGCATACATTCCATCGAAATTTATAGTTTATTCATTGATGATATAGTAATTGTAGATCTACTTTCCTTCATAAAGCATTTCCGTGAAGTGAAAGGTGAGGAAAAAAATTTAAGATAAGCCCTGAGCAGGGGTTTTTAAGCACTCGTTTTTTCGTGGAGCAATAATACTACATTATACATATATACATGTATTACCTCAAATTTTCTATGGGATTTGAGATTAATACCAAATATATACATGCAGAATCTCAGCACAATCGGAATTATATTCTGGAAATTATTCAGAAAATGAAATATGTGAAAAATATAAATTAGAAAAATTAAATTTGATGATTATGATGATGCCATCCTTCTGCAAGAACATTCAGTATGTTAGTTTTCAGTTTCAAAATAAATTTCACTCGAATCTGATATTCTGTCACGAAAATATAAATATTCTTTTTTCAATTTGCCAAATGAATTTTCTATGGTTCTGTTCACTCTATGGCCACAAAATTTTGTATTAGGCTTAATATGAGCATCTTGCATGAGGCCCCAAAATTTTATTTTGATTGTTTTCGTTTTTTCTGAGATATTGAGGAACAAAAATTTCGAATGGCCATATTTTATGGAACACCCTGTACGATTTAGCTGGTTAACGAACTTAACCGAGACATTTGGGACCCGAACTCATCCTCGTTTTACTTAAACGAGTGCTATATCGTTTTGCCCAAAGGTCTCTAATTTTCGGATTTTGAGCCAAAAATGCCCTCGTCGGGTTTTGCAAAAACATCCGTTTTGTTTTTGGAAACAGGCCATCCTTTGTAATAATATTTTTTCAAAATTTTTGAAGTTGCATCTGACTGAGGTACATCGAAAATGGTTCTTTCAAAAATGTGGATGAAAGATTTATGATCTGTATGAACTATGACTTTGTGACCAAACATATATACTCCGTTCACGAAAGGTTGAGCCGTCGGTTGGTCATGGAAATTTGGCATATTCCACTGTGTATATTAAAATTTTAGGTTATGTTCTTTATTTTCTTGTCAGATTGATACGCAATGTTGTCAATATTGCATAGAGTTCTCTGATAACTCGCAAGCTCGTCGGACGAGGCCGAGTACATTCGGCAACGTTGACTCTATTTTACTCTATGACAGTAAATACTGCCAACTTCAGATAAATAAAGAAACGCCTACTATGTGCTCAACCTTTCGTGAACGGACTATATGTAATGCGATTTTTGTATGTTATGATTTTTTGAATGTTTTTTCAATGTTTTTTGCTAGCTTGTTTGAAAAATTCATATCTTTCTAGTTTCTATGCAGTGAGTATTCTGCAGTTTTTATTTTTCAACATGGTCGTCCTGAATGTTGCTTCAATAAAAAAAATATTCAGCTTCCTAAAATCACTGCACTCTACCTAAAAAAGCCTTGGAATCTAGAACTTCAGTTTTCAGTAGGATGAGCTAAAACTTTCATTTTCGATTCAGAAATAAAAATAGGTGTCTTTTAGCTTTTGGCTTAGTTTAAAAACTTGCGAACCCAGCTACGAAAGTCATGGGAAAAAAAGGTACTGTAATCAGCCTTGGAAGGCGAATAGGCTCAAAACCATTGAAACTCGATAAAATTTCTTAATTTGTATTTGTTCTTTCTTTCTTTTTTAAGGTGGATTAAACTCAAAAATGGAATTTTAAATTGATTTCAATTGAAATTCCTGTAAAACAAATGTAGTTCGTGTAATTTATACAATAATTTTGGATTTTGGTCTCACCACTGATGGAAAATGTTAACATTCGTCAGAATAGCTAGTTGTGAAATTAACTGTATTGGGATAGAAAAAAAGGCACATCAACTAAAAATTACTATTCATTTCAATAATTTTTCAGAATCCGTGCCTCCAATTTGAATACATTATCGAAAAAGTTCTAAAAAGTGACGTGTCAATTGCCTGAAGATAATCGAATTTTCTCGTTTTATTTTTCATCTCGTTTCTGAAAGTTTTTCACTCAATTCTGTTGGTTTCCTTCGCGTATACCAGCTCGCTGTAAAATCCCCAAATAATAAAATCGATGGCATTGAGGTCTGGCGAACGCGCAGGCCATTCGATAAGCCTTGCACGCCCAATCCATCTTTCTGGAATCGATTTTTTTATTTGGAGATTTCACAAAGAGCTAGTATACGCGAAGGAAACCAACAACGAAACAGAATTGAGTGAAAAACTTTCAGAAGCGGGATGAAAAATAGAACAAGAACATTCGAATAGCTTCAGGCAATTGACACATTACTTTTTTGAACGCTAATGTATTCGAATTAGAGGCACGGATTTTGAAAAATTATTAAAAGTAATTTTTAGTATTATGTGCCTTTTATTTTTCATTTCAAAACAGGTAATTTCACAAAAAGCAACTCTGACGAATGTTCACCAAAATTATTGTATAAATTACACAAGCTACATTTGTTTCACAGGAATTTCAATTAAAATCAATTTAAAATTCAATTTTTAAGTACAAATTACCATAAAAAAAGAAGAAAAATAAATTTTATCGAGTTTCAATGATTTTCAGCCTATCTGCCTTCCAAGGCTGATAACAACAGAAAAAGTCAGATCAAGTACCTTTCTTTTCCTATGACTTTCGTAGCTGAGGACTCCGCAAAATTTTTAAACTTAGCCAAAAGCACCTATTTTTATTGCTGAATCGAAAATGAAAGTTATTATCGTACATCCTACTGAAAACTGAAGTTCTTGATTTAGAGCCTTTTTGGGTAGCTTGCAGGGATTCCAGGAAGCGGATTATTTTTTTATCGAAGCAACATTCAGGACGACCATGTCAAATTATTGAAAATTGAAAAATACTTACTGCATAGGAAGACATAAAATTTTCAAACCTAGCTGGCAAAATACATTGAAAAAACTCAAAAAATCATTTCTTAAAAACTTTATAGGTTTTCACTCCTAGTCTCTGAAACAGAAATAATTAAAAATTTGTAATTAAGGTGAAGTGCTCCTGCGAGGATCTTTGCACTTGTTTGTCAGGAGCGAATCGGTCTTGAAAAAATTGTTGCCTAATAGTAAAACTGAAAAAAGAAATACATTAAAAGGATAATGTAACGCATCGGTGTCTATATCAGAAACATTCTTCAGACAAATTCGTAAAATCTTCAGAATTGTGTTTTTTTTCATTTGCAATGTGAGGAATCTAAAAATAATTTATTGACGTCAATCGCCTGGAAACCCTGTATATACAAAAAATTCTAATTGTGCAATGAAATACCTTTCGATTGAATAAAAATCGAGTTTCAGGATGTAAATTAGCGAAGTGAATGATCATGCAAATTTCCAAATAAATTTTAAATTAAAAACATCGAATTTTAATACTTTCAGTTATCAACTTTTTACATAGGATTTTCATCTTTTTAATTTCCAGAATATAATTCCGACCGTACAAAGAATTTGCATTCATATATTCAGTATCTCATGTCCTATACAAAATTTTGATCTCGGTCTGATAGCTGTATTGCTTCACCAATGAGCAAGCGCTCAAAAGTTCCTGCGCAGACCTTTTCCTTATATTTTTTTGAATATTTAATAGATAATTCGGATTTTTCAGCTAATTTTGAAAAAATCAAATAGCTGTATTTTTATCTTAAAAATAAAAATTCACTGCCAATAACTAGGAAATCACATCTCCACTAACAATACAATGATTAAGAGAAACCCTTTTCAATCTGGTCTCAAAGAAATCTTGACTTACTTATCAGACATACCTTTTCGATGTAGGTATCGCCCGACAAGAATATGTAGTGAAAGAAATGTGTTGTATTTTATTTTCTGGACTGGCATGGGTCATCTGTTTCATATAAGACGGGAGACCTCCGAACAGTTTCAGGGATAGCGTGGCGCCAAGTAGAATAGTCTGAAGACTCGAATGTGTAAATGCACCAGAAATGTTCGACTGGGTATCAAACTTTCTATTCAAAGCGAATAATGAGAATCGTTTATTGAAAAATATATTTTATTATTGCGGGTTTCATTTATTCACCAGCAAAATATTCGATCCACTCAAAATATCGATGACCTTTGTTAATTCATAAATATGTTATTTCAATCGTAGGTAAGTCCATTCGAAATCAAAAAATAGTTTCGAAAAAATTGGCTTACGTAACTTTATACCGGGTGAAACAAAATCTGTTTTTACTCAACTTTGAAACCACCTGTAATGTGCTCTTGTTGCTCCACCTTGTGATTTCTACTTTTATCATCAAGACACATCTTTTCTCAACAATTTCATTCTCCATTTCCAACAATAGCTCAGGTTTCACCCTGTATAAAATGACGTACGCCGAGTTTTCTTGAAATTCAAAACTTGTGATTGATTACTTATGAACCTACCTACAATAAAAAAAATCAAATCGAACTTGAAATAATATATTTTTGAATTAATAAACTTCATCGATATTTTGAGTGGAATGTATAAGGGTCAACTTCTTTGAAAATCTCAATGGTGAAAACCGCACGCAAATATGTATGACTGTTTCATAGTATTTCTCGAAAATGTGGATTTTTAAATAAGTTACCTACTACATTTTTTCTGAAAATAAATCTATTTCTGTGAAAACATTATTTCTGGAACTTTTTACGTGGAATCCAATGACGTTAAATATGTTTTACACATATCGACATTTCATCTGATTTTCGTATGAAATTTGAATGGGACGCTCTATATATTTTGCACATTTTCATAAATCTTGAAATAGCAATTCCACATACATGGCATACCTACTGGATATTTTTTTTATATTTGAAAAACTTTACAGAAAATATTGAGTATATTATAAAGTTTGGCTTGTTATTTCAAACTTTATCGAAAGGTGCCAGAATCTTAGATTGTGTATTTTTTGCAGGAAAAATTGTGGAATTTAACGAATACTAATAAACATTGTAGATTAACAGAATATACGATATTTTCCTCAAGTATTGCTCGATATATTTAAAAAAGATTTACCGCCAAATCTTTCTTATTGAAGGAATATTTCACAGCCTTAAAGATACAGGGTGATTTTTTAAGAGTTTCATTAGGAGTTTTTCAGGAAGAAATTGTAATACGAATGAAAGAGTTTGTATTTTCGTTTAAGAGTGCAAGATCTAAAATGTAAAATATTTTCAAGCGAAATCTACGTCCGGTTCTACCGGTAACGAATGATGACTTCGTGATTTCAAATGTAACACGCGGTATATTTATACATAGCTCCACTTCAAGCGGTTGTATATTGTATAGTGTTATAGCTTGATCTTCAAATTTTGACAGAAAGATTGTCATAAATGAGTACTTATTTCGTCGAACTCCATTCATGTGAAATTCTTTTTTGCAACAGTCAAACAAAAGAAAGTACGGTTATACTGCTTCTTGTATAAATTATGAGGAAATCGAAATATTAAACAGGGTGTCTGAAATGGGCTTCAAAGTAAGCCTCAATAAAAATATGAAATCTCATTTTTTTCAAATGGAATTGTAGTTCAGATAGATTTCTCGTCAAAATCTCGTTAGATTATGGCAAACATTTTATGTCTTTCAAATTAGTTGTATTGCTGTTATCGAATAAAATTCGAATTCGAAGGTTTCGCTCAGTCGAATCCATTGATCAGCTCGTCTTGTTTAAAGTAAGCTATGTCAAGAATTGTCATTCTTACTTATTTTGATTGGTCAAGCACTATGCAAAACATTCTATAATAATAAATTAAGTACACTAGAATGATAAATCAAAAGTCTGCTCTTTATTTTGCTGCGAATGTGTCAAATACACAAAGCAAATAATGAACGATGACTAAATAATAAATCTTAGTTTAAAACTGTCACAATAATTTTGATAGATCTTTACTAATGAGTAAGAATGACAAATCCTAACATAGCTACCTGTTTTTAGTCGTGAAATTCGAATTTTATTCGATAAAGGCTACACTAATGATTTTGAAGACATATCATGTTTGGCATAATCTAACTAGATTTTGACAAGCAATCGATCGTAACTACAAAATGATATGGTTACCATTTGAAAAAAATGAGATTTCATAGTTTTATTGAGGCCATAGATCTATAATTACTATGGATGCAGAATCACGTGACTTAACAGAAGATCGAACACTTGGATACATTAGAGAGAGAAAGACATATGCAATATTATCGAAAAGAACAGAGATGAAGCAAGTTTGTGGGCAACTTGTCAAAATCATATGGTAGATGTAAACAAATATTTATGTGACCACAGACTTTGCTTTGCCCACAAGGATTTGATGCGTTGAATATAATTCAACTGACATTGCTCATAGAACAAGTATGACATTGCCCACAATAGCTCCATCACATTCAACCAAGTGACCT
Organism: Propylea japonica; assembly: GCA_013421045.1. Taxonomy (NCBI): domain Eukaryota; kingdom Metazoa; phylum Arthropoda; class Insecta; order Coleoptera; family Coccinellidae; genus Propylea; species Propylea japonica. The sequence goes on along the minus strand of CM024243.1, from coordinate 26,670,251 downwards.
CTCTCTCTCATGCGGTGTCCATTCTTATTAGGTCTATGATTGAGGCTCACTTTGAAGCCCTCCTTCAGACATCCCGTATAATATTTCCTTATAATTTAGGTATACAAGAAGCAGTATCACCGTACTTTCTTTTGCTCGACTGTTGCAGAAGAGAATTTTCATGATTACGGAGTTTGACGATATAAACACTCATTTTTAACAATATTTCTGTCAAAGAATTTGACAATCAGGATATAACTCAACAGCTGTCGAAGTGGTTGCGCATATCATACATCAAATCAGTGCTGAATTAAAAGAATAATTCAAATATGTACATACCTCAGGGTGTTTATGAAGTTTACATTCGTTTCCGGTAGGAGTAGATTCCGCTCTAAAACGAAAATTCAAAATCTTGAATTCGTATTACAATTACTTCCTCGAAAACTTCAATGAATCACTCTGTATATGTAAGCTTTCAAAATATTCCTTTGATAAGAAGAATTCGAATACCGAATATTCTACAAATTTATTGTAGAATCCTTATTTCAAGCTTTATCCGGAATATGCAAAAATATTCAATTTAGTTTTAATTCAATTGAAAAAATTTCATACGAAAATCTGATGAAATGCCGATTTGCGGAAAACATAAATGCTGTCGGTATTCTACGTGGAGAGTTCTCGAAAAACTGTTATCATACAAAAAAAAATTATCTTTGAAAGAAAAATTACAGCAGTATTTTGGCGCAAATGCACATTTTGATGAATACCCTTTTACTATGAAACTGTCATGGACATTCGACTTCGGTTTTCACCATTGAGTTCTTCATCAAAAACTCAACACATACATCAGTTTTCTAATTCGGAAGTGTTGAATTTGGCTCACTCTGTTCAGGGTGATTCACTTGTCTTGGTAAACCCAGTTTACCAAGTTCGAATAATTTGAAAACTAGTTATGCGATCGGGTCCAGATTTTAAATTTATGTGTTAAATGGTGATATTAAGTCTGAAACAAGAGTTCGTGAGGAACTTGAACAGAACATCGAAAAACTCCAACTTCATGCTGCATGAGATAAAGCTCTTTCGGAGTACATGAGTGGACAGAACGTCTCGGCTAATTCGCTCATGAACCGAATGGTTCGAGTGGTTTTGGGTGATTTACAGATATGAAATTTGATTTCTCGGTTAGTTTCAGATGAAGTGATCCGAGCTGATCGATATTCAGTAGCCCAATAACGATAGTGAGTCTCATGAAAAATTTCAAGAAAGTTGAGAAAAAAAGTTTTCTAGAAAAATTCCGTAGTGCAGAAACTGTTCGACAATTATATCTTACATATAAAGAGCGACGAAAAGATCAGTTATACAAATATTCAAGACAGCAGCTTGTGCCCAAGAAAAAAATTTGCGGCTTCTTATAAGTTTTGTCAGGAATATAATTAGAATTTCACCAAAATTGCCTTTTTGCGACGATGTTAGGTGAATCGCGTTTATATATCGTTGGCAAAATGACAATCGATTTCTGTTGCCAACAACACCAGAAGAGTCTGAAGCGCTTTCACGTTTATTCATATAGGGACTTAATTGATTTCCCTTCTACTTTTTTGAGCTTGATTACTTTATATAAATTGGTTGACATAATTCAAAAGCTTTCGCGCGCTTATTCGTATTGTGAAGAAATAGGAAAAATTTTAATGATGTTCATACTTCATATAGAATGAATGACTTGAAATATTTCGGCATTCAGCTGTTCATGATTTGTTGAGTTGAGTGCATTACCCTGTATCATTCTATAAGATGCAGATTTTGCCGAATATTTCCCTCCTGTCAAAAATCCCATGTAAATGAAGTGCAATTTTCTTATAATAACAACAAATCATTCCCTCCTGTCAGAAATCCCATGTAAGTAAAAGAAGTACTATTACCTCATAATTACAGCGATAATTGTATTGTTGAAAACGAAAGAGCCCAGCGATAATTGCACTGACTCAAAATTGACAGGTGAGGTTAGTCGGGAAATATTCTCCCGAATTAAACTCGTGCACAAAAAAAAACGGATAATTTTGCATTCCAGTGCATTATCATTGCAAAATTGCATTCGGTCATTTTCATTTCGGCTCTTCCTCAAAAATGAATAATGCAATTTATCGGAAATAATGATGCATTTGTGCAATTACTCACGATAATTGCATTGTAGAAAGCTAAGGAGTCCAGCGATAATTGCACCGAGTCGAAATTGACAGGTTCGTCGGGAAATATTTCCCCGCATTACACTCGCTCATCAAAAAGACCGGATAATTCGCATGTTGTCATTGAAAAACTGCATTCCGTCAATTTCATTTTCCAAAGAAGAAAATGAACTCATGCAGTTAAAAAACTGCATGACAGCGTGTTGTCAAAAGACAACTCGCTGTTATGCAAGATATCGGTAATTTTCATGCACTTGTGCGAGAACTTACGATTGTACTCACCCCGATTACACCACCCTGAAACCGCCAGTTCTTCAATTGCTCAAACTCCTTCTGCCATCGTCCCAGGAAATTTCGTAAGGAATTAGAAATCGGGAAATGTTTTCGATTGAAATTTTTCGATTTTTGAATTGGAATATATGTATGTATATTTGCTAGAAATCAATGGATTTTTTAAATTTCAAGCATCCTCAAGTCTTGCACCATCCTATTGGATTTCAAATTTCAATAGTTTTCGATTAAACATAGTTGGAAATTTTCATCCGAAACATACGAAATTCAATGCATCAGAGAGATAATTTTGCCGTAATGGTAAACAGCGGTATATTCGAAAGATTTACGTGCTACGTTTCGGGCAGGAATAAAATGGTCCTATGCGGATTATGCAGTTGTCTTTGTCTCAAGTACTCGAATCGAACATTACGCATTGACTCAATGCGACAAATTGCCCTTGTTACCTACTCGATTTGAGAGAGATAACCATATTATTCGTTAATTGGACCATCCATCGATTCAAACGTAAGCGAAACATAGCACGTACATTTGCTGAGTATACCACTGTTCAACTGGACCGCAAAATACTTTCTAATGCAATGAATATCGTATGTTTCCGATGTGACCTGTATATGTGAAAGGGACACATCTTACAGAGACTAACTATGTGATTGAAGCTTAATATTTAGAATTTATCAATTCCATATTGATATCCATATTTATTCTTTTATATCAGTAAGAAACTACTTATGAGGGAGGATATAACCGTAGCAGTGGTTGTCTACAACAATAAATAAAAAAATGGTTGAAAATGTAAGTCCTTCAGACACATAATTCAAACTGAACACTGATTACCTACATTCAGAACAAATAAAGGGCATATGATTTCAAGGTTTTTCTTGATCTTAACAAAAAGATACAAACACTTCTTTGCGAGTTCGTTACATTTGGATTGCATATTTATGGTTCGATTTTCAGTTGCGAAAAACAAGTCATGTTATTGACTGTGCCCAATATAGGAACATCAGCTACGTATTTGTAAAAATATTTTTTAAATCAAATGCAATACTTCAGTGCGACTTTTATAAATATATTTTTTATATCAACTGTTTTTCAACACATAGATGATATTTTAAAATCTAATTATTCACATAGAACTAAAGACTATATCTATGTTTGGAGTGTTTGGACCACAAAACTATAATGTATTTTATATTTAATCATAAAGGAATCGCATCTGTCACAAATATATTTATTATGCCTCTACAGTCACAAATCAATGTATAGTCCGTTCACGAAAGGTTGAGCCGTCGGTTGGCCATGGAAATTTGGCATATTCCACTGTGTATATTAAAATTTAGGTTATGTTCCTGTCAGATTGATACGCAATGTTGTCAATATTGCATAGAGCTCTCTGATAACTCGCAATCTCGTCGAACGAGGCCGGTTACATTCGGCAACGTTGACTTTATTTTACGTTATGACAGCAAATACTGCCAACTTCAGATAAATAAAAAAACGCCTACTATGTGCTCAACCTTTCGTGAACGGACTATATGTATCTTTTCTTTCTCAAAACACCCCTTTAATGACATAAAACTACACCTTTTACAATTGTAATTCAGAAAATCCAAGTCCAATTTCAGAAAACGGAACTTGTATTGCAGAAGAGGAATATGTAATTCAGAAAACAAAAATTAAAATTCAGAGTAAGTAATTTAATTTCAGAAGAACAAAATTGAAATTCAGATTACGAAGTTGGATTTCAGAAACGGCAAATTGAATTTCAGAAATGGTAAAGTGTTATTCAGAACTTATCAATTCAATTTCAGAAAATAATAGTAAGCAGGGGACAACTCTATGATGTATCTACGTACTTCGAGAGTCGACAATGCCCACGAGATTATTATTTTGTGCTACCCATTTTGAATGAAATGATGCCTCAATTTGAATTACAAAGATATGAATATTTTTACATTTCTATTACTCGTAATTCTGAAAAATAGTCAACAAATTATGACATACAATTTCCTATTTGTGAATTACAATTTTCATTTTATGAATAACAAGTTCCTATTAATGAATTACATATAACTATTCTGTAATTAAAATAACCGTTTCTGGATATAAAGTTGTAATTCTGAAATTCAAATTACCTATTCTAAATTTCATTTCACTATTCTGATTTACAATTTCCATCTTCTGATATTCAATTTGCTTTTCTGAATTACATTTTACGTTTTCTGAATTACAATTGGAAAAGGTGTAGCGGTGTCACTAAAACCTAAAATCCCCTACGTGGAAATAAAAGCTGCTCTTCAAAGCATTCAAATGGTATTCTTCTGTTATTTAAGCCGTTCCACATTACGCATCATAGTAATTTCACACATGATCTGGCATCATTTAATAGCTATACAAACAAGAATCAATCAATCCATTGCATTAACCTATCAAAATCCAAACCAAATATTTGTATACTCTCCATTTCTATTGGCAACAGGCGTGGTTTAGATGACGTCACCGAAGCAGAAGAATCTCGTCCTAAGGCAATTAATGAATATGGCATATCTCAACATAGAGAAGCTGAGTGTTAAGGAACACAACCACAGAGATTGGGTTGTGGGGGTGACTTACGGCAGTCCAACAGAGCTAATGAGTTCAATGGGATATTGAGTCAAATTAGTCAATTAGGCGAGGTGTCGTTGATGAGTCGAAAACTGCTTGGGGTTGGTTCTTCAGAAGATGTTGGAGGATTTCAGTTTGACAGCTAGTGACAGTTACCAAGGTTGTGACAACACGCACTTTTCAAATTATTCTACCCCTTTTTTGGTAAAAGACATTCTCAACATGAATATGGCACAGGAAAATGATTTTTGCCACATCACTTCTATTGTGAAGAAGGAAAATAATTTTGGAGATGGACAATTTCCTTGGATGGAGGACGGATGGGTAAATGGTCAATTTCCGCACAATTGTCACGGGTACGTGAGTTCGAATAATACAGAGTGTTTGGGTGGTAAGATGGTGGATGTTTTCGGCAGACAGCACGAAATATCGACAATAGCGAAATTGAATGAGTTCGCCAGGAGCTCGAGTCCAAGTAAGTTATTGAATTAATTCCTAAAAGATTTTATATTCATAACTGTTGTATTATTTCGAAGACAAGATAGAATGGTTTGAGTTTTTGAATTCATTCAACATTGACAATAATAATTTCTGCTTTGAAAATCAACTTAAAAGTTGATAATATTTTCTTCAGGGTGGCAATTTTCCTCTATTTCTTCAAGTAAATGTGGAATTGATGACATGTGGTTAATGTGCAGTAAAGTATTGATTTCTCTCTGCATTGAATATTTTACGCATTCGACAACGTTGTGTAATTTTCTGATTTCTCAGATCATTTTATGAAAAAAAAATCACTTAGAGTTTCACTTAAAAACTGATTGAAAAAAGTTAAATGCCGCTGAGATATTTCAAAATAACGATATTTTTTGAATTTTTCCTTTGGTTACTGATAAAAAACTTATTCTGTCTTTTATTCGTGTGGGGCGTGTTTTTATGTGAAAAAACGAAAAATCTCAATGTAGCATTTCTACTTCATAATGTGTTAAATAAAGTAAAGACAAGTAAACACGTAGCCTAAAGGAAAAAGAAGCAATACAGATTTTTTTTTCGGATTGTCAGTTTAAAATATCTCAGTGGCGTACCACTTTTTTCAGTCAGTTTTTTAGTGAATTTTCAACACCTTGTATCTTGTACACAATGCAACTGGTAATCACTAGGCGCTCAGTAAATTCAAGGTTGATTCAATTTCTGAATTTCTTATTGGAACCAATTTTTTGATGAATATTATGTCAATTCGTTAAAACTGTGGAATAAAACAAGAGATTTAGAGTTAATATATCACAATTGATGAGCAATGAATGATTTAGAAACCGATTATTGGAATTTATCAATTTTGCGATCCCCACATTTCGTTTACATTTTTCGTTAAATAACTAAGAAGCGTTGTGCATTCCACGTAGAAATGAAATTACTAATTTCTTATGAAACGATCCGATCTCGGGAAATTATAGATTCGACTTTTGGGCAGGGAACCATAGATTCTAAAATGAATGAGAATTTCACAGCAACTGTTTCACTTCTAACAAAATGCAGGATTCTTGATTACAGTTCAAATATTCAATTAGTCTAATAGTTTCGTGAATAGGTAATATATTTGTGATTAATTATATTGTATTCTCGGTAAAAGATTTTATTTATACAGGGTGTCCCAAAACTCGACGTCAACCCGGAACCGGGTGAAAAGGCAAGTAATGCTGGTTGTCAGAAAAATATAAAAAAAATCTAAGTTGCATGATTTTAAAATAATGGGCATTTAAAAAAACACGCAAAATCCCACACCCTGTGACAGTCTTTTCGCTCCTGTTGCCACAAATATCAACTTTTTCCAACCTTTTTTTTGCCGTGTAACCTTGAATAATGCTAATGTCTAAACTGTAATCAAAATTTGGATACCAGCTGCTCTAGGTTTCATAAAAATAGGGCTTGCTTCTCAGAAAGAAAGGATTCCAAAATGGTAAAATACTTGTTAAATTGTAGCTGCCGTAGTTCATATTTATTTTCGATTGCCTTTGAATACACTTTTTCTTAAACTGCTTTCCAGTAAAAAAGTCCAATGGATTCAAGTCCGGTGAACGGGCCGGCCACGAGATTGGACCAGAACGGCCGATCCATCTTCCGGGAAAAAAAGGTTACCAGAAAAAGAAAAAAAAATTCCAAAGAAATTCCTCCGGAAAAATTTTTTCTGGAAAAATTATTTTCTCTGGAAATTTTTTTTGGTGACATTTTTTCCCGGAAGATGAATCGGCTGTTCTAGTCCAATCTCGTAGCCGGCCCGTTCACCGGACTTGAATCCATTGGACTTTTTTACTGGGAAGCAGTTTTAGAAAAAGTGTATTCAAAGGCAATCGAAAATAAATATGAACTACGGCAGCTACAATTTAACAAGTATTATACCATTTTGGAATCCTTACTAAATGCGCCAACTTTTGACAAAACATGCCAAACTCGCGTAGTCCATTTTTTTTTCAATATAGTCAGTTGAAACTAGGCAATTGTTTATTTTGAATTTTTTTCTGAGAAGCATGCCCTATTTTTATGAAACCTAGAGCAGCTGGTATCCAAATTTTGATTACAGTTTAGACAAGCATTATTCAAGGTTACACAGCAAAAAAAAAGTTGGAATAAGTTGATATTTGTGGCAACAGGAGCGAAAAGACTGTCACAGGGTGTGAGATTTTGCGTGTTTTTTAAATGCCCATTATTTTAAAATCATGCAACTTAGATTTTTTTTAAAATTTTTCTGACAACCAGCATTACTTGCCTTTTCACCCGGTTCCGGGTTGACGTCGAGTTTTGGGACACCCTGTATAATGATGTTCAACAAATTGTAAATGTGCTTTTCTTATGTAAAGTAAAGATAGATAAACACTGACCGAATGTAGTTATATCTGGTCGTTTAGGATATGTTTATTATTATCATTTGTATCATTTATTTGATTCTCTTTGATATCAAAACAGATACAAATTTATACCTCTAGTTCAACTATAAGTTCCTAAAATAAACAAAAGAATAGAGAGAATAATGAATCCCTTCTTTTCAGAACAAGAGCAGGTAACAAGTTCCAGAACAGAACTGCGCAAGGCTTGTAGGCAGAGGGTCAAGAGAAAACCGAGAGTATTGTTTTCCCAATATCAAGTTCACGAGCTTGAACAAAAGTTCAAGCATCAGAAGTATCTTTCAGCAACCGAACGTGAGCAGATGGCCCAAAATTTGAACCTCACCCCAACACAGGTGAAAATATGGTTCCAAAACAGAAGGTACAAGAGCAAAAGAGGCACGTTGGAACAGCAATGCATCGAAAAGAAGACGAAGGTTCCCAATGATTACTACGAACAACAAAATTATTGTGGAGAATCTCAGCATCACTGTATGTCATATGGTTATCAAAATCATTCTTTTTCTTCTACTAATGATTATAGTAATAATGATATCAAGTATAATAATTTTTCCCCTGCCATAGACAAATTCAATTATTATTTTTGCAATACGTAGTTAAGGTCTCAAATTCAGAAACCTTGTTTTTGACAAATTTCAGAAATCAAAGTGTGTTGGTTATGTTTAACAATTTTCAGGTTTACTGATGAGGGTTTTCAAATCTTCTCAGAGTTAAGTGAAATTTTATAAAAAGTTATTTCTTTTTTCGTTATTAACTCAACTAGTTTTTCTCGATTCGAACTCAGTAATCTTAACTCAGTATCAATTCGAAAAGTCTGAATCTGAAAATACACGACCGATGTAGGCGAAGGAAATTATCATATTTTCTCTTGTGGTCACTTGATTTTCTGATTTTAATATTCCATCCATTAAAATATGAACAATGGTAGCATTTTAATTTTTTGGGGAAAATGCAAAAATATCATTTATTCATAATATTATTGGTTTAATTTTGGACGAGAACTCTGTTTTGGATGAAATATAATAATTTCTTTAAATATAACTTTTCTACCTGTTTTTATGAATACTTTTGTACAATCATATTTTTGTTTTTGTATATATACCTATATTATATTGTTGATAAAATCTTTAATATTTGTTTGATTTTCTATTCCTTTTTTACCCGATAATCAAACTGCATCTCTGTGATTTTCTGAGACACATTTGAACCACATCGATATTGACGATAATTGTATCATAACTATTGATTTAAATGTATATTATATGGAATCTGAAATACAATGTCTGAAATAACTCGCTACTACTGCAACAGAAATGTTCATCATTTCTTTAATAGTAATTTGACCGTTCAACAAACTCCTGAAATTATCGATTGATTTGACTGAAAACTCATACTCAGGTGAAAGTTGTTAGTCTCAATGAAACAGTACATTAAAATTTGAAAAGAATCAGGACCAGACTAAGAAGGGCTTTATTCAACTTCAAACTCATTACACCCTGTGTTGCTTTTCACCACAGTTTCATCATTTTCTTCATCTGCATTTATGATCATCCCGAAATGTTAAAATTATTGCCATTTCTGTGCCTCATTTCATAAATAATAATTTTTTTTTAGTCAAAAGCCTCCAAGTGCCAATTAACATGAATTCTATAATTACGGTCGATGACTTCAAAAGGTGCATTAATAAAGATAGTTCTTATTATTTTCCGTAAGGAATTTGGTCTCAAAAATGTGATTTTTTTATTTACCTGACATATTTTGAATACTGAATAGAAGTAATGAGCGACATAAAAATGAATTTCATAGGGAAACCTTTTTTCGAACTCAAAAAGAGTGGGGTTCGATAATTTAAAATTCTAGTGGAATTTATGCAATGAATGAATTAGAAAATTTCGAGGAGTCGAGAAAATGACTTCTCGTCTAGTTTGAATCCTACACGTAATTGTATATCTGTCGCAGTCGGATTCTAAAATACATCAGTTTGCAAAATGACTAGTCATTTTGTAAACTGACGAGATACGGATGGTTTTACAATCGGCGTGAAATGTTCAGTCGGTTTGTAAACCGAGTATATAACGTATCAGACTTTATTGTAATATCCTACTCCCTCTTAAACGGTTCACCTGAAACTACTTCAGTTTTATATTTTTTGAACGAAGTGCAACTAGTGACGTTCAAGCAATTTTATAATTGAAGGAAAGATTCATCAAAGTTCCGCGGCCAAGGTTTCAAAAAATGTGCTTACCGTCTGAACAAAAATCAGTGTGTAAATGTGTAAATGCATTCGGTGATCGAAAACATACAAGAGACTGTGGGGGATGGGCCGTCAAGAGAAGAAATCGACAACCCAAGCAGCCCACTTCCACTACACGTTACACCTCCACCAGCATTACAAGATATTTGTAATCTTGATATAGTGTGTGAGGACGGCATAGTGATAGCAAGCACTTCGGCAGGCCCTAACTTGTCAGCATCAGATCTCTTTCCTTTACCCAGAGTACAAAAAATACAAAATCGCAAAAAATGCAAATCTCAAAGATCTGAAATTTTATCTAGTACCCCCTTCAAGGATGAGCTTGAAGCACTAGCACAAGAAAAGGAGGAGAGGGAAAAAAATAACAGAGCAAAGGCAGTGAAAAAGAATTTGAATTCGTTATCTGTACCTGCAACGAAAAAACAAAGAAAAATGAACAATAAATCAGCAGATGAGGATGTCAGTTGTCCAAGGTGCAATGATTTATATTCGAAATCAGTAGAAGACTGGATTATGTGTTCCCATTGCGACCAGTGGTGGCATGAGTCGTGCACAAATTATGTCACTGAGTGAAGAGAGTTTCATTTTATTTTATTATTATGTTGTGATAATATCTGCACTAGTCACTTAAGTACTTATAAGATGTTATATTTTTAATAGTTTGATAAATGGAAATGTTTTGGTTCGTTTCTAATGTTTTTTCTTAAAAAAATGATTTTAGATAGAACAATGGCAATGTGGTACTCTTAAGCATAAGCGTGCGTACTCTTATGCACACCTGTGTATAAGAGTACGCACTCGAAGAGGTCCAGGAAAAGTTTAATAAGTTATTTGTATATGCCTTTCAGATGTAAAATGCCATTGAAATAAAATCTTCAATGTTCATAAAAGACGGATAAACATAAAAAACAACCCTTGATTTCAAAATCGAAAAGATATTGAACTTAAATCACTAAGTGCGTACTCTTATACACATTCACCCTACAAGAAGGCCCGTGCTGGGACCCTTCTTAGGGCGGTGGATACGGCCCTGGACAGAGGGCACCAGCACTATGCTATGGTGGGCGCCAGTGCCAGAACTGTCCACGGCGCACCGGGATACGTCCCGGTATCTCGGCGGCCCAGCACGGGCCTGTATACAAGGAGGTGCTTTTGTTTCAAAGCATATCAAAAATGCAACATCATACGCCATTCGAGAGCTCCTGCTGAAATAAGTAATAATATTTTTATTTTTTGTGGTCTTTCGTTAATGAAATATCGAAAGAATAAGTGTGAATAATATTTTTCCTTTAATATTTCTGCATCTAGATTAATGGAGTATAGCTGATTACACAAATATGTCAATCATTCAATTCGCATAAAGACACGAAACGTTTTCAGAATACGATTCGAATGATTTGACAATCCGTCTAGGCGTTGTTCGTAGGTTACGAACCGACTGAAAATTTCAGACCGATTGTGAAACGATCTTCATTTCAAGAGCGTTCTAGAAAACGTTCGTAAGTTTGAAAATTGCCTAGTCATTTCCCAAACTGAAGGATATTAGTATCCGACTGCGACATATCTACATATTGGAAGGAAAGGATCTAATCCTAAAGGATTCGAATTATGAAAATCAAGATCGTGTCGAAATTAACAACATAATATTTAGCTGCTATAAAACTTGAAAAATTATAAACAATGAAAGCAGAGTAGAAAGAATAATAGAGAACAATATTGATCGGTTAAAATCAAATAAAATTAAACTCATACTTAGGAGCTAATCTCGTCCTCTTTCAAAGCATAATACAAAGAAGTGGTATCTTTTCATTGCAAAATAAATTCTTTCGATAACTTCCATAATTCAGAAATCGCTGAAATTTTGACTAAAGGAACATACATTATGTTCATCGAGTCGATTAAACCAGGTATACAGATATTCAACCCTACAGCTACAGCTTGTAAGAATAAAAACAATTTTCGATTTTTTTTTCATTCGAAATAGCTACGTTCGAATAAATATAAATACATTATTCTAGCTTTCAAACAATGAGTCGCATACAAATAATAGTACCTTAGACAAAGGAAAGAGTGTCTAAGAATAGTACATAGCGGAAAGGAAGCAATGAATGAATTCAAATACATATTAGTAATTTTCATAGTATCATTAATTCCACTGATTAATTGATTTAATTACGTAGAAATAAGCCAAAATATGATATCTGACCATTACAAGTTATTTAATCAACTAGGTTATTAAATACAGCGACTAATGGCTTTAATAGTTCGAGACCATTAGTCGCTAGATTAATAACCGTGTTGATTACAAGATTTTTCCGATGATCTCATTCTTGATTGAAATACATTCTCATTTTGCACAAGACGTACATTTGATATAATGGAATTTCTATGTTTCTATGTTCCAGTAGAGTTTTGACATTTCTCGTAGTGCTTCTGAATAGTTTGTGTACGGTTGCCATGAGGATTGCACATTAAAATGGCTAAAAAATTGTGCATTAAAATGGGTAATTAATGCTCAATTTCGTACACATTAAAATAACCTTTTATTTAGAAGTCGGCGGAAAATGAAATTGATGCATATCATAATCATATATCCTTCCTGAAAATGATGCATATTAGCACATTATGAACGAATATGCAACAGAATATTTAATTATCCACGGAATTTCATGTGGATAGTAAAACCTGGATAACATTATCATTCAAAAATTAGACAAATCTGAAGGAACACAAATATCAATTTTAGCTGAAAACTGAAAAACAAATAAAGAGGAATGATGAATATCCGATTTAAAAACACCACAGCAATTTGCCACTGAATCTCTTAGAGTTGAAAAGTTGTTGTTCGGTGACAAGGGCGCAGCCAGGGGAGGGGGCCCGAGGGGCCCGGCCCCCCCCCGAGATTTTCCTGCATGTAAACTTTTCTACCTGTATCTTCGTAGATACGGTTTTTTTCTCCCTGAATATTTGCATCGGGCCCCCCCCCCCGAACGAAAATTCTGGCTGCGCCACTGTTCGGTGATCACCAATTTCGTCCACCAGGTTAAATCAATGATAACAATTCGGGGAGCCATCAGCATAAGTCAAAATGAAGTGGGGGTAAATGTTTTTAGACACCTGAAGAAGTTTTCTGAATGCGTGTTTTGAAACGACCCCAGAGTCTCTAACCTGATTCGATAAACGTTTGAAAGAATATGGACAATATTTTGAAAAACAATAGAGGAAGTTTCGATGATACCAAAAACGACATGGATTAGTGGAATATGAAAGTCAATGAGTGAGAGGGGACTGAACTGACTGCAATAATAGAAGACACTGGCAATTGGATATCGGAGAACTTCCTAGGATGTTCTAAACTGAATATATATCCCAAAATATAATAAAGGGACTACCCTCGTACATTGAGTTACTACTTGAGAATTGAGGTACACAATCTGTATACAACCGAAGTATTCGTATATTCTCCTTTACGATTGATGAGAAGGTAATGAATTATAATCTGCGGATGTGGATAAAGGGTTATCTTGAATACTGCCAGAGCTTTTAGGTTAAAAGGTGATCTGGTGCCAAGTACTCGAGAATTTGCCTGTGGGTGCTGCACTGAAACATTAAGAAAAACTTGATAAACTCTTCTATTTATATAAGAGATCATTAATAATCTTGTGGTGATTCACGAGTCACATCAATATAGAAATAGTTCTCTTCTATTTAAAAATAGATTCATTTTGTGATATCACATTATTATTAATAAAATGAACCTAATCTATCACGATTAAAAATCTTCTGGTGAAGTTTACTGAAAATTTTCACACTTTTTGAATTCATGACTAGCTAGAGCAATTCAGAATCTAATTTTCCGATTCGATAAATACGGAAGATACAGGTTGTTTCAGTTTGAAAGGCGGAAAATTCAAGAGATGATTGTGAATAAAAAAAATGAATTGTTGAATAAAAATACTATTCCAGAAATGAGTTCACTGAGAATTGTTCAAATTTGGTTACAAAATATTGATTTCATCGATTTTCGAAGGAAAATTTCGAGGCCTCATATTCGTTGTACCATGCTACCATGCATCTTAGCTCGGATTATGCCCCACTTTATAGCAAGCTTGCTGGATTCTCAAAATCAAATCATCTTTTTCTTCTACTGTTGTAGCGGAATAATTTTTGCATTTTCCGCCTTCACTCAAAAAAAGGTTATTGGTTGATAAAAATATGTAGTTTTGCAACACATAATGAATACGTATTTCAAATTTGCTGTTCATCTTCAAGAAAAGAAGTAGCGTAAAATATGAACAGTCAAGTTCTAGTTCGAACGCTACTGGTGGGACCAACAGAATAATTTCCATCACCGAACTTGCTACCACGCTGATAAGAGAGATCGAGAAAATTTCATTCAAATATCTCCAGCCGGTTGGCAAAAACTGAAGAATTTTTTTTGAACAAACCTGAACTCTTTATACATTGAAACAAAGCATTTGTCGAACATATTGGGAATGAACCGAATATGCATAGGAATGAATTTCTTTTCAACTTATGCTGATAGTTTCACAGTTTTCTACTTAATAATCTTTCAAATCGACAATGGATGTATTATTTTACATTTTGTTATAGCAGAAGGAAAATCATTTCTCAAAATGAATTTTGGTGTTAAGTGTTTCATACTTATTATTACTTACCTACTCATAATTCCGAACGAAATACGACTTGAAGACAAATATTGGTAGTTTTGATATAAGCACATTCTAGTTCTTTGAGTGGGTAGAAGAGAGTAATCTGATAACCACGATTTCTGATATTTTCATCTGGTGTTCAGCTATCAGTACTTTGGCACAAGATGTCAGGAGTTTAGGTATCATTTTTAATTTTTTTTTCTATTATTATTCTTACTATTTCTCCAGTTTCTCAGTTTGTGTGATGGCTTCACATAAAAAGACAATCTTCAGATATAAAGGGTATTTCTTTGGGAAACAGAAAATAGTGGACGATGAATGAAGTGGTTCCGAATATACTATATTTTATGGTTCTTACAAGTTTCATAACAAAGAAACATGCTGTTTTATCAATTTGGCAGATTTCTCTGAGTGGTCATATAACTTACGAAAAATTTTGATGATATTTGGTTCGAACATATACTGTTTCTACACAAGCGACCTAATTATCTGTTACTTGGGAATGATTTTCTCTTATTTTGATGAATGATTTTCACGGGCAACCCAATATGTATTCGCAGTATTCAGAAGTAATACGGGTCAAGTTACAACGCTACTGAAAAATAGACACATATAAGTAAATGTACCTATCTCTGTCAAGAATTGATACTCAATTCATAATGAGGTCGACGGAAAAATCTTGTAATCTACTGGCTTATTAATCTAGCGATTAGTGGTCTGGATAATTAATCGCTAACATGAATGAAGTAGTTCATTAAATAATTATTATTGATGCAGTCGGGAGAGCGTGACTACAAATATTTCACTACTATTCTGGAACATGATTTTATTTTTTCCAGATCGAATCCAATTACTGCCATCAGAAGATAATTATCTTACTGAGGGATAAAATTCCTTTCCTAGAGGACTAATCTTCCTTGCCTTAATACTTCGAGGATAATACTAACGAACTGAATTCCATTTTGAGTTATATTTAATTTTTGAGCACTCGTTCTACTTAAACGAGTGGTATATCGTTTTTCCAAATGTTTGTAATTTTCGCTTCGACTCCCTGATGACGAATCCGTGGTCAAATTCAATTCTGTCCGTGAGGCGGGCCGGCCGTAAGCACGATTACATTCAAAGGGAATGCCGTAGAGACTTGAGATTTTCAGTGTGAGTTTAGTTCCCAAATGCCGCGGTGTAGTTCGTTAACCAGCCAAATCATACAGGGTGTTCAATAAAATATGGACATTCAAAATTTTTGGTTTTCAATATCTCAGACAAACCCAAACCAATCGAAATGAAATTTTGTAGCCACGTGCAAAATTCTCATAATAGGAATCATGCAAATTTTGTGGCCATAGTGTTAATAGAATCATAGAAAATTCAATTGGAATAAAAAAAGAATATGTATGTTTCCATAACAAGATATCCGAATGAAATTGATTTAGTGGATGAAATTTGATATACTGAATGATTATGAAAAATTAATAGAGGATCACGTCATCTGAAACCATTTCCAAAACAAAATTCTGATCGTGCTAAGATTTGGCATTCATATACTTTTTTCATGGATCTCAAGTTCTATACAAAATTTTGAGGTAATGAACGAGCTCTCACAAGAATCTGTTCTGGGCCTTTCTTAATTTTTTCATTAATTATTTTTACCAAGAGGGTTTACCACTATTTCCATTATTGTGCTTTCTTGTGTATACAGCGAATGTTTGGCGTACCGAAAAATGCATTCACTTGTTTTGAAACAAGTGATTTGAAGAGAAGATCCTGAAAATACAAATGCTACTACGTAATTACGTATAGTCAAAAAATGCAAAAGAATTCTTTTAAGGATTCTTGGTATGTAATTCACATAATCAGATTGGAAGAAATACAAATTAGGTACCTATTTTGAAAACATATTAATTATTTCAGTAGATTTCTTAGTTTTGTCTTAGTTTCTCTCCTTTCATGAATTTGAGTTTGCTGTTCGAATCTTGAATATACTCTGAAATTTTGGTTTTGACGTCGTTCCTTTCGGAAGTTATCGTTCTTAGACTTCAAAACATGATAGTTATGCAATATTAAAGCGAAGAAAGCCCTGCAGGGAAATTTTCAGCTTTTCCGCGATGATTACAATTTTAATACCAAGGTGGTTAACGGTCTCATTTCATTAATATACGAATTCCATTTTTTCTTCGAAACCTTAAATTTTCAGGGGATTATTTCAAGATTTGAATGGAAAGTCAATTTCATGAATGGGAGCTGGATATTCAAATATGAATGATCCTTTTCCCAATATAAACAAGCGAACAGAAGCACCCGACTGTTGCATTATACTTCTATTATTTCTTAAATTCATTCATTCAACATGTTTGGAAGTGAAAAATACAACAATCCTTATCATGAATATCGAGGTAAAATTGAATAATTTTCAATAATATTTCTTCATTTGCTATGTAATTATGGTTTTCAAATACTAATTGAAGTGTTCATGGGTGGTATGGGAATTGTTTCACAGCTATGAAGAAATCCACTAATCTTCCGAAATTTTAGAATATCTAAATAAGTTTTAAATCACAAAAAATCAAGACAAGCCCATGAAACCCCGAATAATAGTGAAAGCATTCAGAAAACGTAAAAAATCTATCATCACATAAATATTAAAATTTCAAGCCGGTATAATGGGGGAAAATTAAGCTACTGCATCTAAAGATCATAAATATCTTATGTGAGTTAGGGCATATAAGACTTCTATTGAATGATTCACCATGACGCACACCAGCCATCAAATAATTCTGTCCAAACTTCAATAATTCACACCGCTAAGTAGGAGAATGCAATGACAGCTTTATTTATTTCCTGACATAATTTGGGATGGAATGTATCGGTGAAACATTTTCTCCTGAGAAATATTCAAGGATTAATATGGGAAAGATTCATTCTATTGGCATGACAATTCATCAATCTGAATGGAGTAAAATTCTACAAAACAGAAATTTTACACAACTGATGAACTGAAAATTAAACCAATAAAAATCAAATTCTCATATTATGTCACATTCACATCCTGCAGCATATAACAGTAACAAAGCATTTAGAAGCAATAAGAGTAATGTCAAAACTCTACTTGAACATAGAAATTTTATTATAATATTTTATTATATTATAAAAAATAATCGAAGTTCTCGAAAAAACCACAGGCGATATTTATTATTCATTACTAAATTTTTATTCATGGAGAATATAAGTGGATAAAAATGTTTATATCGATTGTCAGCAAAAACAAAAAAAGTTTAAGCAATAAAGTAGGTACTCACATATGAAGAAAAGTTGGAAGCATCGAAATTTCACAATATTCATCTTGTTGTTATGTCATCAGTTTTCGCAGAAATCCCAGGAGAAATCTAAATTGTACACATGAATTACGATATTTCTGTCAACTTAGGTACTACATCCTAAATGATACGCGGACCAAAATCGCATCCTACATTTTTTTCGTTTTCACATTTAGTATCATTGGTTAATTCTTCTTGACATATACAGGGTCTTTATAAATGATTGTAACATCTCAGTTGGCTTTGGATTACTTTGCCGCTACAGAATACCAATCTCTAACCAATCAGAGCATAGCATGATCACAGAATTCTGTGGTTTGCATATGAAGCGGCAAATGAGAATAATCCAAAGCCAACTGCGCTGTTACAATCATTTATAGAGACCCTGTACCTTAGACAAAGAGTCTAAGCCCTGTACCATGTTTTTCATTGAATTTATAAAATTGCATATGATTTTCTTTTCAGTACCAAATATCTCCTCTCGACTTTCATGGACTGCTTATGTATAGGTATGCAAGAAAGTATTTCGATTGCATTTGGTTATACTCTATTTGGTTTTTAAATTCTTTTCTTTCCTTTCCAATCATTTCCTTTCAATTTACTTTATATTGCAGATTGTGTTTTTTCCTTCTTATAATTTTTGGGAAGCGCTGCGTAAACGTTTGGTGTTTTTCAAATGAGTCCTTCATTAACTTGTCTCTTCATATAAGTCTGGCGTTTCATGTCATCTGGTAGTCATGGTGGCTTTCAGTGCAGATGGAGGAAGGCATTTCGTTTATTAGTTCAAATTCGATTTGCTTCGGTTTTCCTTCATTGAAAACAGAATTTGCTTTTGATTTCCAAAGTTAACTCAATTTATGTGTGTTTCGTCCGATTACTGATGGTGTCCAGCTTACCGGTGCATTCCCTGCTTACTTTTGTTCTTATTCTTTTATATCGGTAATTTTCTAAATGAAAACCTCAATTATGAAAACATGAAGAAGGGTCTGATGTGAAGACTGAAGCTCTTGTGTCTATGTTCATATTCGAAAAACGAAAAATGACATGTTAATATCCTGGAAGTTATGATTTCAAAATACTTATTCGAATCTTTACCTCGCCTGAAAATTCAGTTTTTAAGTACATCATTCCTTTTTGAAGTTATCGTGACGATCGTCAACACGACAATGATGAATTCATACATAAATTGAACCTTACATGCACTATACAGCCGGAGGTACCAACGAATAATGTAAGCACATATTAAGATCGGAAAAATATGGAAGCTATTGATGAATAAAATCAAGAAAGCTTTTGTTCTTTTGTAGATAAATATAGTGGTAATATTTATAAAATTTCTATTTTCTTCATAAATCTGGAGATCTATAATCATGTACCTATACATCTATTAAAACAGCGGATAAACAATAGATAATCAATCACTGGCGTATTTAGGGGATGCCAGCCCCCCTGATCTACCTCTGGTCCCCCCTGAATCTGAAAGATTTTGATCAGATTCTGCGTATAGGTATCACAATAATACAATATACCAATACAGTATACCAAGGGCCGCGGCCCGCCCTGAAAACTGAGGCTCTATACCTATCCCCAAATGCTTGTGATAATCTGGAATACATAATTGCAGAAGAAAAACTGAACTATATTCATGAAACGGGAATAATTCGGGATTTCTTTGCTTGGCATCCTCCGCCGAAAACTCAATGGCAAAATTCCCTGAATAGTATTTTATATTTTCTGTGACTAAAAGCTATACCATTGAGTATACATCTATATTTATTATATTTAAACTCAATGGCTATACTGAAATTTTCATGAACTAGACCCTTTTTTTCAGTGGCGCCATCTGTTGATCTACTTCCTGAAATAATATGTAGATAGCGTTTCTGATATAGTGACTACAGATCGCTGTAGTGGCCGTAGTTTCTGAGAGTTTGAGACGACATCTAGCGAATGTTATGTGAGCTGCCCGTACAGAGGCGAACCACTGCCATCTATAGACTATAGAGAGTACTTCAGGATTCGTGAGAAAATCCAGGCACGGCTTGGGAATAATTTATTCTGTTTTGATCAGCAACATAAATAGTGTAACACTTTCGTGAGCTCAATAGCACGACCCTCAATCACGACCATTTACGCCCAAACTTTTGAAGTATACAAAATCAAACCTTTAAGCTGGTTCGCAAGAAACAATATTCACAATTTTTTCATAAGGAAAACTTCGATCAAAAGTAAAAAATATATTATACTAATTGTTTTCATCCATGTCTATTGTATAATCCACGTCTGATGTTTTCTCGGCCATAATGATAACCATTACCATTATATTATCATTGTATAAGGATATATATATTTATATATTATACAATGATATTATATTACCTTATACAATGCCATTACTTGAGTTTTTCCACACTTGTAATAGAAGGGTTTTGTCATGGTCGCCAAATGTAAAAATTTTCAAGAAATATATTCAGTAGTCGTGGGTAAAGAACAGACTACTAGCGTATAATGGCTGTTACTCACTCGGTGATTTGAGCCACTCGCCTACGGCTCGTAGCCTAAACTTCACCTCTTGAATAATAGCTATCATTAAACTTATAACCAAGTAAAAAGCTTCGGACTTAAGCCTAGTCTTTCTTCAATTTTTGAAAATATAGATAAGATTTCTTTGTTATGTGGTTAATCGAAAAGAATTTTGACATAAATTTTTTCACAGATATAATAAGTAGCATAATGTAGAAAATTATTCGTGCAATATTCGGAAATTGAATACTGTAACGAATGAAAAAGTTCGAGATTTGGAACCATATAATGTATACAGTTGTTTCTGAATTACTCCATCCATATAAGTTTTTGGTGAGTTTTTGTGCAAGCCAAGCAATGTCATTGCAAATGAAACAGATTTGGCCCAAAAAGGCGTTTTTTCAGATCCTCCTTCCAAACCAATAATGAAACGATCTACGAATGTTGATTCGATATTCGACTTTCTATAATATCCACGAGTATTCTTCTTGTGATTATTTGGCGATTTTCGACTTTCAAAAATTTTTCTCTGCTCGCAGAAATTGATATGTTGTACAGCGTCTAATTTTGTTAGTTATGAGTTATTTTCAGCATATTGAGTTCTAGAACATATCATGAATAATGTGTTCGTCATTTTCACTCATTAATTTTAGTCCACTCAAACTCGTTGGCAATGTAAAATGAATTTCCTCTGCTGAAACTAGATGTACATTAACGGATATACTATAGTTTCTGTTTGTATCGAAACATTTTATGAAAAGTGTATGACAAGGGCCACATACATATTACATATTCAATCCAATCAGACAAATTACTGTTTGCTTGGTGTCGGAAGCAACTTGGCACTTTGGCAGAATTGCTGTACGAAAAAGGGTGAATATTTGCTAAGCTAACGACAACTTAAATTCAATTTCGTGTCTGTATACTGCTGTGTTGCATACGGCCGACACATAGAACAAAGAATATTATTTGAAGAGTATTCTTTATTCAAAGGTTCTACAAACCGGACAAATTTAATAGTCATCAGTTTTGTACTATTATTAACGGATATTATGACGAGTACGAGCTCGCACTGGGATTTTGAAGGTCTTGATATTACCAATTATAATTCACGTTATATGTGATTATTTTAGTCAATAAATACAGTCTATTAAAAACGAAGTGTACAATTCATCAACCAGCGAAGTTATCACCAAATATGTACAGCGGCAGAAGGCTGTCACGAAAATACTTTTTGAATGTTTTTCATTGGTGGCGCCATCTAGTGTTCATAATAATAAGGTTAACTAATCATTCCAAAGAAGGATCCTTCTTTGTGCAACGCTCCTACTCGGTATTCAATCATAGTATATAGAATTCTATGTCGACTACTATATTTTATCAATGTATTTTATATTCTATGAATGTTCAAACAACGATTCAATCATTGTTTAGGGAGAAACAAATGATACAATGATTAAAACACATAAGTTACGGATTCCTGTTATTCGTAACAAGAGCTAGCCGTTAAGAGTGGTAAGTTCTGTTCTAATGGTACAGGTAGCGCTAGTAGTACCCATGAAATTTCTGGTCTATTTTATATGTATTTGTCGTTTTGTGAAAATAAAAGAAAAAAACTTATGCGTTTAACTGAATATCATTGGTTACTTTGGATTTTTTCGAATTTTCATAATGAAAAATTTATTTTTAGCATATTTATAACAATAATTAATGTAAGGTACTTCTCAGGCGAAAAGTATTCTTGTTCAACTATAGTTAGAGAAACGAAAACATATAATACTTACCTATGCCAAAGGGATACATCATTACATTATACTGCAAATCTGCAGTCTGTTCGAATTATTTTTTTTTCGCTTGAGCTTGCTCCGAGTTTCAATCATTCCTTATTCATTTTTTTTTCAAATATGAATTTTAGCCCTGAAAAGTTGGAGATGACTACCTAATGGTGAACGTATCGAATATACATTATTACATTATAACGGATTCATTCAACTTCTGCCAAGGATTGATGTGGTCAAATTTCAGAGAAAGCAATAATTCAATAAAATATCGCAATCCTGAAACTTCGCGTGTACAATTAGGCTTCAATTAAAACATTTCTTCCTTGCGTAACAAATGAGCCGAAAAAAATTAATTAAAAGCGATGGCATTCTCAGCATAAAGTAATTGTCTTTCTTCTTCATCGATAAATATTAATTAGCCAAGTGGCGTACGGATGGAAGCTGCGGAAGACTGCATACTTTGAGAGGAAAATCGAGTTACGTAGGATATCCAGGATCGGAGCGGTTGGAATTTGGGAGGAATCAAGAATCAAGATTTATTAACAATATCCAAATTCATATTATAAGAGATGCGTTTTTTCATATCATGTATATATTGTAATTTTGCAATTTTAGGGCTAAAACGGTTTTAAACGATACTAATTACATATTATAATTACAAAATTTTAATTAAATCTCGATTACAATTTTTTCCAGGAAATTGTATTTTGTTAATATAATAGTATGATATATGTTATATGGTCCTTAGTGTGCAACGACTTAGATGTTTCAGGGCAAAATAATTATTTCAAGAATGGTTTCAGTAATATATCTCAAGGAACATTTCAGTAACATATAGGCAAAACATTATTACACGTAATTTTTGTATATATATTTTTAATTTCGAAAGCAATTTATCCTATCCCTTTTTGAATTTGACATTTCTCACCCCCTAAGCCACGCACCCCTCTTTTTTATTTTTTCAAATGGTATTACATATTTGGATGGTGAAACATCAAATGAAAAGTAATTCGATTATGCGATATGGCTAAAAGTAGAATTGATTGCGGCCTTTTTTTAATCACGAAATAATTTACAATTCGTGATTGGATAGTACTGCAATCAGACTATCATTACTATGGAAAATTACGAATTGCCGAATCAATGGAATTGTAATTTCAAAAGCAGGTCTCCCTATGCTTTGTTTGAATTTGAAATCTATCATCCCCTACGCACCACCCCCCTTTTTTCAAGTAGAAATTAATGGATTGAGTCATATCAAATGGAAAAAGGCAGTTAATGAAGATAACTTTCATTCAATGTATCACAATCCATATATTATTCCTATTAGAAAAAAATTTTAAAAATTTCCTAATTTTTCAATGGAAAAACCAATTCCACTTATAGCCACATCGCTAAGTAGGCAATCAAACAACCTTTAATTTGTTGTATCAACATCAATTTATTCCCATTTGAAAAAATTAAGTAGACTGTGTGAGTAATATCAAATTCAAAAATTTTAAGAAAAGTCCTGAGTAGGAGCTTTTGAGCGCTCGTTCTTGGATGGAGCAATAAGATTATTAGCTCGAAATTTTATATGGAATTTGAATATTTCGTTCTAAAGAGAATTTATTTCGTTTTATAGGGTGTTCTTAACATGCAATTTGGATTCAAGGTGCAATGACTTGTACTTAATTCGTTATACAGAGAAATGCGTTATACAGACGTTCGGTATAGGGAAGTTCCACTGTATATGGTTCTGATGATGCGAGCCTCTTGAAATTTTGCATGAACATTCAGTATATCAGTATATTCACAAAATAAATTACATTTGAATCGGTTATCCTGTTTTGAAAATATAGAGATTCATCTTTTCAATATTCCAATTAAATTTTCTATGATACTGTTGATACTATGGCCACAAAATTGACATGAAAATTTAGTATAACGGTCTAATACACAAAAAAAATTTCACTTGAATCGGATATCCTGTTATGGAAATATAGAGATTCTTCTTTTTAATATTCCAATTGAATTTTCTATGATACTGTTGATACTATGGCCACAAAATTTTGCATGGAAATTTAGTATAACAGTCTCATTCACTAAAACATTTTACTTGAATCTGATATCCTGTTATGGAAATATGAAGATTCTTCTTTTCAATGTTCAAATTAAATTTTCACATGCGAGCCTCTTGAAAAAATGTTCAAAAAGCATAGGATAAGTTGCTTTCGTAATCAGAAATCAACGAGTGCGAGGATTTTTCTCAATAATTATTCGTTCAAAAATTATTGACGAGTTACATTACTTTGTTGGCACGCTGTATGCCGCCAAAGAAAATACAGAAAAAATTCTGATACTACTTCAATCATCCAGTGTTCAAGAGTCAATCGTCCAGTGTTCAAGTGCAAACAGTGGAAAATGTACAAACAACATTTTATAGGAACCTTTGGTGTCGAAAAACTTGAAAAAAAATATTAATTGGAACAATTTTTGGTTAATAATATAAAACAATCAGTGCTCAATTATTTTTTGAATCATCAAAAAGCTTCAATTCATAATGAATTGTAAGAAATGTATAGCTTGACTAAAATCCAGTGAAATATGATGATATTATGATGTACCACAAACTGCTAAATTTGTTAACACACTTTGGCTGCAGCATTCGCCTTATTGATATGAATATGACGTAGGTATTCTCCCTCTGTGTTAATAACTCTGAGGTGTATAATAATAATAATAATAATTTTATTGATCCTTTAAGACATTTACAAATGTATAGAGAAAAAATAACTTAACTATTAGCACATACATATATATTCGAGAAAAAAAAAGTGAAATTCTAGGAAATGGTATCAGACAGAAACTCATCCATACTATAATAACATTTATCAAGTATAATAAAGACTATACTTCATATCATTCGAATTTCTTAGGAGGTTGATGTACATACCTTACATATTCATTCTTCACCGGAATATTTCTCAATTTAAAAAAAAAACGGTCATATATTAGAGACTGTGTTACATGAAAACATTTCTGCTACATTACTGAAATATTTTCAGATACCTACAAAAAAATATTTCATTTCACAAATTCGGTACATAACAGTGAAAACCTAATAAGTAATAATGATTATTTGTAAAAAAACATGTTAAAATGTTAATGAAGGAAATGTTCGAACTGTTGGCCGTGAACCAGATTAGCTTGTTGACAAAGCGAGCATTTTGTACATTTATTACATCAACATTCCCGGTTTTGTTTTTTTCGATTTTGAAGAAAAATTAGTATTATTTATTAGGTTTTGAATGTAAGGTAGAGAATTTGTGAAATTGAATACCTTTCTTCATTTTCTCAAATATTTTCTGAAAAATCTGAAAACACTTGATATACAGTTGAACATGGGTATCTATATAATATTGTACATGAATTATATTAAGAATTTTCTGAGGAATCCAAGCAATAAAATTTTTGGTATTAGCTACGTTCACATAAACATGAATAAAATGTTTTTGAGAAAAAATGTGCATTTGAAATTACCGATTGACTTGTCCAATCGTTTTTTTCAACAATCCCTCATTTTTTCATTACCGAATTTATTTAATCATTCAACATTCTTCAATATAAAAACAACTAGGTATTACTGATATTATTGGGCTACATCCAACCACATGAGAAAATTACGTGTAATAACCACCAAAAAAATATCAATTCATCCTATTAACTTTGTCACTTAAATCTCAGTTTTTACGGATTTATAGCAATATTTTAAATGAAACGAAAGATTATAAAAATAAACTATAAATTTTTCTGATGGTTCCATTCTTTCTTTCCGATCAAAACTCTTCAGCGCATGGACAGATGGTTATAGGTACCTAGTTATTATAAATTTGGACTTTTCGATGAGAAATATGGTTGCCATTATTTTAGATGGATAGTTAATTAGATAATTTTCAAAGAAAAATAACCCCTGATGTATTGGCTCGATCTGTTCTATTATGAAATATATTATGAAATACTTTGTGTTGGCAGCAGAACCTAACTCGAATATTTCATTAAGTCATTAATTCATATTGTCCACGAATTGAATTGTTTACACAAAAAATTATTTCCCTCTAGCATTTTATCATTCAGTTAGTTTGGCCTTTTCTACTATTTTCGGTAAAAAATTAATGAACTACAGTAGTACAAGTAGTAATTATTGCATAATCGGCCAATCAGTTCAAAGAGTTTCCTGTTCATTCCCATTGAATCTGCACTATCGTGAAATTCTGTAAAGAAAAAAGAAATAAGGTTTGTTGTATAAATTGAAGAAATGTTATTTAATTCGTTAGTACTGAAAAAGAATTAGCTCAATCCTACAGGATTTAGAGAATTATTTTTCGCGTTCCTAACATAAGACGTTCATTACTAACATAACAGCTATTTGCATTTAATTCGCATTTGGTTTCGATAATGGATGCTCTAATATGTGAAATAAGTAGGCTTGTCATAAAAGTTTTACACTTTTTACTCTGATGGTATAATGAAAATTTGTGGGTTTTGTTTTCTTATAACTGACACTCTTACTGCAGTTAGTCCTTACAGTTGTCAATTTGTATGTGTATGAGTATATCATATTTGTGAGGCAAAATGGTGACATTTTTAAAAGGTAGCACAACTACAACACCTTCTCGACAATAAGAAAAAATGACCTTGAGCTGCCAAGTTTTCAACATAACTACTTGGAGAGTAACGCTGAGCATACCTACAGCTCTCAGAATTTTTCATCACCTGCTAGCGGAAGCAAGAACATGGCCAATGAAGGCACTGAAAACAAAGTTGAAAAGTTATCTTTAGCCACATTTCATTTTTAGATGCATTAATTATACAAAAATTGTGCCAAATTACGTTGAGGTTTCTTGAATAGGAAATCAAATAACTTCAACTTGACGTAATGACTTTCAGACTTTAAAAGTATTAGGGTATGTACAAAAAAAGATTTGAAAACACTTTAAAACTTTTTTTTCTGGGCAGGTGCAGGGTCGGAGTAAGTTGAGTTGAGTTCGTTAATAAGCGAATTTTCAAATTTTGGTATTATTAAAAGATTATTCAAAGGGATGTACCAAATTTCGTAGATTGTTCGATTTTAAGAGTTGAAATTTTCAGATAATATTTAATATCTAGATAGAGAAGAAAAATTTCTGAATGAAAAAAAAAACGACAATAGCCTCTAGGATAGAATTTGAATGATCGATTCAAGAAATCAAGGAAATATAAGTTTTTATAAATAATTCCAATATCACTTCAATTACTCAAGGATAAGTTTTTAACTCTATACTCTTGTATTCTTCATCATTGAAATTCATAATGCTCCGTTTTAAGTATTCGAAATTGATTGCGATATTCTCATGCAATAATAATAATAATAGGTGAGACTGGGGATTTTATTGAAATGGAAAGACTTTAGATGATCTGATATAGTATCTCGGGAACGAAATAATTTCATAACATGGATAAGTTCTTTAAATTTCTGGCATTACACGAATACTCCAGAATTCAACTTCTCTTCTCAGAAGACTCTCAGTAAGCAAGGAGGGCGTGGATCCTGCCCTGCCACTGGCCCAAAAACAAAAGAACACTACGTCGTCTCTATACAGAGAGAGGCTGATTAAGAAAACACTCGCAGAAAGTTAAGCAAGTCGCAATTAAGATGTTATCATGGCCGACCACGATGCGGCGGTCTGTCGACAATTAACGTAATTTATTATAAAGCAACAATGGTAATGTTGTGATAATGTGATTGGGT
Source organism: Propylea japonica (assembly GCA_013421045.1). Lineage (NCBI taxonomy): Eukaryota > Metazoa > Arthropoda > Insecta > Coleoptera > Coccinellidae > Propylea > Propylea japonica. The sequence goes on along the minus strand of CM024243.1, from coordinate 26,641,979 downwards.
GGTCCCTCTCTTAGAATTGTTTGCTAGTCATCGTCATTAGTTACTTATTGAAAAGTACACTTCAGAGATCGAGACCTGCCGGTTCTTCGGCACCAATCAAATTCGGCATTTTATTATGATGAGGCCCTTTGAGACCAGGAATTTCGGCTGGCTCACATGAAAAACATGTAGTGAAGTGAGCTTCATTAGTCACGTCATCAATTCTGAGTTTTTGAAACGAAAGAGTCCCTGTGAACGCACGTCATCTTCCACTAATTATGCTATGGGCACAAACCATTTGAGATGTTCATTAGGAAAGTTTGGATTTCATTATTTTAACCTTGATAGTACTTGTGGTTACCTGGGAGGTATTCGATTAATAGACAGAATGAAAAGAATCTTGTTATCATACCACTCAACTCATATTAACTCATTACAACACACTGTCCCTTTTTGTTGCTGGTGGCATATTTTCTTCAAGGAAAAATAATTATCTTCGTTTTCGTTGAAGATACAATTACAATATACATTTTTTTGGTACGATAGAAGCCTTTGTCAATACTTGAGAATTTTCGTAATGAATTTCATTCATGTGTGTGAAATTGGCAAAGCTCTTTTGGATTTTCGGAAAAACTTTTGTTGTGCTGAGTTCTGGTAGGTTTGTGCTTTGTGTCGTTTTTCTTAATTCCATGTGGATTTCGAGATATTTCAGAATCGACAAAAATGGGCCAGCCAAGCATTTTCAAAAAAATGTATTCCATTGACTGAAAAAAATTGTGCTTCTGATATTTTGAGTTTTGCCGTTCGAATTTTCCCCAGAGTTCCTTTACTTAGTTTGCTGAAAAATGGAAATTGAAAAAAAAGGTTAGCCCTGCACGATCGTTTTTTTCATATTCAGTAACAAATGGAAACAATTGTATTACATTTGTACCGTCTTGTGTCTTGAAAATTTCTTCGAAAATTCCCCAGATTATCCGACAAATCACGACAATGAAAAAAAAAATGGAAAAAAAGATAGCCCAGCATTTTTTTTGACGAAACTTGCTTCATTATATTGTACTGTAGTTGTGCCGTTCAGATTTTCAGAAAAATTCAACAGTTTTTCTCTAAGAGAAAATGAGAAAACAGTACATGTGTAGCACAATTTTTCATTTTGCCATTGAAATCCATTATTTCGAAAAGCGCTAGGGAAGGGCGTTCTTGAATTCATTTCATTTTTTTTTCATTATCCATACTAATATTATAAATGCGAAAGTAACTCTGTCTGTCTGTCTGTTACTCTTTCACGCCTAAACGACTGAACGGATTTTGATGAAATTTGGTATGGTGATAGATGATAACCTAGAAATGGTCATAGGCTATAAATAATCACGCCATCGTTCTTAGGGGGTAGGCAGTAGGCAGTAGGCTAAATTGAGTAAGTGTTTTTTAGTCGTTTTTGTTGGGACTTTTGCTCTTTCACGTCTAAACGGCTGAACAGATTTTGATGAAATTTAGTAAGGTAATAGATGGTTACCTAAAAACGGATATAAGATCAAAATGATCACGTCATCGTACTTAGGGGAGTTTTGCACTATCATGCCTAAACGGCTGAACGGATTTTGATGAAATATAGTTAGGTGATAGATAGTAACCTAGAAAAGGATATGGGCTATTAATATTTATGCTATCGTACTTAAGAAGGCAGTAGGCAGAAAACTAATTAAGTTAGTCATTTTTAATCGTTTGTTTTAAAAGTTTACCTCATTCACGCCTTAACGTCTGAACGGATTTTTATAAGACTTGGTTAATATAAAGATAGGATCCTAAGCACGGACACAGGCTACTTTTTACGGCGAGAAAATACCTCACTCCCGCGGAAATCTATAGCGTGATCGTGTCAAGAAGCGCATGATGATTTTGTTTTTTTTTTAAGTGTGTGTTACTAAGACTTCAAGTTAGTATTTGATCACTTTTCTAACTTAGAGGGTCGGTAGGCGCCATAATTTAGGGATTTATGATAACATTTTGATGCAACTGTCTTTATTTAACAGTTTTACTTGGGTCGAAACTTAGCGACATTCCATCACACTACTTAACTTATAGGGTAGGAAGGTACCAAAATTCAGACTATTCAAACGTATGATTTAAGTGAATATTTTCGAAAATATTACCGTGCGAAGCCGGGGCGGGTCGCTAGTCTGTTATAAATTAATATGCATTGGATGCTAATTACAGTTCAAGAACTTGGTTTATGTAAATATTTTGAGTTGTGAACCAGCTGAAAGGTTGAATTTCCGTACCTACATCTGATTTGTTGGACAAAAGATTTCAGCAGGTAAGTAGTTATTAAACAGTTGGAATTTTTTTTTGGACATTTTCGAAATTTCCACAAACCTTTGCAACATTAGTGAGCCGATAAACATTGAGTTTCGACCTTCTAGAATCACTTATTTCCAAAATATTCGAGAAATAAAATTTCAAATCTCTATAACCTAGAAAGCACTCGACTGATATGACTCATAAACAAACTGAGCCAAGATAATTCGATGCTGTGGCGACGCTAGGGGGCGGCAGGGGTAGCCCAGACTTCCCCTAAATTCTTGCTGGCTTTTCCAGAAATATAGCCTTTGCTAAACAAAATTGTTCAAATTCAATCGTTATGGCCCCCACCTAAAAACCCCGGCCCCTGTTCCTAAAACCCTGCATCGCCACTGATTCGACAAAACATTTACTTTTAAAAGTTCACGTCTCTATGTCATTACGTCATAAAGTTTTCAGATTTTAGATTTTGCACTATAGTATATTTCAGGAGAGCATGAAGTGAAGGAAATCTATTTGCCCCTCCTATCGCTACGACCTCTCTATGGTTAACGCAGCAGAGTTGTATCTCTCTTCACAAGTTCAATAAACGTCCGACACATTCCGGTCGCGCGCGAATATGAACGACAACTAATGAAGGTTCTATAGAAAAGTAGGGGCTAAAGTTTCACTCACTTCATACTTTGGTAAAATACGAGTATAATACAGTCTGTATGTCATCATTGAACACCTAAATATAAAATTGGGACCTGATCGAATTTATTGTTTTCAAAATAACGAAGCATAGGAGTAATCAATTCGATGATACATAATCAATTCTAGTTCATAATTGCAGACATTTAGGGACATCGAAGCACTCTGTTGTCCTACAAATGAGAGCGTTTGACGGCGCAACAATGTTAGAGTTTAACGTTTTTCAAAAATCCTACATGTCCGCTTTTATAATCATACGAACAAGTCAGCACTGTAATCTGAAAAGAAAAAGAAATAGGTATGAACTTTCAGGTGAGAAAATTTCAATCTTTTTCCGATTCATGAATTGGCCTCGTTTGAAGTAGAGAATAATTTCCCCCTCCTTTCGATATTTATTTCCGATCGTGTTATCCCGGTGGCCACACGCTTCGATTGAGACATCACAAGAGTTCAAGTGAAGTATCTCTATATTATAAGCGAGTGAACATGACCTGTTAGGAATAAACATGGCTTTTATGTTTCTTTATCCCTAGGTGACTCGATAGAGATACGATAAATATGTCGCTTTTCGGTAAAGTTTCTACCGTCGTTTATTTTTTCACGATTTATTGTTTCATTGTGTTCCGCTCTCGAACAATAAAAAATAAATAATTTATAAAGTTATATCTGGTTTGGCGCGTTCGTTCGTGAGGATGCTGATTTATTTTTTGATTTTTGCTTGTTCTTGCATTGATTCAGGGATGAATGTATTTATTATTGATTTGCGTTTGGTTGCAGGAATACCAAATCTGGATCCCGACTAGGTTATTGAGAATATGAGAATTTTTGCAAATTCTCATATTCAATATTTTTCATTGTTATTGGAATTTTGATAAGAGAAATGATTATGTTTTATGTACTTCCTCTCATGTTTTTATTTGTGAAGAGTATTATCAATTACGAAACTACAAAACAAATGAGGGTAGGTACATAAAAAAGATTACCATCTTTTAAGGCTCTCCTTTTTTTGTTCACATTCACAATCAAATATAAATGAATATTAATAAGAATAAGCTCATCAGGAACTCTGCAATAAAATAATATTTTTCCTAGGTGTGCAAAGTAGTTTTTTTTCGGAACCCATTGGGGTTTCTAAAAAACTTTTTTAGTTTTTCACTCCCAGTCTCTGAAACAGAAACTATTAAACTTTTTTTTAATTAAGATTGCACTCATTTGTCAGGAGCAAATTGGTTTTGAAAAACTTGTAGCCTAACGGTAAAACGAATATTAGACTACAAACGAAAAAATACCCAATTCCACAAATTTTTCAAGTTTGTCTGAAGAAGGAGTTTGATATAGACACCGAAACGTTGCGTTATCCCTTTTATTTAGGATTACCTTTTTTTAGATTTACTGTTAGGCAACAATTTTTTCAAAACCAATTTGCTCCTGATAAATTAGTGCAAGAATTTACGCAAGAGTATTTCTGTGAAATTATATTCGAAACTTCAAACATGCAGTGTTTATTTTTACCCAAGAGATGATTTTCTGATTTATGGAGCAATTAGTTTGTTAAATTGGTGTTATAGTTTGATAAGCACAATGTGTTTTCAAATATTTTTTTATTTATTCTTGATTTTGTTTCTGTTTGTGATAATGTGTTTCATGAATCACACCACTAAAAACTATATTAATTTAGATAAATATGATAAATTTGTGACATAAAAAGGGAAAAATACATCGATATTATTTTTGATAGTTTAGTATTAGCATTTACACCGGGATTTTTTAGAGTGTATTGGAATATCGATTTGATTTCAGAGACAAGAAATTGAATGTGTGCAATTTGTGGAACAGGGTTGATATTTATATTATTACTCATTGGGTACCCTCTCTAGGTTTTTCTGTCAGATGCTATTTCAATTAATCAGGTTGAAAGAAACGAGAGAATTAGTTTCAATGAAAAGCAGCCTTTCGCTATGAATATTTCAGCTTATTCTACGAACGAATCCTATCATCCAATAAATAGACCTTATACGGGGGATAGAGTTTTTTACTTTTCTTTTGTATTCTACCACTGTGGAAATGTATGGGGACCCTTTCAAATTTTCCTCTTATACTAAGTGAGCGTCAAGCTCAAAGGCGTAAACGAAAAAACTAGTGTGCTTTTGACAAATTTCATCTCATGCTCCAATTTTATATTTCTAACCGTTTTCAAGAAATACGCATTTAAATATTGAAAAACATAATTGAAAAGTTTAGGTAACAATATTTTGATTAAATGTATTCAATGTGTGTATTCCTTGGAATATCGAAATGGAGCAATAAATTAAATTCGTCAAAAACGTTTTGAATTTGTGCTATTTAATGTATAAAATAGCTACCGCGTTAAGAAATACTGGCGAAAATCCCCTAAGACAGCCCTTAATTCGCTCCTTAATTGAAATTTCTAATCAATTTTAACAGAGCACTCGATATCATTTATAACTTTGAAATATTTAAAAAAATGCTTTCCCATTCCGCGTCTCAGCAATGATGCCGTTCTCGAAAATGTTCATATGAACTTTTCTTCTCAAAATGAACTGGGATATCTCCCAATATTTGCATTGCAGATTAAACAAATAGATATTCATGATGAATTCACTAAATGACATAACCTCAGATTCAGATACCTAATGCCTAAAGAGCTTCGAAGTAGGAGTTCGATATTTGTTGATTTTTCGATCAATATCATTTTCTCTACTTTGCTAATTCATCATCATTCGATGTGAACAAATTTAGGAAAGCCCTTAGCAGGTGATTTTGAACGCTCGTTTATTGGTAGAGCAATAAGACTATTACCTCAAAAATTTTTATAGAACTTGGGATTGATACTAAATATATGATATATGAATGCAAAATCTCAGCATGATCGAGATCATATTCTGTATATTATTCAAAAACAGAAATATGTAAAAACATGACAATAAAGAAAATCAAATTTATGGTTCTTTCGAAATTTTGCATGAACATTCAATATATCAATCTCAATTCAGAAAATAACTCGAATTGGCTATCTTCTTATCGAAATATAAAGATTCTTCCTTTCAATATTTCATTGATTTTTCTATGGTTCTGATGATGTGATATTCTTGAAATTTTGCATAAAGATTCAGTATGTCAATTTCCATTTACCAAAAACATTTTACCCTAATGGGATGTCTTGTTATAGTTGTTATGGAATTATAAAGATTTTTCATTTCAGAATTCCTTTTGAATTTTCTGTGGTTCTGTTGATACTATGATCACAAAAGTTTGCAAGAGGCTTATTATGAGCATCTTGCATATGGCTGCAAAATATTTTTTCAATTGGTTCCGTTTGTCTGAGGAACGAAAATTTTGAAGGGCCATATTTTATGGAACACCCTGTACGATTTGGCTGGTTAACGAACTTAACCGCCAAATTTGGGAATCGAAATCACCTGAAAATGTCAAGTCTCTAGGACTTTCCTTTCGAGTTATCGTGCTAACGGTCGGATAGACGCTCGGACGGATGGATGGCCCCACGGACAGAAATGAATTTGACCACAGATTCGTCATCAGGGAGTCGAACCCTATCGTTTGAGACCATTTTTGGCTTAAAATACGAAAATAAGAGACATTGGGCCAAAACGATACAGCTCTCGTTTAAGTAGAACGAGCGCTCAAAAACATAAGATATTTATGAGAGGTTAAATTTGTAGCAAGAAAAACCTGCACTATGCATATAAGTTGTAAAAATTATACGAATGATTTCGAATCGAAACTAATTGAATCCAAGGTTTACATAAGAGTTCCCAGAAATATGACAAAGTATATCCCTTGAATAACTAAGTCCGTGCAGTTTGCCAGGAAAAACCATAAGCAATTCATTTCTCACAAAATACGAGATTATCCAAAAAAAACAAAATACATTGCAATTTCTCATTATGTATGGTATGAAAAAACAGAAATATTCGATAAAGAGACACAACAATTTTTTAAACGTATACTCTAAAATAATGAAAATGTTCACTACAAAAAAAAAGTTTAAATTATAGTCGTATTTTCTGGGAATACCTACTCCAGATTCATAGTCTAACCTAATATTCATCGAAGCACCGAGTCTAATTCTCCAGAAAAATAGCCTATAAACATCATGAGCACACAGCCATAACAGTAAAAATACCCTCGTCCGACAAAATTATCTGCCACTTTATATCTCCCTTCGCCAGCTTCATCTATAATTGAATACCAAACTCAATTAATTTTCCAAAGTGGCAGCGACGATTTTCGTCTCCCAAATTCCTTAATAGTATCCTATAAATAAAGTGGCCGCTTTAATAAACTTGAAGGGACCGCTTTGTTTCGATAGTTATTATCTTGTTTCGATATAAGATGTTCTGTAGGTGACTTACTGCCCCTGCTTCTATTTCTACCTGCAGTTTGAATTTTAATAATTTTTAGGAAGGCGACTCTCGGTGGGTCATAAATTTGGGGATGATACTTCTAAGTTTTCAATGTTTCTGCTACGTTCAGGATGGTTGACAAATTGATGCTTGTGTAGAAGTCCTAGAATACCATGAGGATGATACATAGTTAATCTTTTCAGTAAAATCAATCAATACGTATATATGATACCCTTCGTTCGTAAAAGTTACGTATTTCGAGCAATAGTGATTCATTGCGGTTGAATTTGAAGATGTATTTTTCAAAATCAATACTCCACAGAAAAATCTCGAATTTTTTTCTTTCACCAATACTTAGAACTTAAATCAAACCGTGTATTGAACCACATTTGACTGTTTATTTGTCCTTGTATTCCATAGTAGTCATTGAGGATGATAAAATACAAAATACCTGAAAAGCGCTCATTACCTTGGTGTACTTGGTTTTGAATCTTGTTGAGCGCTCGTTCTACACGAGTGCTAAGTATATCGTTTTGCCCTAAAGTATGTAATTTTCTAATTGTCAGCCGAAAATGGTCTCAAACAATAGGGTTCGAATGATGGCGAAGCCGTGGTCAAATTCAATTCTGTCCGTGGGGCCTTCCGTCCGTTTGCACCTTAACTTTCGAAGGATCGTCCGAGAGACTTGAGATTTTCAGGGTTTGGTCGGTTCCCAGATTTTCCGCAGATTTATTTGTTAACCAGCCAAATCGTACAGGGTGTTCCATAAAATATAGCATTATTCTTGTTCCTCAATATCTCGGACAAAACGGAACCAATCGAAATGAAATTTTGCGGCCACGTGCAAGATGTTCATAATAAGCCTCAAGCAAAATGTTGTGGTCATAGTGTAAATAGCAGAGCCATAGAAAATTCAATTGAAATATTGAAAAGAACGAGATATTCGATTCAGGTGAAATTTATTTTGTGAATGAGGATTGATGTTCTCAATTTTCATGGAAAATTTCAAGAGAATCGCATCATCTGAACCATGTAAAATTCAATTGAAACATTGAAAAACAGAATGTCTATATTTCCATAACAAGATATACAATGCAAGTGAAATTCATTCGTTAATGAATATTAATATACTGAATGTTCATGCAAAATTTCAAGAGGATCGCGTCATCAGAAACATAGAATTCAATTTTTTCAATTGTCAAGTTTTTACATACCTATTTCAGTTTTTGAATAATACCATTAAGTTTAAATATATATGTTAGATGTATACTCAATGATAATATCCAGAATACTATTTCGATCGTGCTGAGATTTTGCATTCATATAGATAATTAGTATCAATCAACGATAGAAAAATGTAAAATTTCTTGGAACATTTTTTTCACTTATTTTTTGAGAAAAGCTATAGTACCTAACGCTTACTATATAAGTTATATTCTTCACCTTCACACAATTGTTGAGTCAGCTAGTTGATGAGGGTAGTAAGTTAATTGCTTTACAAAAAAGACTTGGTTACATATAAGTAGAATTAAACCAGAAGTCGAATGCAAGCACATACGAAATCTCTATGCTAGAAGTTTCATGGTGAGGAATTTATAATGAGACAATGAGTGACATTCGTGCACCCTCTTTGGCAAATATATTGGCCTCTTCGTTTACTTTGATTAAAAAGACCTTATTTTTCTTGCCTACCTCATCGAATTTGCTCCGGCACTCCCAAATCGTCTTTGAGTCGATGACGATGGAGCTCAGTGTTCCAATAGCAGCTTGACTATCTTAGTGAATGGATATATCGCACTTCTGATAGTTTCTTCCTAGTTTTATATCCAGACATCTTTCAATAGCTAAGATTTCCGCTTGAAAGACGCTCATACAGCGACAGCCTAGCGACAGTTCACACTTGGTACTTGACCCCTATATTCCAGCGCCAGCTCCTGTAGAGGTTTTGGAACCATCTGTGTATCATTTTATGGTATTTTCTTTGAGGTTATAGTCACTATATTTCCGATTAATAAAATACAAAGCATAGAAAATTCTTCCAGTATTGCCTTTAGGGTAGGAGCAGACTTCAGATTGTTGGATGATCTAAATAAACCTGAAACGTGGCCTGTTTGAGTTGTTATTAAAAAAGTAACAACAAGTAACATTTGTAGGTTTCGGACTACCTGAGTAAGATCAATTGGATGGATGCCAGTAACCGAATAGCAACTCCAAATCAAATATTTGATAATTTCCATACACAAATCGTAATAGCCTTCAATATGTTTTGTCCAGTTGTAAAAAAGAAAGTAAACCCATCTAAAAACCAACCATGGTATACAGAAAAACTTAAGAAAATGAAAAATAAACTGGATGCTCTGCAAATAAAAATTCAGGTAAAGAAAGAAAACGAAGCAGTTGAAATGTACGGGGAATATAGAACGCTCTACAAAATTCCATTGGAGAAAGATAAAAAGGTATATTACTCAATGAAGATATCACAATCGAACAACAAACAGAAACAAGCTTGGCAAATTGTGAATTCCCTAAGGAAAAAAAATCAGGAAGATATTGTTCTCGATCCAGAGAAATATCTCAAGTTTCTCGAGAAAACAAATGATACTGTATCTAAAATTGACGTGAATGAATCAGCGAAATTCAGAGTGAAATAAATATTAAAATACTTTTATGTCATTCTGTTAGTTTTACAATTTTTTTTTTCATTGACTATAATTATTACCTTTCGTTTTGTAATAGTTTGCTGAATAAATTTGATTTGATTTGAAGTATCATTGCCAATCCGATTGCAATCGACAATCTTCTCCCGAGTTGCAGATGCAGACCACATTCCAGATAAATCGAAAACGTAACAGAAATCAACACCCACCTAACGATGTCATTGCGCCATTATTGTATCTCAGTTCTCGGCTAATTAACATTTACATAATTAGTGATAATCATAACGTCGAATGTCCTGCGTTATATTTCCCATTTTATGATTATTAGATGTTTGCTGTATGTGAGCATAAAACACTAACAACTAACTTAATTTTCTCTGCGATAAAAGCCCTCTTAACTGATCGTAAACACCGAAAAGAAAATTACTATAATTTTCGAAATAGGCGTCCCTCGACAGAGGAACTTGTTTAAGAAGCGAGGTATAATTTTTTAAGCCATATCGCGGGAATTGGTAAAATAAAGATAATCACTTTATACGGCTACTTAGAAATAATAGTTGCTATTTAATATAATGATTCTTTTGTTTTACATCTGAGTGAATTGTATTTTGCGGAAAAAACTTGATTTGTGTTCTAACTTGTATTCATTCACAACATTTAGAATTCAAACTGAATCAATATAAAAGTTGAGTGAGTTTTTACTTGGTAAAGGTTTTCATTTATTTATTATTAGCTCAGACTAAGTATATACATCGGGATATAGTCTAAGATTATTAGGTATATATGTTAGATACTACTGACGAGTTTCAAGTTGAAAAATAACATGCGTTTGATATTACATTTGTATTATATTTGTTTCATTGAATATTCCTTTAATGAGTATTTTCAGAATGTTGTGTTCAATATAAACTCTTTCAATTATTCACCTAGAATTTCGAGTTAGTAATTTTTAATTAAATTTAGAAATTCGTTTTTTATACTCGAAAACTTCAAGTCATGATGACGATCGAGCAAGCATTATTAGTGGGGAAGGCGATTCACAATAGAGTGGCCAGTTTACATCGTTGTAAACTGTGATTCACTATTCAATCAACGAAATGTATGCTAAGGCATATGTCACACAGAATCACCAATTATAATCGTTAGAATTCGCTAGATTATTTCGGTTATTTCAATAATATTTTTCTAGAAAACCTCACGAATCAAAACACTAAATTGATTTTTCATGGAAATCACTGTTAATTCCCATTTGAGGATTTTTAGTAGCAATGAGTGTCGATGGTTTGAAACGTCACAAAAATATTCAACTTAAGTGAACGTGCAAATACCCGCGTATTTTTAGTTAACATAGCTATTCAAAAATATTGGTTCGTTGTATCATATGCGTTAATATGATTGGTTGAATTCTTTTGAAGAGCATTGTCATTATTATACTATGATAATTCTATAAATTTAGTATTGTATTCTTGGAAATCTCGATGAAATTGAAAGAAGTGATAAGGAGAAATATTTCAAACATTCAAGTATTTGTTTAGGCTTCATCTATGATTATTTTCCTTATGTGATTAAGTACGAACGTTGTGGATTTGTTTATAAGTACAGTTTGGCCCTTCTGTTGTTCTTCAAAAATGAACCGATTGATCGACAGGTGTGACATAGGTTAGATAGCACTGATGAGTTTGAAGTTATGCAAACAAACGCATTTGGTATTGTAGGTGTTTTTCATCTCTTTCAAATTTCTTGATTCTTTTGATTATTTGAACAGTAGAAATGAAATCTATCCTATGCTTTTCGACACAATGAACCTGTAATGAGAAATCAATTCTTTCAGAGTTTATATTTATTTTGAATAATCATCAGTATATTCTGGTGTAAAACTTTCGAAAGCCCTATCTGAAAAAGTCTTTTCTTCGAATGTTATAGTTGTTGATCTGCTGTTTCTGGCTAGAAGTTATGTCCTTGTCTGAAAATGAATCTTGTGGTGGGCGGAAGTCCCACCAATACACTTCATTATATCAGTAATAATTATAATTGGCATTTTTGAATTTCTTGAATTCTGAAGTAAAAAAATTCGGTTATGTAATTAAATATACGGAAACAGTTACGAGCATGTTTTAGCAGCAAGAAGAGTTGATATACATATAATTTTTTTATAACTCTATTTTTCGAAAAAACTTTTGAAAGGTGTCAATTAGTACCATAAAAGGAAAACCAGTTATCACCTTGTAGAAATGAATATTCAGCGAAATTAGACGGTACTGTTTTGTAATATCTATGGAACATGTAGTTAATCTACAAATGCTCATTGTGGTTCAAGCGGTAATTCGAAAAATTACAATCGAGCAATAACCTAATATCTTCACTGCTTAATAAAGATTCTTCTGAAAATCTCTAATCTACCATTATTTGAAAAAGTTTTCTGTGTAAGAAATGTTCGGAGAACAGAATCAAAGATAGATAGGTATAGCTACAATAAAACACCAGGGGCCTGATTCATAAAACAACAAGTTACAAGTTTACTGGCAAATTTTCTACAAGTAGTAAGTTTTTTGACCATTTTACGTGTCATAAAACTACTATTCTAGACTTGTAGATACTAGTGAACATCAATTTCACAGGAACTTTTTGACATTATCCAAGAATTTCGCCATTTTTTCTTGACAAATTCAGAAATACACCTGTAAAAATCAGAAATATCTCAACAAGTCATTTTTGAACTGTAACATTTTTGGAATAGTTCTTGATTTCATTTAGTCGAAGTTTGTGAACGTGTTATGTGGGATTCTTCGTCGAGTGAAGAAGAATACGCTCTGAATCGAAGAGTGAGGGCAAGGCGTAGACGAGCTTTTCGAAAAAGAACGAATTGCCAGTTTCCTACATTATTTGAATTCAATGAGAGGTTTCCAATGCCTTCAATAAAGTTGCAACGTGTTTCAGACAAAATCGGGGGAAGAATGGAAAGCCATTCAGATAGGAACCAAGCTCTTTCTCCAAAATTAAAAATTTGTTGTGCCCTTCATTGGTTAGGGAATGGTGGACAGTACCATGCAATAGGAGACGCGCATGGGATATCAAAGAGTAGCGATTGTAGAGCTCTTCATTCTTTTTTTGTCGCAGTGAATAAGATTTTGTTTAATGAAATAATTAAATGGCCGGAGGACAATGTTGTGAACCGATTTCATGATGTTGCTCACATGCCTTGTGTAGTAGGTTGCCTCAATTCATAGATCGTCACAGTGATCACTCTTTGAATTGTATGTTGTGGCCCAGATCTTCAATTTTACTATATAAATGCATCATGGCCCGGTAGCGCACATGATAGCAGGGATTTAAGAAATTCAAATTTATTCAGGCGAATGGAACAAGGTTGGAGACCTCTTCCAAACTCTATTTCATTAGAAAACTTGGGCTATCCTCTTCTTGTTTGTCTGATCACTCCAACCGTTCGTAATCTTGATGATATTGCCGTAGTAAGGTTCAATAGAGCGCACAAATCTACGCGACGGCGACGGCTTGTTGAAAATTCGTTAGGAGTACTAAAGGCAAAATTTCCTTGCCTTTAGTTCTTAAGACTACAACCATTGTTTGCTGCAGAAGTATTCAAATGCTGTGCTGTTATGTTCAATTTTTCTCGCGACGAAGAAAGATTAATTGATTTTCAAGAGGATCCAGGGTGAATGAAAGTATTGTGGAAAATGAAGAATTATCTTTCCCAGCATCACTCCGTAGAATTGATGAACTTATTTATTATTTTAGATGAAAACAATTAGAAAATTTGTAAATATAATTATGTGTAACATGGATGATAACAAATAACATTGAATGATATTGTTATTTCTGCAACTTGAAATAAAATTGAATTAATTTTCTAAAACTTCAAGCGAGTAGGTGGAATAATTCAAACAGAGCTCTCTCTCTCTAATTTTAATATTTCGAGATTTTTCAAATGTTTCCTCCTCTCCATTATTTCTATGGAGAGTTTCATTTTCTTGCATCGCAAAACTTCTTCATTACTACTACGTCGACTTTTAAATTGGCGCAGTTTGGATTCCGCCCCTTCTTCTGAACCGGTCTTTCGGCGATTATCAATCTTTTTCTGGAAGTGATGAAAACGTTATTCCTTATCTTGTCGAATTATCTGAAAATTTCATAATCTTGGTACTCACCATGGTATTTTTTCTAATAGCCCCAAACTCAATGTTCTTGAATGGATTTTTTTCCACCCATTTATGTACTTCGTCTGCTTTCGTCAGTTTATCTGAGAAAGCTCCCAGCAGTATACTTTTTGAATCTCTAATTAGTTTCAAAATTTGAATTTTTCCCTCCTTGCTTTTGAACATTTTATTCGAATTCATATTATTAACAATGACCGTTTTTAAAAAATTGAGATTTTGGTAACTGAGGTAACATTGAAATTAATTCGTACAGTTGTAGGAACTCTGAGCTGTATTCGGTGAAACACTTGTACATCTTCTATGTTCACTAAAAGTACTTGTACTTGTGAAAATGTAACTTGTTACTTGTTGTTTTATGAAACAGGCCCCTGTTGTAATTTCACTCGAAAAGAAATTATATTTATTCAAGAAATTTGAACTTCAAACATCGAACCTATACAGCGTAAAGAGAAATTCAATAAGAAATTTACTTCACTGCTCTAGCTTTTGCTTTGAAATGTTGCTCATTTCGAACACATCGGAATTTCAGTATCTAAAAACTCTATGACTACAAAAAATTATACAAATTTCAAATTCATCGTTACTCATATAATATTCTGTTCAGTCGATTAGTTTCATTTTTGCTCGATCTTGAAATTCACTTGAGTACGCAATCTCTGGTGCCAACCGCTGAAACATCCATGAACAATTGAAGATTCCATCGTTCTGGTCCCACCATAAATCACTATAAAAATGACCATTTTTCAGCTGAAAATCACTTCTAACAAATTGAGGGTTTTGTCAGTTTGCCGCTCTCTATTGTTAACCTTTTTAGTGTTGACTTTTGAGCATCGTCGGAAGGAGTCAGGTCAAGTGGTCCACTTAACGAATTTAATTTTTCACAAGAGATTAGTTTTGGTGCTTAACTTGTTGGGTGAATTTAATGTTGCTTGAAATTCTCTATCTCGAGATCGTGAATGCAGGTGATTTCTTCGATATTCCCACGAATATTCGTTCTCATGGTTAAGAAATATCAGAAGTGTTTGAACATGATTCTCAGTATCTCTTTCAAAAAAGCTCTGAATTACAGAATTTATCACGATAATATCAACCGATTTTCAGTTGTTTGTATGTCGTATCATGTGTTTCTGAATAATGAGTTTTTAATTTACCTAACAGATTATTCGATTATTCAGAGAATTCAAAAATAACTATTGAGGAAATTGAGGAAGCTGAGTCAAAATAACCTATTTTTAACATCCGAAATGAATAATAGATTGAAGATCAAGAATCGGAATGAATCTGATTTATTTTCAAGAAATGTCCAAAACTTCGGAAACCTCCAGACTATTAAGTTTGAATTCAAACATCGGATCGGCTGTAACTCCTCCTACCTACTAGGCAGAAGATTTTCCGTTGATCATGACAGAATTTTCACATACCGTACGATGACGTATTAGTGTCACTGAGATGAAATAAAAATTTGTCAATTGACAGATTTAATCTGGCAATTCAACTGGTTGACGTGTATGGGGTCTGTGAAGTTAGCGAAAAGTCAGAAGCACTGATTCTTAACCTTAAGTTCGATATTCAGTGCCTACTTAGGGCCTTTCAGGACCTCACGAACCTACGTGTTGTTACTCCTTCGTTAGTGCTAACTTCACGCTCAACACTAACATTTTTGATTGGCTATGAAATGAGAACACCAATATTTAGTGCCTAATTAGTGCTTTTGAAACTAAAGGAAATAAAAATTAACCATTTTCATGAAGTATTGGAGATTATTTACTTTGGTGTGGATTTCACATATTCGAATTTCGTGAAAATAAATTTAAAATTCCAATTTTCAATTGAATATGAAAGCATTATGAAACACTAAGGGTTCTAAAAAAAGATAATCGTACATTCTCGTAGGCAAAGACAAAGAGAAAAGATTACGTTTAATCAAACTTGAGTATTGCTGAATTTTCAGATTAAATCTGTCAAGTGACAGGTAAGAAAGTGTCAATTTACATATTGAAAGTGCCAATTGACAGATTAAAAGTGTAAATTGATAGAAAAAGTCTGTTAATTGACATATTTTTATTTCATCGCAATGACACTAATACGCCGTCGTAATACCGAAACCGTAGACGATACAAACAATAAAATTGATCTATCTACAAAATATCAGTCGTAAGTCTATGAGAGAACAACATAATTTGCTTTTCATTCAAATTTTCAAACAGCGAACTGCAGATTTTTGCTCCTATCAGCCCGAACACAATTATAATTAATGAAAAATAACACATCTTCAGGATGGGTTCAATGCTGAAAATCCTTACTTTATACCTGAAGAATGAAATTGCATCGGTGAAGCGCAAAAGCCAATATAAATCGTTTGATTTTTTTGGATTATGATTTTTCTGTTGAAACTCACGGGGAACTTTGAATCTAGTAATACCTATTATATCAGCATACAAAAAATGATGGTCAGAATGAATCTCTTATCAAATAATATCGACTTATCGACGAATCTGCTGATTTGTTGATATAAACACCTTTAAATAATAATATTGAACTGATTTGACACGTAATATGAAATTCTGAAATATCTGACATATGGTGTTCATCTAAGTATGACTAAACCTCGTAAATACCCTTGAAAAAAAACAACTACAATATTAATTTTCCTGCAGTGTTCACGCTCATGTTTGATTGAACCATAACCTTTCACTCATTGACCGTCACGGGTTAAAACCAATATTTTTTCGAGACTACGTGTTATTGTTTCATTTCAACTTTAAACTGGTGTATCTTCATATAATGAGGCTTGAAAAATATCATTTTTGCAGGGTAGCTCTAAGAATTGAAAAGGAAAATCGAATTCATAAATTAACATAATGAATATCGATTTCCCCTTTTGAACAAGAGAACCAAAGTTTCTGACATTACGCTCTTGGACTTTCTTAACATTTTTGAAGTAGTTTGACGAACAACTGAGCCATAACAAACATTTCATGTATTTCAAATTATCATACATGAAGAATGAAATTGCATCGGTGACCGCAGAAGTAAATATAAATAAAGTTTCATGTTTTTGGATGATGATTTTTCTATTCAAACTTCCATCAGTTAACTATAAATCTATCATGAGCTATTATTGGCAAATTTTGGCGAGGTGTGGTTACAGCTTACCATAGTCACATAGTTACGTGAGTGGACAGAAAATATGTGTATTAATTGTCAACTACACGTAACTATGTAACTATCATAATCTGTGGTTACATCGCCAAAATTCGCCTTATATCAACATAGAAAAAATGATGGTTAGAATAAGGCTCCTCAGTTTGGTCTACATTTATCAAAAAACAGCCTCAACTCCATAAGATATTTATATCGTCCTTCTGTACGTAGTCGAATTGGTTTGCTTCTTTTTCTATTAATTTGGAATAATTTGGTCTATACAGGGTGTTTCATTATAAACTGGACAAACATTATATTTTCGTGTAAAGGACATCGGGAGAATCATTTTTGCACTATACAATATATTCCGTTTTCGAAGCATAAGCGAGATACAGGGTGTCAAACGTCATTTTTGAGCAAGATACTTATGAGTGTGGTCAGTTATGTATAACACTTAAAGTAACGTTTTTTGGTCACATCTCAGTATTTTTGGGTCCTCTATTCAGAAAAGTTGACGAACTCCAAAAAAAAATTCACAAAATGGCGGAAGACCGGCAATGTTCCAAATTTTTTTATAACGGTTGTCAAATTGACTATTATTTTCTGAATGAACACATATTTCTAAGAATTTCTGTGAAAAATTTTTTTCAAAAATCGAACACAATTTTTTTTTACATGTCTACAGCGATGAAAAAAATTCACTCGAAATGGATGAAATTTTGTACAATTGTACTCCTTGAATTATCAATCACGATTATGAAAACAGAATTGTGAAATATCGAACGGTTTCGTTACTACAGTCATTCAAATGTATCGTTCAGACCTGAAATTTTGAAAACAAAAATTTTTTTGAGTTCTAGAGTCAAAATAAGTAAATTATTGGCATGTCTAAACATTCTAGATGAATTTATAAAAACAAATTCAGTGTGTAGTAGGGACTCGAACCGACGTAGGTATTAAATAGGAAAATGGCATAGTTCTAGGGATAATAATATTCATTGCCAGGCAACGGTAGTTCGTAGTTCATAGAGTTTGACTACTGGCTAAATTATATTCTCTGAAATTCAAATACCAGTCAAACTCTATGAACTACGAAATACCGTTGCCTGGCAACGATTATTATTATCCTTAGAACAGTGCCATTTCCCTATTTAATATCTACATCGGTTCGAGTCCCAACGAAGTTTCACTGAATTTTTTTTTATAAATTCATCTAGAATGTTTAGACATGCCAATTATTTACTTACTTTGACTCTAGAACTCAAAAGAATTTTTTTTCATTATTTCAGAGGTTCGAACGAAACATTTGAATGACTGTAGTAACGAAACCGTTCGATATTTCACAATTCTGTTTTCATATTCGTGATTGATAATTCAAGAAGTACAATTTTACAAAATTTCATCCATTTCGAGTGAAATTTTTTCATCGCTGTAGACATGTAAAAAAAAATTTGTTGTCGATTTTTGAAAAAACTTTTTCACAGAAATTCTTAGAAAACTGTGTTCATTCAGAAAATAAAAGTCAATTTGACAACCACAAAAAAATAGGGACATTGCAGGTCTTCCGCCATTTTCTAAATTTTTTTTGGAGTTCGTCAACTTTTCTGAATAAAGGACCGAAAAATACTGAGATTTGACTAAAAACCGTTACTTTAAGTGTTATACATAACTGACCACACTCGTAAGAATCTTGCTCAAAAATGACGTTTGACACCCTCTATCTCGCTTATGCTTCGAAAACGGGATATATTGTATAAAGCAAAAATGATTCTCCCAATGTCCTCTACACGAAAATATATGTTTCTCCAGTTTATGATGAAACACCCTGTATATGCTAGTCAAAAAAAAAACGTACTATGTACTGAGTGTTATCCATAAAAAAGAATCGGTTAGAATCATCTTCGCCAATTTAACACAAATGAAATTTCCCTGAGTATAACGCGCCAAATTACGCCATCGAGGAGCGAATAACTTCTAGTGCTACTCTGAATGAAAAACTACTTACACGCCCGGAAAATGGCCGTTCGAAACGAGTTTTCTCGCAATTCTCTCCGGTTTTCACCGCTTTCTTCTACTTGATGAAAAGCCGCCGCCTCTTTATTCGTTCAACGGAATTCCTCTAGGAAAAACTCCCCGTGCAGAAATGAAATTGGAGGAATATTGGATTGCTCTGAATTTGAATATAAAGTGGAACTTGTAATAAAAAGGAGGGGGGTTCGAGTGGGCTATTCGCTGCACAGCGTTGAGACATTTTTCCCGCTCCTTGAGCTTATTATGAACGAAAGAAGTCATAAAGGGAATGGTTATTTGATATAAAATGTAGTTTTCGCTTCTAAATGATCACTGGGTGAATTCGTTTAGCATTTTTCGATTTCGTTTTAGCTGTATTGCCTGCTGAGGAAGCAATCGACTTCGAGCCTTATCTGCATATAGTTTCGTTCGTTTTGCGCCGCTAAAATTTAAATTGAAGAATAAAACTCAGGAGTTTTCTGTTATCAATTGCACATGTTTCGAATATTTGTATAAATATCGGTAATGCATTGATGAATGGATTCACCGAAAGTATTTGTTTTTACGGCTTTTTCTGGATTCTTCCAATAAATTTCAATCATTATTTGGGAATAATAATTAAAATCTTTCCTACAATTAGTTGCAAATTGGGCCGCCATTTGAAGGTAGGTGTCATCAGTATATGCAAATTCGAATCTCCATTTCTTTCAATGATTACAATTAAGCAACATCATTTTGGCGTTTTTAGACATTTCTCAACGGCCGTCCGAAGAATCAAATCCGAAATAGAACATAAAACAAATTTAAAGAGTTCAACTCATCCAAGCGATTGTTCTACACATCTTTTTCCAACGTAGGTACCTACTCCCCAAATTTCAGGAGAATAAATTTTTTAATTTCTAATTTTTGATTATTCAACCGGAATGGACCTCATGAGCATCTGGATTATCTCTCGACAAATTTGTTCCGAAACAAATCTACTATTCAGCTGTTGTTTTCCTTCTTTTCCATGAAATCGGCCCAAAGTGTGCACGGCACTTCTAAATATTAATGTTGACTGTTCAGTTAAATCGGATACAAATTTGTAGGTATCTTGAAAATATTTGGAAATATACAGGGTATTTTCTGTAGATTCCTCACACCTGCAGCCATCCAAAAATATCCACTTATCTAATGCGATTTTTTGTAGTTTTCGAGTTATAATTTTTTTGTATTTTGCCTGCCAAGTTTGAAAATTCTTATTTTTTTATGCAGTAGGTATTTGGCAGTTTTTTCAGCCTGATCGTCTTGAATATTGTTTCAATAAAATAATTATTGTTTCGTGAAATTACTAATACGAAAGAGCCTTGAAAGCTATATTGAACTTCAGTTTTCAGTAGGATGTACACAAACGTTCAGTTTTAGTTTAGAATTAGAAATACAAAAATGAGTTTTTTTTAGCTATTCCTTGCAATCGGCCTTCGAAGGCGGATAGGCTTAAAATAATTGAAACCCGATAATAGTTATTTAATAAACTTGTTTATTAATAATAGCGATTAATGGTTAAGATAATTGTAATTGTTCGGGACCATTGATTGCTAGGTTAATAAACCAGTTAATAACAAGATTTTTCTGTCGATCGCATCATGAATTGACAAATAAATTCTTGATTGAAAAATCATTTTTTTTGTCTTCATAACATGAGTAAATTTGACAAAGGTAATATAAATTTCTATGTTCACTTCACAGTATTTATATTTATGCTGACTGAACAATGCGCAAATTCATTGACGAAATCTTTGATATACATATAACTTTCAGAATAATTCATATTCATTTCATGGTTCACAATTTCCGATAATGAATGTGTGGAACAGATAGAAGCTGAAGTGTTGATTACTTTAGAGCGACTATCATTGGATAAAAATTTTTTCTGTAGTTTCAACTCTATTTTGAATCGAGTTTTCAATAAACGCTTCTGCCATAGAAGTGGATTTCCATCTACCAAGTCGTCTCATCGCTAAAATATCTGATCCACTGTCAGAAAGAATTGCCAGAAGTCAGAACTGGCAGAAGAACGCCTAAAACAGTGTCCTGTATACCGATTTGGTTGAGAAATTTCGGAATAGTAGATGGTAATCTGTAAACTGTACCTATTCATTCCTAATGGTTGTACTGAGTATTAAAAGTTCATATAATGAAGGAAAAACTTTTCGTGTGGAGTGGGGGCTGGTCTCAAGGATATATGTTTTGATTAAATTCAAAATTGTGTGCTCATCTTTATCCACCACAACGAATATTCTGTTATAAAAGGTTTTGGATTAATTCCCTGTAAGTAACCAAAAATTTGAATCCCATAATATCTTGTTCATCATTTCTGTACAACTCATAAAATTCATCTTTTCTCGATGCACCCGCTACCCCGCATATAAAATATTGATGTTTTTTATGTGATGAACGAAATAGGCAACGAAATTGAAACCTTTTTAAGCTTTGTCGATTATGTTTTCAAGTTGGAGGAAGTGATTTTGAAAATTTATTGTATGGATTAATTTTTCAGTATTATGTGCCATCAGGCGCGGATCCAGGCCCGACTTTTGCCGGGGGAAGTTTTAGATATTCAAAAACCAAAAGGTACTGGTATTTTATTCAATGCTAAATTGACTAAATTGAGCAGCCCCAAATCAAAGCTGCATTCAGAAAATTGAGTCAAATTGAATTTTTGCCATCCTGTAATTATTTTACCCTTAGTATGTCAGCAAAATTTCAGGTGGTCGAGGGCCATTTGGAGTGGGAACGTTCCCTCAATTCCCTCTCCCCTGGATCCGCGCCTGTGTGGCATTTATTTCTTATTTCGGTCATTTTACAACTAGCAATTAGCAATTCAGACAAATGTTTACATTTCCCATAATTGGTGAGACCAAAATGAAGGTAAAAATAATACGAGTTACAGGACACAGGAATTTTAATTAAAATCATATTTTATATTTAAGTTACCATTTACATGAAAGAAACAAAAACTATTTTGGGTATATTGAAGTGATTTCAGAAAACTGAATATTTTTCTCAAACCAACATTCAGGGAGATCATTTTGAAACAAAAACTGCAGAATACCTACTGCATAAGAAGATATCATGAAGAATCCTAGAATACCTTGGGTTTTCTCTGAATTCATAACGACTAGAAGCCAAAGAAAATCTGCTGTCAGCAGATTCTCTGGATAACATAACTACAGATTCTTCGGATAATATGCATGAATAGTCGGGGAGATGAGTTTTATTTTTTGATTTCATCGAATAATATTGTATTAAACATATTTTCTTTGTGATTACGTTCAATTGATTCATTTGAACATTGAATAACTGTATTTTTATATGATCAGCCTTGATAAAGTAGAGAATGGGTCTGAAACGTCGATGAAATAGTTATATTTGCTTTTATTTTGTCCAGCTAACTTTAAATTTTATAGTTATATTATATATTTTTGCAGAACAATACGTTCCCAGTCAGATGTTCGAAAGTATCTTATAGTTCTCAAACGATTTACTTAAAACCTCTCAAAAAAGATGTGAGCATTTCAAGAGGGCAAGATATCCACGATAATCCAACAATTCCCATAATTTTTCGAACTCAACGAATAGTCTTGTGTCATGGACACAGATTCCATATAGCTGAATATCTCTCCCAGTCAAACTGTGCAGCGACCTATTCCCTTGTTTGTAACACCTGGAATGCTACTGGATTTCGATACTATCAGTGATGAATGTTATCGTCGAAATACACAACGTACAATGAATTGAGAAATCAACATTTTAACCAGAATCATTCACCTTAGTCTTATTTATTGTGACCCCTGAGGATTTTACTTGTCTCATATTAAAATAACACAGCGGAAACAATAAAATCCGAAGCATTTAAAGTGTTCTATTGTTACAAAAACCACAAATAGTTTTATCAGAGAGAATGTGGCGATCGCAGGTACTAATAAATAAACTAAACGAAGTGGAAATGAAACGGTGTGACCTTTACCAGAAACTGTATAGAGTTGAAGTGCGTTTCTCGGACTGGTAATATACAGGGTGTTTCATCATAAACTGGACAATCGAATATAGCATCTAGAAGTAGAACACATGGGCAAAATCATAAGCATAAGCGAAATGTGTGCATGTTAAAGGTAAATTTTGAGAAATATTTTATTGACTGGAAACAGTTGTTATGTGAGTAGGTATCATATGAAAAAAATTTTTCTGGTCACATCTCATTATTTGAAAAAGCGGAAAAACTGAAAAGTTCTTCATTTGATATACACTAAGGTACAAGGAATTTTGAGAATTTCCGTGGAAAAATAATTCGCTAATCGTTCACAGGAATGTTTAGGTATTCTTTTAAGTGTAGTTCAGCAGAACATTCAGAAATAATGAAAAAATATGAGTTTTTTGAATTACTATTGAAGTATCGAGTCCACTTTTCTGGTACCAATTTTCAACTGACATTTTTTCAAATAACTGAAAAATCTGAAATTGTTGAATCTCAATTGTTTTTAATGATTACTGGATCAACCTCCCACTGTACAACACATCAGACTTTCGTTGATTATATAGAGAACAAAAATATAGAACGAAAATTTTAAACTTAAAGCCTTGAAATTACTGTTATTTCTCAGCTACCAGACGAAATTTGTCACCGAATGATGTGTGAAGTGAGGTGTGATCCGATATTGTATGTATTTTTTCTTTGTTTTTACATATCCACCATTTACTACTTGGTTAAAAATGAACGAACTTGTGCCCGAAGTGGCGTAGGCACACAGTATCTGGTAAAAATGGATTGATTATTCTCTCATACTCATACATGCAGAAGAGCCAACTGAATCTTTTATTCCATTAATTAGGAATTGAAACACAACAAAGATAATTTTATATTTTGTAACCGATACTGTTACTTACAAATGTGGTTGAATTGTTTTCTCTCTTCTATTGGATGAAATCAACGACTCTGACTTTCAAATGGCGCAGGTCTTCACAGAACACACCATGTCTCCTAACTCACAAGAGTTGATAGAAAAAAACACTCAATTAAAAACTAAGAGTAGTCAACAACAATTTAAGAAAAGCCCCGTGCTGGTGCTTTTGAGCGCTCGTTCATTGGTGGAGCAATAAGGCTATCACCTCAAAATTTTGTATAGGACTTGAGATGGATACTAATATATGAATGTGAAATCTTAGCACGATCAGAGTTATATTCTGGAAATTATTCAAAAAATGAAACATCTAAAACTCAATAGTCAAAAAGATAAAAAATCTATGGTTCTATTTTCACAATCCTGTTAAAATTTGCATGATCGTTAACTCCGTCAATTCACATCCTCTAACTCGATTTCATTTCAATCCAAAGGTATTTGATGGCAATATTAGAATATTTTTTATATAACGATACACTTTTCTATGGTTGTGTAAACGCAACTCCCACAAACTTTTCTCTAATGCTGTTAATTGGCATTGAACATTTAACTGCAAAATTTTAGCTCGATCGAATCGACAAACTCGGAATTATTCGAAAAATTGATAATGTGGAAAAAATTCTATGTTTTTGATGACGCGATCCTCTTGAAATTTTGCATAAACATTCAATATATCAATCTTCATTCACAAAATGAATTTCACTTGAATCGGATATCTAGTTATTGAAATATGAAGTTTTTTCTCTTCAATATTCCAATTGAATTTTCATGATTCTGTTTATGTTATGGCCACAAAATGTTGCAAGAGGCTTATATACAGGGTCTCTATAAATGATTGTAACAGTGCAGTTGGCTTTGGATTATGCAAACCACAGAATTCTGTGATCATGCTATGCTCTGATTGGTTATACATTGGTATTCTGCAATCCAAAGCCAACTGCGCTGTTACAATCATTTATGAAGACCCTGTACATATAATGAGCATCTTGCATGTGGCCGCAAAATTTCATTTCGATTGCTCTCGTTTTGTATGAGATATTGAGGAACAAAAATTTTGAATGACCATATTTTATGGCCGAACATAACCTCGAAATTTGAGAGCTCACTCTGAAAATCTCTTGGAAAATCCTTTCGGAAGTTATCGTGGCTAACGGACGGACGGACGGCCCCACGAACAGAATTGAATTTGACCAGGGATTCGTCATCAGGGGGTCGAACCCTATCGTTTGAGATCATTTTAGGCTCAAAATACTAAAGTTACAGACATTTGGGAAAACGAGATAGCACTCATTCAAGTAGAACAATCGCTTGCAAATCGAATCATAAAATAAAATTAATATCAAATTTCAATATCGAAAATATTTCTTGATAAGCGTTGATGAGCGATTGGTTTATTATTATCATCAATGAAGGCCATGTTGCCGAATGATCCTTCTGTTGTCTTACAAGATGAACAACACCAACAATACGTTCCGTTTGAAATATGCGAAGAAACATTCTAGGCGCATAGGACATATGTCAATCCCACATGTTTATGTCCTTACCTGTCCCATCCAACAGCTTTCGGAACCTTTAAACTCATGATTAACCGCATCAACTTGATTTGTTTACCCCCGAGATTTACAGGGACTTATGCTTGTCGGATATATTCAAACATCCTGTACAAATACAGGTGTGGGCGGCGCCTTAAAAAATTAACACATGTCTCCACTAACGCCATGGTGCCACTTTAACCTCTGAATTGGTTTCAAGGAGGTATTTAGACCGCAGAAAAAATCTGGAGGTAATTGTAGGATGGAGCTCCTTGGGATTTTCAGAAAACTGACTTCGTCCATGCTCGAACTTTAGGAATTTGATGTTTAATTACAATCGATCGGAAATAAAATACAGATAATATAATCAGTCCGTAGATTTTGAAAGTAAGAAAAATTTCACAAACCCTGTCTAATTTTGAATTTAAGATAAGAGTACCTAATATACCCGTCCGAAGGTAGTAAAGTAATAAAGGATTTCCTTTACAATTCATATTTACCTTGGAAGTTTACTAATCCGATTGAAAATAATGTTAAATTTTTAAAAAAAAAATTGAAGAAAACTTTTTCACTATATTTCCAGGTTTATTTCCTTAGAAGAGTACTACCAATTCATGATCTTTATAGTTAAAAGTCTGCTGTGATATCTGTTGAGAAATAATTACAGATAGTTTTTCGTACATACAAAGCTATCATAACAGCACCATCAGTTGGGGTAGGTACTCGAGGAATTTTTTCTATGTTCCCCTTAAATAAAAAATTAATTTGCAAATTCGTGTTTTCCTGATTGCCTGTTACTAGAATAGTACCTACCTACAAAATTTTTTTAGTATTTTTGTCGACTACGTTGAGGGGCGTCGTAAAACAATAGCCAAGGCCCAAGGGAGTCACAGCACTAATAAGTTTGGGAACCCCTGGATTAGATGCTCTTGGTCAACACAATCGGACGTGTTAGTTAGGCTTTGTGCACATGGGCAAAGTACTCGTGAAGCAGAGTTTACTTTCAATCTTGGCGTTTCATCGCTTGTCAGGGTGGTAGTGCATATGTGAACTATACCAAATCAAATCGAGATTCGAAACTATACTCTGTGAATATTACACATTAACAAACTGATTCTATTGTGGTGGTCTCTCAAGAGATGAAACGTAAAGAATTTTAAATTCATAAAAGAAAAATTTTTACTTCGTAACTTGACGCAAGATAGGACCACCGATAGCTCTATTGATATATAGACCAGGGCCGAAACCTTAAAAATGGTAAAAATGAAAAAAATCGCAGTAGAATGAAACCCATTAGAAAAGAAGGGGAATATGATCAAAATGAAAGGAAAATAAATTACGGTCGATCTGAGTTCGGGAAGTGGGAGGGGTGAGTTTTTAAGGTGAAAAATGGTTTTCCTTGATTTCCGGCAAAACTACAAGTCCTATGGAAAAATTAAATGGCAAAGTTGTAGGTATGAAAAGATCTACAACTTTTGTATCGACAATTTTTCACATAACCTCAAAATTTAGGTGAAAAATTCAAAAAACCAAGTTTTTGGTTTTTATTTATATCTTTTTCAAAAAAATTTTTTTTTTCACGAATTTTGTGAAACTTACCTTATTATGTCCCAAATACACTGTAATTTATTGATTTAAATATTCATGTTTTCGTCTTATTTTTACTTATTATCAAAAAAGCACCCCAATTTTCAATCGAAAATTCTGACGTCAAAATATCAGCTTTTTTCAAAAGTTTAAAGATTTTTCTTCTTCACTGAATATCTACTTTCTGATGGTGTGAAAAAATATACATTACTATAAGGAGTGTTCTCAGAATCAACGATTTATGAAACCCACCATTAGAGTAACTCAGTCCCCACTTCTCTATGAAATACTTACAATGGTTAAAAACTAACCAAAAGTCACTCAGGTATATGAATTATCTCAAAACAGCAATAAATAGTCATCTAAAAATATATTTAAACAAGATTCTACAGCTTTTTTCAAAATATTGTAGATGTCTTATTAAATATTAACTTTATTAACTTATTTTTTGTTTATTATAGAAGTATATTTCAATTTGTAATTTTTTCGTTTAGAATGAAACAGGAAATCTTACGTTTTTTGAGTAATTAAAGAGTAAATTTTAATAAAACCCTCAATTGTACATAATGATAAAAAAATTTCGAATTTGGGTTTTTTTCAACTTTTTTGCATTTTCTGAGAAATTTCTAGTAATGTAATTTTTTCACACATCAGAAAGTAGATATTTCAATGAAGAAATCATTATGTACAATTTTGAGGTAGTTATTAAAATTTACTCTTTAATTACTCAAAAAACGTAAGATTTCCTCTTTCATTCAAAAACGAAAAAATTACAAATTGAAATATACTTCTATAATTACAAAAAATAAGTTAATAAAGTTAATATTTAATAAGACATCTACAATATTTGAAAAAGGTTAGAATCTTGTTTAAATAATATTTTTAGATGACTATTTATTGCTGTTTTGAGATAATTCATATACCTGAGTGACTTGGTTTAGTTTTTAACCCATTGTGAGTTATTTCATAGAGAAGTGGAGACTGAGTTACTCTAATGGTGGGTTTCATAAATCGTTGATTCTGAGAACACTCCTTATAGTAATGTATATTTTTTTCATACCATCAGAAAGTAGATATTTCAATGAAGAAAAAGCCTTTAAACTTTTTGAAAAAAGCTGATATTTTGACGTCAGAATTTTCGATTGAAAATTGGGGTGCTTTTTTGATATTAAGTAAAAATAAGACGAAAACATAACTATTTTGAATCAAATAAATTACAGTGTATTTGGGACATAATAAGGTAAGTTTTCAAAAAATTTCGTAAAAAAAAGTTTTTTTTGAAAAAGATATAAAAAAAAACCAAAAACTTGGTTTTTTGAATTTTTCACCTAATTTTGAGGTTATGTGAAAAATTGTCGATACAAAAGTTGTAGATCTTTTCATTACCTACAACTTTGCCATTTAATTTTTTCCATAGGACTTGTAGTTTTGCCGGAAATCAAGAAAAAACCATTTTTCACCCTTAAAAACACACCCCCTCCCACTTCCCGGACTCGGATCGACCGTAATTTTTTTTTCTTTCATTTGATCATATTCCCCTCCTTTTCCAATGGGTTTCATCCTACTGCAATTTTTTTTTGTTTCAAAAATTATCGACCCTGGTCTAATAGTCCTAGGCTAGAGTATCCGAAAGCTATTTGCGGTTATGTGCATGCTTCCATATGGCGTAGTTTATGCCTGGCAGCCCGCTTGAATTGCTGCGTCTGGATTTCTCTGCAGCCTCTGTGCACCGGGCAGTAGATGGATCCGGAAAACATCCCCACAGCTACTCTTTTCTTCCTCATCGGAGAGCATCAAAATTTGTATAGAAGGATAAAAAGTTTTCTCGAATATTATTGCAAAGAAACTCAACAAAACCACTGGTTTAAAGCGTCCTGATGGTCTCAAACGATAGTGTGCGAATCCCTGATGAAGAATTCGTGGTCAAATTCATTGGCCCTATGGCCGTTAGCACGATAACTTTCGAAGGAATTGTCCTAGAGACTTAAAATTTCCAAGGTGAGTTTGGTTCCCAAATGCCTAGGTTAAGTTCGTTAACCAGCCATATAGTACAGGAAGTTCCATATAATATAGCCATTCAAAATTTTTGTTTAATATCTCAGACAAAACGGAACTTATCGAAAATTAATTATGCGGTCACATGCAAGATGTTCATAGTAATCCTCATGCAGAATTTTGTGGCTATAGTATTCACAGAACCATAGAAAACTCAATTGAAATTTTGAAAAGAAGAAACTTCATATTTCCATAACAAGACATCCGATTCGAGTGAAATTCATTTTGTGAATGTGAAGATTGATATACTGAACGTTCGTACGAAATTTCGAGAAGATCGGATTATCTGAACCCTAGAAAATACAATAGGAATATTGAAAATAAAAATCTCTATTTTTCCATAAGAAGATATCTGATTCGTGTGAAATTTATCTGGTGTATGAAGATTGATTAAGTGAACGTTCCTGCAAAACTTCAAGAGAATCGCATATTCAGAACCACAAAGTTTTTACATATTTCAGTTTTTGAATAATTCACAGAATATTATTCCGATAGTGTTGAGATTTTTCATTCATATATGTGGTATCAATGTTAAGTCCTATACAAAATTTTGATAATATAGCTTCATTGCTCCACCAGCGAATGAGCGCCTAAAAACACCTGCTCAGGGCTTTCTTAAAATATTTTATATGAAATTACAATAATTTTATGAATGGTCGATCGAAAAGCTTTCGTTAGTAAAGAGTCGATCTTGGGCCTCTAGTTTACACGGGCAGCTCTTTTTTATTACTTATTTTCAGTGATCTACTTTACCAATGTTCAAGCCGTCCCCACCAATGTGGGGTACATTGAAGTTATATTGGTGTGGAAGCGATATCATAGTTTTATTCTGAAACTGAAGTTCGTTTCTTTGTATTGAATATAACCAGTGGCATTAGCAGAATATAAAGAAACTCACCGCTATAGTGAAGTATTATTTTAAGTTTTTTTTCGTTTTAATACTATAATCATTTGGATATCTGTATGATAGAATCATGCAAAATGCATAATCGTTGTTCGAAATCAACTGCATCTTGATTTGCAGCCATTTGTTTGATAATCAGATATCACATTAGTGTGAATTGAATAAATTATTTCCTTTTGACCTTCATCATGACAGTCAAAATCGAATATCAATTGGTTATCAAATTCTCCAAAATTAGAATTTATCAGTCGACATAAACTTTTGAAAAAGAATGAGTAATTACAGTAAATACTTAACGAGCGGCCAATTAGAGGTAACGTTAAACTCTCACCATTTTCATATAATTATTGAATAATTGTCCTTACCTATGTGGTAAGTGCTTTTTTTCTGAGGCATTGAAATAGTATTAATATAACCATAGGTGATAGTAATTGAAATGGACGCACACAAAACTTTTTCTATTTGTTGCTTTATTGTTGGCGATTCTGCGAAATTGTGAATAGCCTGCATAAGAATTTCAAAATTGACGAGTTTCATTTCTGATCCTACTGATAGCCAGGGACCGAAATTTAACTGATGTTCGATCTTTGAACATTGCGTTTTGAAAGTTGTTCTGTTCCTACTGACAGCCAGAGGCCGAAATTTAACAGATGTTCGATCTCTGAACGTTGCGTTTTGAAAATTGTTTATGTTACTGTTCTATGTTTCATATAAATAGAATTTAAAAGGTTGTTAGAATTTAATATAACGCGATAAGCATCAGCAAAAGTAATTTCACGGCATGATATCCAAAGATGTCATGAAGATAAGATTTGTGGAACAGATTCCACAAACAGGGTTGAGTGAACAACACAAGTCGCTTTGGTATTAAGTTTTTGAGCTATAAGGTGCAGATTTTGAAAAACAGTATAATAATATAAATATAAAATACACACTGAAGTACTCCGTTTTAATTATTTAATATATTTGGTGTGCACAACCATTATTCAAACATTTCTACGTATATTGATTGTTCTGCATGTTAAGTTGTAAATTTTGTGTATTGACTCTTCCGCATGCCGCTGTGGTTTTACTCCTGGACGGGGAACCCTGATGATGACAATTATTATGTCGAAAGCGCTTGGTTCTTGACTGAATATTAAAAATACACACTGAAGTACTCCGTTTTAATTATTTAATATATTTGGTGTGCACAACCATTATTCAAACATTTCTACGTATATTGATTGTTCTGCATGTTAAGTTTGTAAATTTTGTGTATTGACTCTTCCGCATGCCGCCTGTGGTTTTACTCCTGGACGGGGAACCCTGATGATGACAATTATTATGTCGAAAGCGCTTGGTTCTTGACTGAATATTAAAAATACACTGAAGTACTCCGTTTTAATTATTTAATATATTTGTGTGCACAACCATTATTCAAACATTTCTACGTATATTGATTGTTCTGCATGTTAAGTTTGTAAATTTTGTGTATTGACTCTTCCGCATGCCGCCTGTGGTTTTACTCCTGGACGGGGAACCCTGATGATGACAATATTATGTCGAAAGCGCTTGGTTCTTGACTGAATATTAAAAATACACACTGAAGTACTCCGTTTTAATTATTTAATATATTTGGTGTGCACAACCATTATTCAAACATTTCTACGTATATTGATTGTTCTGCATGTTAAGTTTGTAAATTTTGTGTATTGACTCTTCCGCATGCCGCCTGTGGTTTTACTCCTGGACGGGGAACCCTGATGATGACAATTATTATGTCGAAAGCGCTTGGTTCTTGACTGAATATTAAAAATACACACTGAAGTACTCCGTTTTAATTATTTAATAATATAAATGCCCTCAACTTTCACAATATCTTAAAACAAACACTTCTGGCACTATTTTCTATCTAGAGATGTGATCGGCATTTCTGTAGCTCTTAAATTGGTTGATCAATAAATGAAATACCGTAAAACGGGGATACTTTGTGACAGTTTTTGAGGTTTTCACATATTTTTAAACACTTCTTGAGCAGATTTAAAGTGGAAAAAATACACAGTAAATATCTGTCCTTTCGGTACACAATGAGAATATAATATAGTTGAAAAAATTATTTTGATATAGTCTTTTTCGAATTTGAAATTATCACAATTTTACCCCGTGCTTCGGGGTAACATTGTGGCAAAGCATTATTCGAATCAGAGCACAATAATACCCCTGCCTTTTGAGTATAAAATTACTAAAAATTATGTGCTCATATTTTTTGGATAAAAAAACAAGAATTAACTTCTACTTTCATTGAAAACAAAATTATATTCTGAACAAGAACGAAAACATGTAATGGGCTGAAATAAGAGTTAATATTAAGATTGAATGAGAGTAGGCATAAAACTACACACTCACAAATTTTACAAACTGCAAAATTTTCCTGGGATTACAAAATTTCTAAGTGATCAGGTAAGCCTTGTAATGAAAATTTCTCCCTTTTTTCTCTTTTCCTTCAAAATTTGTTTTAGTTATTGCCAGTAGTCAATCAAGCAAAAATCCCCAACTTGTGGCAAAATGGAATTCTTTATTATTAGTTGCTCTTAAAAAGCTTATACTGCTTTTAAATTTTCTGCAGCCTTTTTTTAAATATCTTGTACCAGCTTTTTCAGCAACATGGGATTTCTGTAAGCTCTTGCTCCCAAGCGTCTCTTATATGTTTGAGGCATTCTGGCAAGATTTTGGTCGCAGTCTACATGCAAAAAATTCAAAAAAATCATATGTAATT
The DNA here is from genome assembly GCA_013421045.1 of Propylea japonica. Lineage (NCBI taxonomy): Eukaryota > Metazoa > Arthropoda > Insecta > Coleoptera > Coccinellidae > Propylea > Propylea japonica. The sequence continues at coordinate 26,608,859 of CM024243.1, read as the reverse complement.
ATTTGAAAACGTAGTGACATGTCACAATGTTACCCCATGCTGCGAACTTTTTTTTGTTTTCTTCGAAAAAAAGATATTAAAATCAATGATTCTTGACTATAATTTCGAACATAATATGATAACTACAGGAGCAAATGAACCTATTTACGATTTTAACTGACAATATTTCAGATTTGGCTGTGCAGACGAAAGTTTCCGGCTTTTGAAAAAATCGACAGAATCGGTATGCTCTTCTCATGGCAGTCTACAAGTTACTAGAGAGACCTACCACACTTATGAAGATATATTTGATTGGGCTGAGATATGTGCTATCGCACGGCGACAAAAAAAATTCTCTATGCGCGCGAAACTTGGAAAATATTGGTAGTTTGTTTCGATTTGCGTATTGTCACAAAGTTACCCACTAGTCACAAAGTATCCCCAATTTACGGTATAGTTATTTATTATACAAGGGAAAAAAGTATTAGATTTTAGCTCGAGGTTATGTTGTCTCCCGACGCGAAGCGGAGGGAGACAAAAAGCCGAGAGCTAAAATCTAATATTTTTCCCGTGTATAATACACTATTTTTTTCTGTGACGACCATTTAATAGTAAAAGAAATATAACTGTTCACGAAATTATTTTTTTTCCCCGCGAAAAAAGCGAGTACTTTTTTCCCGGCTACATAGAGAATCATTTTTTTGACAGGGAAAAAAGTAATTTCGTAAAAAGTCATATTTTATGACCTGTCAAGAGATATAAAATGTCACATTTTTTCCCGTCACAGAAAAAATTTATTTTTATCGAGAACAACGATAACATTATTGAATTTATCAGAGTATCTTTTTCGAATTTCTTGAATTATTGATCCTATCTTTTTGATAGAGTGGGATATGTCTTCGTTGTGGGCCACAGATACGAATATTTCGTCATAGCTTCCGGCGTGCCCCAGAAAAGTCAACTGCAGTCTTTTTCGTTATCTAAAGAGTCAAAATAGTGTGTCTCCTTTTAAAGTGGCCAAACTTCAAGGGTTACGAATATACAAGTATTTTGCAACAAAAAATGTCATATATAACACATGGTCGAAATGTTGACAGTCATTCTTCAATTTACCATTCCTTGATTTCACGAATATTTCAAGTTTTTCCTCTAAAATGTTCACTATTCAGTTTTTCTCGTAGAATCATTTTACAATTTCCAATGAATGATTCGCTTCTGGCTCCAATACTTGAAAGGTACGGGGTCTTTATAAATGATTGTAACATCGTAGGTTGCATTGAAAATTTTTTATCTTATGGTTTCCTATGCAAAGTCTACAAAATTTATAATTCAAGTCACATTATTCAATTCCTTTCGGCATAACCAGCAATATCTCACAGTATCGTTTGTTGTAATTAAAGTTTACATCAGAATATTAATATTTATAATAGTCCAATGCCAACTGCGCTGTTATAATAATTTATAGAAACCCTGTATATTCAATATGTCAATATCCTTGTATTCTTTTTTCCTCAAGGTTTTGACATCGAAAATTCTCAAGAATACGGTATTTGTACCCAAAAAATTTTATTATGTATGTTGAATACTATTGCTCTAAGTTCATAGATTATTTAATTGATTTTAATTTCAAATAAAACGAGTAATTCGCATATTTAAATATCAGGTTCTTTCGTAGTATTGTTGATCAGTTCTTTATGCCAATTTGCTTGTGTTCATTTTGCGTGTTGAGTATCATTTATTAATTATTTATTGCATGCTCTATTTAAGACCTCCATCCATTAAGTGGCATGTTATGATTGAACAATATTCAAACGAGTGAACATAAACGCAGGAGCTTGGAAAGGTGTAGCAATTCAGTTACAGTGTTAAAGTTGTCACTTTAGAAGAGCCCCGATCATAGGGTTTTAATGGTGTTTATTCCAATCTTGAAAGGGAAAGGAAATGAGGCATTAGTGTCAATTTCATATGCATAAGTGAGTGGTAATGACTACTTAGCGTCCTTTTACCGCTTAAGCACTTGCTAATGGATGCATCTGACGAGAATCAATTCAGATTTGGTATATTTCTTAATATACCGCGTTGTCGAGGAAAAGTGATGGATTTTGGGATTGATAACCCTTCAACAGTTGTCTAAATATATCATGTAAGTTCCTTTCAATCGGTCGCGCATTTATACTTGTAATCTAGGTAATGTAACACGGCAGTTTGAAACATTCAATTCTAGAAGCATCGCAACAAACCATGATAACTACACAAATGTACAATTTAACTGTTCCAAAAGAACTTCATCTAACGGATTTGCACTGAAGCTAGTGAAACCAATACGGCATATTTAATGGACTTATATTTCTGAAAAAAAATCTTTTTTTTTGCTGAAATAAGTGATCCTGAAACTAGATTATATTTGAATATTCCAAATCATAATATTACTGATAAATATTCAAAATTCAATTCTCTTATGTATTTTTATGAATAGTATGTTTGTTTCGTGACCAACAGAATAAGTTTAATCAATCTCCTCGAGATCAGTGACCGAATCCGCCACTTTCAATTGCTTTTCTATGGTTTTGACTAATATAGGAAACAATGGAAAGGATAGTTCTGTTTAAAAATCGTTGATGAGAACAGATTGCTCGGCTTTAATTTTGATTTATAATGGCAGCATCTCTTCATTTCAGCAAACACTCTGATGCGACGGCCTATTAGTGACACTACGATGAAATAAAGATCTGCCAATTGACACTTATAAAATGTGTTTTTTGAGCTGACTTCACGACCTTCACGCTCAGCACTAACATTTTTGAATTGCTATGAAATGAATATTCCAATATTCAGTGCCTAATTACTTAGTGCTTCTGGAAGCAGTTGAAAAAATTCACCGTTTTCATAATATTAGAAATTATTTACTTTCGTGCTGACTTCACAGTCTGCATCAATATATTAGAATTTTGTGAAAAAAGTTTCAAGTCTTTAGTTTTCAATTTTGAATTGAATATATAAGCATAGCATTCAAATATGACTTTAAGAAGAAGATTGGTCATTCTCCTAGACAGAGACACTAGAGACAGAGAGAGAACATCAAATATGAGCATTGTTGAATAGCCAGATTAAATCTGTCAATTGACAGATTAAAAGTGTAAGTTGACAGAGTAAATTCGTAAATTAACAGAAAAAATTTGTCAATTGACAAATTGTTATTTCATCGCAGTGGCATTAACACGCCGTCGAAAGTATCCTCTTGCCTGTCGTTTAGGAGAAAATATCTGCACTGTGACATGATATAAGAATACATGTTTCTTATATCATGCACTGTGAATGGAGATTTTGCAGCTGTTCCGAACGCTTCAATTCAACGACATTTAAAACAATTGAACCTTGTGATATGAGGGTAAGAGAAAACGCACCCAAAAAGCGTACCTACTTATTGAAGCTCATTCAGGTTTACTGCTAAAATGACACTGCAAGAGCCATACAAGTGAACGATACCAGATATCGTAACATGATTACTGCTTCTGTGTGTTAAAACTGGAAAATATCAGTTTTTTCAACTAGAAAGGTAATCCTTTCTACCTACCATATAACCAGAGAAATATTTGACTCACTGTTTAGTGAATACAGCGATTACCCGATCCTGCGATTTAAAACTTCTTTGTCTGAGGTCATGTGGGAGTACAGGTCTACAAAGATTATTCTCCACATCGAACATTGAGGTCATGGAAGCAGAAATCATTCCAGTTATTGGTTGAATGAAAACGCAACTATGTCAAAAGAAAAGTTTTCATAAAGAAAAATCGGTTACTGTTTTCAAATTGAATTAACATTCTATGTTATCATTGAGTTTGAATATACATACCTACATACTTTGTTTTTTCTAGTAGTGAAAGTTATATCTCGCAATAGTTAAGTTGTTTATCTCTAGTGCATACATACAGGGTGTCCCATTACTCGACGTCAACCCGGAACCGGGTGAAAAGGCAAGTAATGCTGGTTGTCAGAAAATATAAAAAATCTAAGTTGCATGATTTTAAAATAATGAGCATTTAAAAAAACGCAAAATTCCACACCACACCCTGTGGCAGTCTTTTCGCTTCTGTTGCCACAAATATCAACTTTTTTCAACTTTTTTCTTTGCTGTGTAACCTTGAATAATGCTTGTCTAAACTGTAATCAAAATTTTGATACCAGCTGCTCTAGGTTTCATAAAAATAGGGCTTACTTCTCGGAAAAAAAATTCGAAATAAACAACCGCCTAGTTTCAACTGAGTGTATTGAAAAAAAAATGTACTACGTAGGTTTGGCATGTTTTTTCAAAAGTTGGCGCATTTAGTGAGGATTCCAAGGTGGTATAATACTTGTTTAATTATAGCTGCCGTAGTTCAAATTTATTTTCGATTACCTTTGAATACACTTTTTCGTTAACTGCTTCCCAGTAATGGAGTCCAATGGGTTCAAGTCCGGTGAACGGGCCACGAGATTGGACCAGAAAGTCCGATCCATCTTCCGGGAAAAAATGTTATCAGAAAAAAAATTTGCAGAGAAAATAATTTTTCCAGAAAAAATTTTTCCTGAGAAATTTCTCTGAAAATTTTTTTTCTGGTAACATTTTTTCCCGGAAAATGGATCGGACGTTCTGGTCCAATCTCGTGCGGCCCGTTCACCGGACTTGAACCCATTGGACTCTATTACTGGGAAGCAGTTAACGAAAAAGTGTATTCAAAGGCAATCGAAAATAAATTTGAACTACGGCAGCTGCAATAAACAAGTATTATACATTTGGAATCCTCACTAATGCGCCAACTTTTGAAAAAACATGCCAAACCTACGTAGTACATTTTTTTTCAATATAGTCAGTTGAAACTAGGCAATTGTTTATATCGATTTTCTTTCTGAGAAGTTAAGCCCTATTTATATGAAACCTAGATCAGCTAGTATCAAAATTTTGATTACAGTTTGGACAAGCATTATTCAAGTTACACAGCAAAGAAAAATTGGAAAAGTTGATATTTGTGGCAACAGAGCGAAAGACTGTCACAGGGTGTGGAATTTTGCGTGTTTTTTTAATGCGCATTATTTTAAAATCATGCAACTTAGATTTTTTTTTATATTTTTCTGATAACCAGCATTACTTGCCTTTTCACCCGGTTCCGGTTTGACGTCGATAATGGGACACACTGTATTTTTGAAATGTCATAATTTGCTTCTATAGATTCATGAACATCCAAGTAAGAATAATGATTTTTTCAAAATAGAAGGTGCTACAAAAAAGTGTTCTCTTGTACCCTAAATTTGCTCATAGACGTTGAACCTGGCAAATGAACAAAATGTAGTTTTGGATGAAATAAATTCATCTAAACACAGGCTCGTCTTCCAAATCGTATTGGACATAAAAAAATTGTTAAATCTAGCTTGGCTTCCCAAATTCAAATCAAAGCCCATGCAGAATGAAGATATCTTCTGGCCCAGGATATAACTGAAGTAAATTTGGGGTTAGGTGATGAATTTGGGACAGTACATATTTTTGCTGTAGGTTTTTCCTGAAATTCGATAAACCATACTTTCCCCATAGTAGGTTGAATGGGCAAATGGCTATCGGTTTGAAACTGAAACCTGAACAGAAATTACCTTTAGTCTCTTGTAAAAAATATTATAGTTCGAATTCATTATAGTATTATAAAATGATTTTTGGCAGCTGAAACCAAATATCCGTTATCTGAAGCTTCTTTTTCATTTTTTCTGTACACCTAAACCGTTTTCAAATTGCAAGTTTATGATGTCTCTTCAAAGTTCAGTGCACACAATGGATTTGACGGTCCATCAAGTCATAAAAAATTTTTATGAATTGAAAAGATTTGGGAAACTGTACATTCAAACACTATAGTTGATTTGGAGTTCAATTCTTTTTGTTTTCGTGAACTAAATCCCAAGAAACTGTCACTCTGGTCTATCTATCTGATTAAACAGAAGTGGAAAAAGTAAAAGTCGTCCTTCCGAGCGATCGAAGGGCTCAATTTAAGATCGAAGAACCTTATTATCGAGGATAATAAGAGGATAATGGGATATTTATCGCCCTTCCGTTCTGAATAAATTTCCTAATGCGAAAATAAGAACCCCTTCCAGTTCCATCTCTCCTTCTTGGGCCATTTCACCCTCCCAACCCCTAGCTATCAATTCCCGCCGACATATCGGGCCGGTTTCCTTTCTCGATCGAATTGTATTAAAATTTAAATGAAGACATTTTGTAATCAGAATTCGCCAATAGATTTCCGGATCCCTGATAGGCATCTCGCCTTTTTCGCTGGCGAGGGGGCTCGAAGTGAGAGATTGCCGATCGCTTATACATCACGTCCTCCATGCAAATAAAACGACGACGCACGCGGGGTTGCCCCCCCAAATTTACATTTTCTGGGACTGTTTAAAAAGGTGATTTACGGATCGTGGGAGGTTCCCCCTACGTCTGAAACAGGGTCGGATCAAGTAGATTTTTAATTGCTGCCTTGAACTGTTTATGAAATTTGAGTACGATGGAAATATTGATAGGGTACTTACTATGCTACAAATTTTGCTCGTTCTGCTCATTTATTCGAAAAGATTTCGAATTACACAAACTAGGATTAACGCGGATAACGGAAGTGAGAATAATATTAATCGATTAAAATCCACCAAAACTAAACTTCTAGTTCGGAGCTAATCTCGCTACCGTTCAAAGAACTACCCGGGAGGTAATGTCATTCACAGCATCCATAGATAGCAGTTTCGACTGCTCATGGGGCTCATCAGTGTGAAGAATAGCTCGGAAGGATAGAGGCATTCTAGGACCATTGACATAAAGATCTGGCGTACTGCTCCAACAGGGCGAAATGGGAATATGGATTCTCTGAACGATATTACCTCCTTGTATGTTCTTTGAACGTTGACGAAACGTAAAATTTTGATGAAGGTGTTTTTTAATTGATTAATATGATTATAATGATTATCTACTTTCATAGGTGATTTTGTATTATGCATCAAATCCGGTACATAATTGATTATGACTTGGAGGGAGTTTATTCGTTACAAAAATTAGCATTCCTGTCCAATGTTATAAGGATATTACCTATATTTCATTGTTGTAATTTAAGCTTCAAATTCGATAAGCATGATCAAGCGGAATAATAATTTTTCCTCTGAAAACTGCTTCTAGAATTAATTCGAAAAACTGCATCACTTTTACTGATCTCCTCATATAGTCATAAATGGACTGTTTCCATTTCTGTAATCTACATTAAGCCAATTTCACGTCTAATATTCGTTCATATTAAAGTTTTTTCATTTGGCTCCAACTTTGCTCCTTCACCATAATATGCGATCTTGTTATTGGAGCATTTCAGGACAATCGATTTGCATTGTATCAAGCTTTTTACAGTATTTTCTCGAATTTTTTTCTAAGAATATTGAACTTGTTTTCAAAAGCTCCGTTTCACCTGATCGTTACAAATTTGTATGTTCTTTCATTGAAATTTTCGGCTAAAGCAATTCGAACTGAGACTTATGCTATTTGTGAAAATATATGTGAGAAATGCGAAATAATTGGTCATGAGTTTCATGTCAGCATTCAAGACGTAACTCTAGGGCTAACTCAATTGAAGGCTACATCGGAGAAACCATCGGGTGCCCTCATCGAAAAACGTCAGGAATTTGTTGAACAGTGAGAATTCGACAAACTTATCCTGATACAATTTGTTCGAAATGAAATACAGAATGAAATGAAGATCAACACCATCACGAAAAATCTAAACGAAGAAACCTTAAAGTAAACGAAGTGGATCTATCAATCTAATAAACATCAGATTATTAACCAGTGTGAATTTCATCTTACTTAATCACAAAAAAATTTGAATTCGTGAAACTTGTATGGATCCTACTATTTTTTTTTCAATTAATACACATCGAAAGTAACTCAAATTGCTTCTTTCGGAGGTTCAACAATTAGAACACAAAATAGAATATTTGATATCAACCGAGCCTAAAAAGAGATTAAATTATAACAGGTTACGGTGTACCCATATCAAATGAATTCAACCATAAATGCGATATAGATAAATCTCCAAGGTTCGATTTTTTAAAATGAATATCAGCTGTCAAAATTTCCATTGTGCAGTGATTTTCTCTTGAAATAACAATGAATTTAAAATTTAGGTTTATAGTTCATTGAAAATCATACAGAAATATAAAAAAATCTCACAAGGATCGAAACCAAATAAAACAATTCACAGAGTAGTAAAATTATCGAGTTGTTTGATAACACGAGTTATTTTGAAACTATGAACATATGTACCGAAGTTATGAATGTATATTCTTTTCCCGTTTCTTTATTGAGATATCTGAAAATACAGGAAACAACATTAAAATGCACGATTTCGATTAAGCCGTCAGTTGAAGTTGAAAAAAATAAAACTAATGTCGATATTGTGTTAGAGCGCTCGTTCTACTTAAACGAGTGCTATATAGTTTTGCCCAAATGTCTGTCATTTTAGAATTTCAAGCCGAAAATGATCTCAAACGATAGGGTTCGACTCCCTGATGACGAATCCTTGGTCAAATTCAATTATGTCCGTTGGGCCGTCCGGTCGACCGTAAGCACGATAACTTGAGAAGGGATTATTCTAGATACTTCAGATTTCCAGGGTCGGTTCTCAAATACCGCGGTTTAGTTCGATAACCAGCTGAATCTTACAGAGTGTTTCATAAAATATGACCATTCAAAATTTTTGTTACTCAATATCTGTAACAAAACGAAAACCATCAAAATAAAATTTTGCGACCACATGCTAGATGCTCATATTAAGCCTATTACAAAATTTTGTGGCCATAGTGTGAACAGAACCATAAAATATTCAATTGGAATATCGAAAAGAAGAATCTTTATATTTCCATAACAAAATATCCGATTCGAGTTAAATTTGTCTTGTGAATGGAAATTGATATACTGAATGTGAATACAAGATTTCAAAAGGATCGCATCATCAGAACCATAATTTATTTTTTTAATTATTGAATTTTTACATATTTCATTTTTTGCATAATTTATAGAATATAATTTGGATCGTGCTGAGATTTTGCATTCATATACTTGTATGAATTTTAAGTCTTGTACAAAATATTGAGGTGATAACATAACTGCTCCATCAATGAACGAGCGCTCAAAAGTACCTGCTCAGAGCTTTTCCCAAATTTTGTTTTGGTATTGTAGTTATTCCGCTAACTTCAATTAATTGATGTAGGTGAATATAAGGAGTACTACGAATGTTCTGTTCGGTGTGACCGAAAATTGTGGTTTCGAGAAAGGCTACCTTTTACATCGACATCGCAACAACTTATAGATTAAAGAAACTATATTCCACTAATAGGGTGAAATTTATTTAAAAAATATGAATTTTTGTTGAAAATTGATCGCTCTTATAATATTTCTGAAAATTTTCACACAAAAGAATAGAGCTATAGTCTATCCAAATCCGAGAGGCCAGCGTAAACAAACTAGAAACGCGATTTGGATAGACTATAGTTACTGGAGGGAATGTTCTCATGACATAGAAGATTATTCAGGACCACCGAGAAAAAATGTTGGCAGCACTTGTCAACCTATCTTCGACAAATCTTCCTTGTCTTCATCTTTTGAACCGAATCCTACCCTGAACCACAAATTTCACTTTGCTGCTGAGCTAAGCTTTCTGAACGTCCCAAATACGTTTTTATTCTAATCTCAGCCACTTGACAATTTTTGGTTGAATGCCTCCAGCGGAGTTCCATTCTTGCACAAAATGGTTTTCCAGCGGTGATACCATTTTTCCGATTGCAATAAATCTCTTTCCGAATTCTTTCTTATTCCCTTGTTCAGCTCGGGAGAAAATGGATATTGATCAATAAGTCTTCACGAATTCAATTACATCATCAACTTGCGAAGCATAACTCTATCTTTTGAATATAATCTTGAAAATTTTTACACTGGGACAAAATAATTCAACACATCTCAAATTCCAATATTTTTTGCGATGGCAAATAACTATCTCGAATGAGTAGGTGAGGATACAATGGGAAGAATTGTTTCTAAGAGGAATGTTTTCTCACTTCTACAATATTCATGAAAATATACAGGCTGTTCCAGGATGAATTCTACATAATCCCACCATGCATACATAGCGTCTGTCATCAGCATCACGAAATGATTACTGAAAAATGTCTCCTGTATTTCTTTGCCAAAATACAAGATGATTTACTCATTTTGACAGAAATTTCATTCGACTATATTTCTGGTATTCTATTTCAGAATTGAATGAGGTTTTCCAGAATTTGTAACACTTTTTTCAGTGGCGTCATAAGAAAAATCCATTCTGAGTATTGATATGAAAATGATCAATTTATAGGCCGCTCTGAATTTGTTCATATTTATTTGAAATGATAAATCAAAAATGGAATTTTGTGGCAACAGAGAAATATTATTTTTAACCAGAAACTCCAGAAAGGCAGATGAAAACAATTGACACATTGCAATCTTGTAAGAAATTCAGACTTTCGTCAACTGCCTTGCTCTTCATTTTTATGTTTTCGAGTTATAAGCTGAAATTGACATTTGAACAAGTTCGTAAACACATTTTACAGACACTTTTTCGATAGATTTAAGTGATGCTCTTAGATTTCTTTCTGAGCTACAATTATCATGGTTTTGTTCTCTCTTATGAAAACATAATTTATCGTAACTAATAAATATTCGTAACGATTTTTAGTTTGAAAAAAAGGAGCGTAGAAACATTTTATTTTCCGAAAAAATTCAATGTAAAACCTATTCGAACGCAACTGGCAGTAAATTTAAATTGTTTGTACATTAAAAAAAAACAATAATATAGTGAAAACGGGTAGCAGATTTCATATAGAAATATCTGTAATCCAAGGGATTCCAAAAACAGTTTTTACAAGAAAACTTCACAACCCTCTATCCCGAATATTAACGTTAACGTCACATGTTTATGTTTCAATGGCACCGATAATCCCATCATAAATATGAGTTTCTTTGAGAGCATTCTGTATTATTTTTGAAACATAATTAAACAAAAACCATGGCAAGGAAACCCCTTAAAAATCCAAGTGCATCACTAGATGTGCAGATATACTCAGTTCACTTTTCAAGCACAACTTGGAGTAGAGATAATGATTAAAATCAGATGGTTCCTTTAGGCTTATAACACAAAAACCCACATTTTTCTCTATTTCTTAAAGGTGCAAAGTTGTAGCTCTACATTTGACTCAGCTTTTTGAAGAGCATATAAGAAATTTCAGATGATAAATAACTAACCGTGATGGAAACATATTGTATATTATTCTTGAATTCCGGTTCAACTTGAATTTCAAGAGATCTGAAACACCACCGACTATAACTTTGAAAGGAATAACTTGCAAACTCGATTTAATCACCGTATGTAAGAAATGAACGGAGAAGTTCGCTACTGACCATCATAAAACCAACATTTTTCAAGATGTTGAAATTATTTCCTCATTAAGAAAAAGTTTGGAAACGATCTGACTTAACGGCAAATACAATTTTTTTTCAGGAGCACTATTCTGATCAAGTTCAAGTTGCATAAGCACCAAATTAGATATGAACGGGAGAAAGAAAATTTCAAATTCTTTGTTACTAAAAACCATTAAATTCGTATTATTTCAAAATGTGCCGATTTCTATTAGTTCACCTGTAAAACATTCAGATGTAGCTTAAATGGAACAAATATTGAACTTAACCCAGCTTTTGTTTGTTGAAAATTCCCATCCCTATGTAAAGGGAAGCTGGATTTACCGGTGGCGTTTGTAACTGAACACGACTGTTTAAGGGATGTTGGAGAGGCGGCCCTTAGCAACGCAAAAAGGACTGGTTGTTAACGAATCATCTCACCCTTGAACGGAGGGTGTTTAAACTAACTAAACATCCCTTAATCGGTTTATATTCAAACATCCCTGCCGCAGTGTTTGTTTTTCAATTAAGGGAATGTTTTCTTTCATCCGATTTGTGTATCTGTTCAGGAAATTGGGGATGTGATCTGGGGATTATTCTAGGATTATTCTTTTAAATATTTCTTTTGACAAATAAAATTTGAAAACTTTTAATTGAATTAAATGCTTGAAATATGAAAAAGGGGAAGTTAAAAATTAACGGTGATTAGGAACAAGTTTTGTATTTGTCTCCAAAGAACATCTGAACAATCTGAAGAAATATGAATTTTATATGTAAAATTATTTTCGAAAAACGCAATAAACAAATCAATTTATTAATTCGACAAGTTAAGAACTAATGAAATATCTTTAATATTTGTTATTACAATCCAGGAGATCATATATCTATCGTTTTCGTCAACTGTCTGCAATTTTCGAAATTCAAGTTGAAAGTGCTTTCCAAGCACTCAGGTGGATTCAGTGATGTAGAATACGAGTTCGAAAAATAAAATTCGTTTCATTGGAAAGAAGAAATCCTTCCAAATTTTTTTTAATTTGTTCTTTAAATAAATCACTATGTCAAAATGTATGTTGATTATGAAAATAAACGATATTATTATTAAGGCTGAAGGACTTCGGTCGCTGGCCTATGACTCAGGTGGTCAATAAATTACTGTTATTATTATTATTATTCAATCAAAGAAACAACTTTTCTGCTGAAGTGTATATTTCTGATGTGTTCTCGTACCATAAGTAAAAATATATTGTACCTAGTTTAAATTTTTCTGCTTGTCTGAAAAATACACTATATTATGCGAGAAATTTGGTAAAGTGTTTTATCAAATTTATTCAAAATTTGTTGGAGTTTGCACGTTATTCATTATCCTACCACAAACTACTTCATTCAATACGAAGATTTAGGCGAAACAAAAGTACCATTGTTCACTAAGGCACTAGGTTGTTCTCCAGGTATATCTATTTCCATTATTTTTGAGTATGGATTTTTGTGATCAAAGTATACTGAAATGCTTTACAAATTAATTTTTCAATATCACCTCAGGAAAATCGTTCTCCTTCGCATGGTAATGAGTATTTTCCATCCGACCTTTTTGAAAGCATTAGATTCCATCGAATAAGTTCCAGAAGAAAACGTGATATTCATTATCGATTTCCCGAAAATAAGAAGCACGAAAATTATTTTTTCATTTTTTTAATGCTTTTCTTCAAGAGAGTAGACTATTAGAAGCCAAAATAACTCAATTGATCCTTCAATAATACCTACAGTTTGATTATGCAAAACAGTGATATCACCCATATTTTGAAAATTATTCTGAACCGTCACGAATTATCCTCTCTTTCGGAAGTAGGAGAAGGACTCCCATAACTTTTCATTTTATGGTCCAAAAACTTCCAGATATATGCTTGAAGGGTTGAGAAAATAATTTCCGTTTCTCCATAGAAAAGATATCAAACTGCTCAGTTCTTCTACCATTGGGAAGTCATCTCTCTCTTCAAATTCATTTCTGCTTGACTTTATTCAAGGTGAGGAAATGAGAATGATTTGCATTTTGATGTAAAATATACATTCCATCTAATTCAGGAGAAACCATTTCCCTTCAGAAGTTACAACATGGGCGACACATATTTGTTTCAATTTATTTTAGGAAATGAGGCTTGACAGTTATTTTCTACAGTGAACCTTGGTACCTACTCTAATTATCGACTGATTTAGTTTTTGGATAGTCTTTCCGATGACGACACCTTTCAGATTCCTCTAGAAAACGAAGAGAAATCAACTGAGCTCACCTTACTTTGAATTTTTCAGTTTTCGAAAAACAGTAAGAAGTCAACATTTTCAACAATCCTCGCTGAATTCAATATCACTAGAATAATTGAATTTATTTCAAGGAATTGAGTACATCCAACAATTCAACCATCCAAGATGCAACTACATAGTTTTACAGTCAGTTGCAAGTTCATTATGAGTTGATTAGATTAATGCCATTATTATGTTAAAATTGATATCGAATTTTTTGGAGTAAAATGTATACAGGGTCTGTGAACAAATGCGAGGGACTTTGGAAGATGACTCCTCGATGAAAATAAGCAGGGGTAGTTCATATAAAATGTTTTCGAAATCGACCCCCCTTCCAAGATACAACCTTTGTAAGACGATGACGAGTTGAGAGTTTTTATTTTTTAAGGCTTCTTAAAACACTGAGTCATAACACTATATACAGGGTGTTTCATTGGGAAAGGGAAATACTTCACAGGTGCATAGGTGGCCCCAAGACGGTTCTAGAGATACCCCATTTATTGGGTCTCACTGTCTTCGTAGCCGAGATACAGGGTGTTTTATGAATTTTGCCCGTTTCTTCCTGAGGCCGTACCAGACGAACCACCCGGTATATTTTCTTCATATTTGGCAAATATGTTCCTAATTGAGAGCCCAAACATATCATGCAATAACTGCCTCGAAAATCCAGGTCCGGTTAACAAAAATTATGAATCGTTTGAATCCTCGAAACAACACACCCTGTACATCGGAATTTTGAAAATCTGTTTTAATATTCGAAAACACCACCAAAAACTAAACTGAGACGTATACTTCAAATTTTCGCGCAGAAAGTTTTACTGCACAAATTTTAGGGTAAATGTGAAGTTTTCAGGAACTTGGATACACGAAAGTGGTTTGAAGTGACTTTTAACAATGAATTATCAACAATATTGAATCCATCATTATTTAAACATTACTTTGTAATTCATTTCAACATTGGTTTCAATTTTCATAGCCGTATACTTGAAAATCCAGGTCCGGGTTAACGAAAATTATGAATCGTTTGAATCCTCGAAACAACACCCTGTACATCGGAATTTTGAAAATCTGTTTTAAAATTCGAAAATACCACTAAAAATTGAACTGAGACGTACACTTCAAATTTTCGCGCAGATAGTTTCAATGCACAAATTTTCAACGTAGAAGTGAAGTTTTTAAGAACTAAGATACCTGAAAGTGGTTAGAAGTGACTTTTAACAATGAATTATCAACAATATTGAATCCATAATTATTTCATCATTACTTTGTGATCCATTTCCACATTAGGTTTCATTTATTGAGAAGTGAGTTGCATTACAACGTATAATAATTATGGATTTCAATATTTTGATAATTCATTGTTAAAGTCACTTCAAACCACTTTCAGGTATCCAATTTCTTAAAAACTTCACTTTCACGTTGAAAATTGTGCAGTGAAACTATCTGCGCGAAAATTTGAAGTGTACGTCTCAGTTCAGTTTTAAGTGGTATTTTCGAATTTTAAAACAGATTTTCAAAATTCCGATGTACAGGGTGTTGTTTCGAGGATTCAAACGATTCATAATTTTCGTTAACCCGGACCTGGATTTTCAAGTATACGGCTATGAAAATTAAAACCAATGTTGAAATGAATTACAAAGTAATGTTTAAATAATGATGGATTCAATATTGTTGATAATTCATTGTTAAAGTCACTTCAAACCACTTTCGGGTATCCAAGTTCCTGAAAACTTCACATTTACCCTAAAAATTTGTGCAGTAAAACTTTCTGCGCGAAAATTTGAAGTATACGTCTCAGTTTAGTTTTTAGTGGTGTTTTCGAATATTAAAACAGATTTTCAAAATTCCGATGTACAGGGTGTTGTTTCGAGGATTCAAACGATTCATAATTTTTTGTTAACCCGGACCTGGATTTTCGAGGCAGTTATTGCATGATATGTTTGGGCTCTCAATTAGGAACATATTTGCCAAATATGAAGAAAATATACCGGGTGGTTCGTCTGGTACGGCCTCAGGAAGAAACGGGCAAAATTCATAAAACACCCTGTATCTCGGCTACGAAGACAGTGAGACCCAATACATGGGGTATCTCTAGAACCGTCTTGGGGCCACCTATGCACCTGTGAAGTATTTCCCTTTCCCAATGAAACACCCTGTATAATAAGCACCAGGTAGATGTTACTCACACAAATTTTTTAGATCTCATAACTTTATTATTAGGGGATGAAATTAACAACTCCCTATGATTTTCGTTCAAAAATTGTATTCGTGGGATAGATTTTCGAAAAATAAAATTCTCTTATGGTTTTCCATTCAATTCTGGAAAAAAAAGTCTTCTGCAAAATTTCGATACAGTCGATACTTCTCTCGGAAAAAATAGAAACTTACAAGCAGTTATGATCACTGTGCATTCCATTTCATCGTATAAGTGTTCCGTGGAATGAATAATAAGATATTGTATGTCTATGACAAGAGATAAAGATGTTCTATGAATCTTTATGTTGGTTTAATTACTAATTTCCAGAAAAAATTTATGTCCTTAGGTATTATTTTAATTTCACGAATAGAACTTTCTCTCGATTAATAAGCATAAATGACAAAACCAATTTTCAGCATAAAAAATATCTTAAAATATTCATTCTATATCCTGTATCGAAATTTTTCAGGAGACTTTTTCTCTCCAGAATTGAATGGGAAACCATAAGAGAATTTTATTTTTCAAAAATCTATCCCAGGAATACAATTTTTGAACGAAAATTATAGGGGGTTGATATTTTCAACCCCTAATTATAAAGTTATGAGATTGTGTTAGTAACATCTACCTAGTGCTTTATATTATGTACAGCTATTTTCAACCCCTAATAATAGAGTTATGGGATCAAAAGAAATTGTCAAACATCTACTTAATGAATCATATTATGTATAGTTTTATGACTGTTTTTTAGGGCTCCTAAAAAAATTAAAATCTGTCAACTCGTTATCGTATTCCAAAAGCTGTCTCTTGAAAGAGAGGTCGATTTCGAAAAAAAATTATATGAACTACCCTGGCTCCTTTTCATCGAGGAATCATCTCTCTCCCATTTGTTTACACACACCCTGTATAAGGGGGGAATTCATTTACTTATAATGAAGCAACTCACAATTGAAAAATTGTGGAGAGCTCAGGAGTCAGAAACGTTTGAGCGATTTTTCATATATATTCAAATAGGCCAGGTGGAAATACGACAGACAACTTCAGGAAAAATCCACTATCCACTTCAAAACTTTCATGGTTGGTTAGAGATTTTTTCGAAAAAGAAGAATGTATGAATTTATCAACAGTTCAAAGAATAGTCAATTATGCATTTTCGTTTTTCCAAAATGAACAAGCGTGCTTATGCTTATTAAGATTCTGACTAGTATAGTGTTGTTAGAAATATGAATTGGTTATTTGCACAGAGAGCTTTAATTAAACAAACAGTCACCTCAATATCTAAGTATGGCAAATTTTTAATTGTATTTCAGCTGAAACTTATAATTCTACGGATTTTATTAAACGGATTTTTCATTTTTCTGGTATTCAATATGATCTTCTTGAAATATGTTTGTATATCAACAAGATGAGAATCATTTATCCAGAACCTTCAAAAAATCCTTGAAAGGTTTTTCTTCGAGATAATTAAAGAAATGCCTGACTTGAAAGATGGGTTTTTGTGTGATTAATTCCTTTGGAAAACGATTATTCAGATTGAATATTCCGTGGATTATCGATTCATGAAATCAACTTTTCGTGATGTTGCTTTCTGACAAAATCAGTTTAATTTCCACAATCACTTCAGTTCATCATAAAAATAACATAACCTGACATTTTGGAAAAAGTTTAAAATTTACTAAACATAACAGAAAGTGGATTATTATTCTCGATTTTCATTGCTAGTAATGAATAATTCATATTATTATTAGAATTTCCTTCCGAACTATCGTCGATATTTCTACTCTGATTCCAAACCTTATCGTTTTGTAGATTGTTATCCGAAAAAGTCCTGTTCTATTTGTCAAATTCACTTCACTACCAACTGAAGTGATTTCGGAATTAATTCAGTAGAATAGAAAGCTAGGAATATCAACATGTTGTATGGGGTCTTCGTGCTCGTGCTTGTATTTATTGCTATGTTTGCCATTTCTGAGAAAGTTTTTTGTTTTTTTAAATTCTGGACATATTCTATTTCTGTTGAAAATTAGTAGTATTTGCTACGAATAGAATGAATAAAATAAATATATAAAATGCAACATCTTACCTCACGCCCAGTATTCCATTTCACCAGTCGTCTCGCTCGCTGTCATTTCACAGACGATATTCAAAGCATCCGGAAGAAATTGCTCAACCTCACCGGTCCATTAAGAACAACCGTTGACTGTAATTAATTAGCCGTTAGTCCAAAGAAGAATCATTGTTTGTATTAATGAATTTGATTTATTTAAAACAAATGAAAATGAATCGTTGTTTTAAGATCCTTTGTTGGGACACCGCCGGCAGTCTTGACGAGCTCAGTCACCTCAGTGATTGATTATCTTCGATCATAATATGATATTGTTGGAGCAGACACGTCATGATCGTTGGAAATAGATTTGTATCATACAGATTTCCGATTGGAACTTCAAAGAACGAACTGGACCTGTGTTGAAAGAGTCGATGAAAACAGTGACTTCTGCCCAAGTCCTCTTATGCGCATATTTATTAACATTTTATTTAGAAATGTTTGAAAGTGAAAAATTCATAATGTTAGTACTCTTTTCGGTTGCAATAACCCTGAAAGTGGAAAATAATTCTATTGGGAAGGAGTAAGGATAAACCTGAATGTGGATCATACTTTCTGACGTCACGAGGCATGCTGTTACGAAGAAGAACGATAAATAAATCATTTTTGTTTCTGGTTATAAGGGAAAGAGACATTGCTGAATTTAGGAGATGAATTTACGTATTACTGAGAAGTAATCTCCCAATATAATCATCGTTAGTCAAGTTAGTGATACTTAACGCACCAAATTACTAGACATGTGCGTGCTTTTGATTTAAGTTCCGGTGCGCCTAGCGTCATGAACTAGCCTTATTTCAGATGTGAAGCCCTTGTGTGTCGAGCTCCAGGGTTTCAAGCACCTGACTAGAAAACCTTCTATACAGAGTGATATTAGACAAACTTTCTGTATAACTGCAGGGTATATTGGGAAGTCTGACTTCCGAATTTTATTTTCCATATCCTCACTTTTAGTTGAAGAGCTTCTTCTAAACTGTTCGATGAGTTGCCAGATTCATTTTTATTTACGCATCAGGCTCCATGAAAAATAACGCTGAATTGACATATTATAGATAAATCTGTGAAGAAGTGTTTCGATAACCAACACCTTTATAAAATATAACCATAAAAACTATGCACATGTTATGTTAGATACTTACATAGGTACCCACGGTTTTGTTCTTCAAGGGATGCGATACTAAGCGCGTTCGGCAATGGCCTCCGTGAGCAGACGGATTTTTTAGTAAAGTGACCACAGATAGTACATATTAATCTGAAATATCTGTAAATGAACGAACGGTACAGATCGTCTGCTACTTGCTTAAGCCGGTCCCAGACAATGCGTGCATTCGGCGAATGTGCCTTCGTAGTTCGCCTTCGGGTACCCTCCCACACACTGCGGCAATCGCGAAATGTTCGACATTCGTTTCTCTGTTGACAAACGTTCGCCAAACGGCCTCAGTATAGAACAGTAGCGGAGAGCAGTCAGTAGTGTTTTTTAAAACACCGTGAAATCACGTCGCTTAATTTGGCACGACTCTGACTGAAGACAGAATAGGCAATCTACTACGCGTAGATAAACACACTGTCTGGGAGCTAACGCGAATGTACTTCGTCTTCCTTTGATTCGTGCCGTTTTACCGACAAGACTTCGGATAGCAGGCGAATGCCGAATGATACCCGAAGTTGAGCTCCCACACACTACGCGAAGCACCGCCAATGCCGAACATTCGTCAAATACACGCATTGTCTGGGACCGGCTTTAGACGAACCTACTTGACACTTTGGTATTTTATGCTATTTGTACTTGATATTTCTATGGTTTGTAGCCGAAAATGATCTCAAATGATAGGGCTCTACTCCCTGATGACGAATCCGTGGTCACATTCAATTCTGTCCGTGGGTACGTCCGTCCGACCGTTAGCACAATAACTTTCAAAAGGAATGTCTTAGAGACTTGAAATTTTCATGGTGAGTTCGGGTCCCAAATGCCTCGGTTAGGTTCCTTAACCAGCCAAATCACACAAGGTGTTCCATAAAATATGGTCATTCAAAGTTTTGTACCTCAATATCTGAGACATCGATGTTGCGGCCGAATGCAAAATGCTCATAATAAGCCTCATGCAAAATTTCGTGGCCATAGTGCAAACAGAACCATAGAAAGTTCGATTGGAATATTAAAAAGAAAACACTTCATATTTCCATAAAAGATATCCGATTCGAATGAAAATTATTATGTGAATGAAGACTGATAGGTATACTGAATTTTCATGCAAAATTTTATGGGCATAGTGTTTACTGAACCACAGAAAGTTCAATTGAAGTATGGAAAAGAAGAATCTCTTCATTTCCATAACAAGATGATCGATTTTTTTGTGAATGAAGAATGTCATACTGAATGTTCAAGCAAGATCTCAAGAGAATCGCATCATCAGAACCATAATTTTTCTGATTATTTATTTTTTACATATTTCATTTTTTGAATAATTTCCAGAAACTTATTCCGATTGTGCTGAGATTCTGCATGTATATATTTGGTATCAATATCAAGACCCATATAAAATTTTGAGGTAGGAGTCTTGTTGGTCCACCAAAGTGCGAGCGCTCAAAAGCTTCTGCTCGGGGCTTTTCTTGAATTTTTTATTTACATTTTGCTTTGCGACAAAACCACATTGGTTTTTTTTTTACTTGTGCCTCTAAAATATGAGTGTAAATGCTGTTATATTAGTCCTTATCGAGGGAGGTTATGAATTAAGGCGATGAGTTTCATGAAAAGTAAATCAGTTTGCTGAAGAAATAGTTCCCCGATCACCAGTTCAAACAGCACTTCCGAATGTCCCCAACAACTTTCGAAAACTTACTAGCCAAGTAACATGAGGTTTCTATAAATAGATTTGGTTCTGTTGGACAACCAGAAATTACTTTAGAAAAAAAACTTGGAAAATTTTCGGTGAGTACGGCTTATATAAAGTTTCTTATATTTACTAATCCATTATGCATTTAGGTATGTTGCTGATCGTGTTGGTACAACCAAATCAACATACTGGGAGCTGGGATGTTACCTATATACAGAACATGTAAAAGTCATTTCTCTTCTATCCTCCTAGGACAACAAACGTCAAAATAAATCCACAGAATATAACTACATATTCTATGCCAAAGCCTGGTTCAATCAACTTAAAAAAAGCCAAATAATATGCTCTGTAGAGTCGTTCACATTTCGCTTGCCGCCACTATACAATAACACTAAAATAATACTTGAAATCATTTATGTCTTTTCTTTCTTTTAGGTATAATTGGATGCATAGATGGTAGGCACATCAGAATGTTATCACAAAAAGTGCACTCAACTTCATATTTCAACAGAAAAGGCTTTCATTCGGTTTTGTTACGAGGTGTATGTCACAACAAAAAACTATTCACGCATGTATATGTTTGTGTGCCAGGTTCGATACATGATGGCCGATTATTTGAAAAGTCAGATCTCTTTGAGGGGATAGAATGCAGATAATTTAAATATGTCAACAATTCTCATATGCTAGGAGATTTAGCATACAAATTATCTAATTATATGATGGTTGGCTTCAAAAATAATCATAATATAACCAACAGCTAAAAATACTTAAATCTAAAATTATCAGAAGTCAGAGTATGTATAGAGAATACATTTGGTCTTCTAAATGGCGGTTTTTGTAGAATTAAGTTTCTGGACTCAATCTGTTTGCTTGTGGTATCCGCCTATATTCTGCATAATATTTGCATTCTAAATGGTGATGAAATTGATGATTTCATAAACATAAATCAGGAAGTGGAAGATGAGAGAGCAGAATTCGGATAATGATTTTACCCCTTCCAACAAGAGGTAAAATTGGTCAGCTGTTTCCAAAGGAAAGGACTGAGAATTGCATTGCAAACAAATTAATTTGTTTTTCAAGCTATTAATGTTTAGTTGAAGATCAATAAATATGTTTTATTCCAATAAAACATGTAAATATACTTTCTATCAATTTTTCAGTGAAAGCATTTAAAAATTCGATTTGAAAAAATATATGTAATTTGAAACTCGCAGTATGTACAGTGGCGACATGCGAAATGTGAACGACAAAGTATGTACTGGGTGGCCAGAATTGACGATCCCTAAATTACAACTTTTTAACCATATGAGATGGAAAAAATGAATAGCAACCGCATTGCTCTATCGTCTTTTGTTTTCGAGTTAT
The DNA here is from genome assembly GCA_013421045.1 of Propylea japonica. Classification (NCBI taxonomy): domain Eukaryota; kingdom Metazoa; phylum Arthropoda; class Insecta; order Coleoptera; family Coccinellidae; genus Propylea; species Propylea japonica. The sequence goes on along the minus strand of CM024243.1, from coordinate 26,586,612 downwards.
AAGCCAAAATTGACATTTAGGAAATTTCTGTCCACATCTGAATGCTCATTCGGCTCTGTTGCTCCGATGTGTACGCGGCTTAAGGCTCAACGTCTCAACGTTCGACCCGATCAATCGGGTTGTCGGTTTTTCTGGCGAACTCAAAGGGGGTCGCAGTTATCGTTTGGACGGCTATTGATGGGAACAGCTGATGAACGAAGATTCGGTTTAAAGATTCGCCGTGAATTCGTGTTCCGTCCACACGTCGTGTAATAAATTACGCTTAATATCACACTACACGTTACACCCGTGTGGATAAGACTAAACTGTTTTTTGTCAGTTTCCACATAACCAAGCTCAAAAATCCTTTGCAACTAGAAAATTGACTCTGAATGCCAATATATTTTGAAGTGATATAGGTACATATTCTGATAATGTTGTTTGTCCATTCCACACAAAGCGACGAAATCAGAGTTGTGAACCATTCTCGAAAAAATGATAATTCGGATTGGTATTTCCAGTTGAATATTGCATTTCTTATGATTTTTGTTTTTTGCTCAACAAATCCTGTAACTAAAAATGAAAATTATAAAATCAGAAGGCAGTTTAATAGTAAAATACTCACCGTTTCATTGAAGGAATCAGATCCTTGAATTGGGAGCTAATATGGAATGAAAATGCTGAGGTACAGTATAGCAATTTTCATGGTGCACTCATCAATCTCTTCAACTGTCCTTTCCCTGAAAAGCGAAATAAATGTGAGCAAAGAAAAAAATATCACTGCAGTAAAATCATAAAACACTCAATGAACAAGTTGGATGCAGCAAGGACTATTGCAGAAGTACAAAAGGAAGCACCTAGTCGTACACTATATAAAACTCTGAGGACAACATTGAAAAATGAAATCGTGAAAACAGTGAAAGCCAAGAACACGAACAGAATCAACAGCGCAGTGAATAAGTTTCACGAAATGTGGAACCTAATACGTAAGGAAACAGGAACGAAAGAAAAAAACGTGCATAGGAAGATACAACCATCTTTAAGTGACCCGAGAGAGCTGATGAAAAACCTCAAAATAAATACAATTAATTCAATGTATTTGAAACCAACTACGGAGGAAGAAATTGTGAAATAAATGAAAAAGATGAAAAATAAACACACGAGAGATTTCTACGACTTTTCAGTGGATTTGTTTGAGCAAATGGTTTCACATATAAAACAGCCACTGTGTAAGATAATTAAAGATTGCTTTGAACACGAAGTCTTTCCGCAAGAGCTAAAAGTCGCTTTGGTAACACCAATATTAAAAAAAGGAACTGTTGAAGACTATCGGCCAATTTCTGTTTTGCCTGTGATGTCAAAATGGTTTGAACTACTCCTAAAAGAGCATTTGGTGAGTTTTCTTGAGAGCAATATGTTTATACATGAGTCTTAACACAGTTTTCGAAAACGAAAATCAACAGTGACAGCGATGATTGATCTATTAGATACCATAATCGAGGCTTATAACAATTGTGAGGAAGTGGAACTAGCTTGTATAGAGATGAGTAAAGCTTTCGACAGCGTTCGTCACAATATTCTTCTGAAGAAACTCGAATTATATGGTATAAGAGGGAAGGCTCTGAAAGTGTTCGAATTCTATCTGACAGAAAGGCGTCAGGTGGTGAGGTAGATTGATCCGAGGGAGATTACTGTGGGGGTACCGCAGGGATCGGTCCTCGGTCCGATATTCTTTATCGTTTTCATGAATGACCCACACATTAACTTGAAGACTGACCAACTCTGTAGCTATGCAGATGACAACGCATTCATGAACAGTTCAGGAAGTAGAGACACACTCAGATTGAAGATCTTAACATCACTATCGGATGCTCAGAATATAAATTAAACCCATCGGCTTTTATTTACTAACAAAGAACATACAACTGGTTCTCTGAAATATTTGGGTGTGACCTTTCACTCTTCATTAAGCTGGAGTCCGTACGTAGACGAGCAAACTGTCGACCTCGATCTACCTTATAAGGAGAATAAGAATGATTTCTAGTAGTGACACGGCGAAGCTAACATACTATTCGGCATTTCATGCTAGGATAGTGTTTGGTATCATACTTTGGGGACATACCAGTGTTCTGCAGAGAGTTCTCCTCAAGCAGAAGAAGGCCTTAAGGACTATATTCAGAATGCAAAAGTCGGACAGTTGCCGGGATGTTTTTGAAAGAGAGGGCATACTCACCGGTGTTTCTGTTTTTATCCTCACTGCTGTGATCTATGTTCACCGACACCTCGAGAAACTTCCAGCTAACTCAGATGTCCTGTTTGTCTTTAGTGTAGTTAGTTAGTGATGTTTTATACCTGCGTTTTATATTTTTTGGTATTTTATACTATTGACAAGCCGTGCGGCGAATATTTGCCATGCACAATTTCTGATGCTTTTTATAATTAGGTACTTCACATTGATAAATAAATAAATAAAGAAAGTAAATAAATAAAAAGCTTATTATCTAGCTGAAGATTCAAAATGAAACTATTTATTTCGGGTGTATTTTTATAGAGCTGAAGGTTTGGCATCATCGGTAGAGACAGAACTGGAACGTAGCTTGAGCGGGGTGGATGTTCAGAGAATTTTTTCACAAAAATAGGAAACACCGAATTGATTAAAATGCCATTCGCGACTTCGGCCCCGCCAATAGCCGTAAATAAAAGTGCATCCATGAATTGATTACCTTTCTGAAAGCGAAAAAGCTGTTATTGTGTCGATATCTGCTTGATTTATTTTATTCGTTCGTTTTAAATGCATATGGGTGCAAATATACATAGTGGACTCTGGATGGATTTATGATAACTGTTTTTTTATATTGCAGTTTTTCGGTATTCGATGTCAACTTCCAATCGTAACTCATATAGAATGACAAAAAAATCAAATTCTGCATTTTAAATTTAGGTGCATAGGCGCACAGTGGTCTAAATGATTGTTTCGAAAATTTGTTTTCCGTCACGGTTGAAGGGAATAGTAGAAGTGCAACTTGAATTTAACAGTAAAATTAAATTGAATGGCTTTATTGAGAAAAACTTCATCTTCCTTAACGGAAAATAATTCAATATATTTCAATAGAAGTTAAATTTCTTTACTAGGATTATGGGTATCGATATAACTAACAGTTAGGCTTAATACTACTGAGTGCCTGACTAGGATTCAGTCTGTTGTAGTTATTACACACTTCATGATGCTAACAGAACAAAAAAATCGAAAAACACTGATATGTAGTCAAGAGCCATAAATTCTCCTTTTCTCTTTCATCATTACTCTTTTTAACTCATGTAGTATTGTCGAAGTCCAAAATAGATATTCCGATCATTATCTTTTATTCTGAAAACGCATATACAGGGTGTTTCATCATAAACTGGACAAACATATATTTTCGTGTAGAAGGACATCGGGAGAATCATTTTTGCCCTATACAATATATCCCGTTTTCGAAGCATAAGCGAGATACAGGGTGTCAAACGTCATTTTTGAGTAACATTCTTATGAGTGTGGTCAGTTATGTTTAATGGTTAAAGTAACGGTTTTTGGTCGAATCTCAGTATTTTTGGGTCCTCTATTCAGAAAAGTTGACGAACTCCGAAAAAAATTTACAAAATGGCGGAGGACCTGCAATGTTCCTAATTTTTTTTGCGGTTGTCCAATTAACTTTTATTTTCTGAATAAACACAATTTTCTGAGAATTTCTGTGAAAAAATTTTTTCAAAAATCGAACACAAATTTTTTTCACATGTCTACAGTGATGAAAAAATTTCACTCGAAATGGATGAAATTTTGTACAATGGTACTTCTTGAATTATCAATCACGAATATGAAAACAGAATTGAAAAATATCGAACGGTTTCGTTACTACAGGCATTCAAATATTTCGTTCAGACCTCTGAAATAATGAAAGAAAATTTGTTTTGAATTCTAGAGTCAAAATAATTAAATTATTGAGATGAATTTATAAAAAAAAAATCAGTGAAACTTAGTTGGGACTCGAACCGACGTAGGTATTAAATAGGGAAATGGCACTTGTCTAAGGATAATAATATTCGTTGCAAGGCAACGGTAGTTCGTAGTTCATAGAGTTTGACTAGTTTTCGAATTTCAGTGAATATAATTTAGCCAGTAGTCAAACTCTATGAACTACGAACTACCGTTGCCTGGCAACGAATATTATTTTCCTTAGACAAGTGCCATTTCCCTATTTAATACCTACGTCGGTTCGAGTCCCAACTAAGTTTCACTGATTTTTTTTTATAAATTCATCTAAAATGTTTGGACATGTCAATAATTCAGTTTTTTTGACTCTAGAATTCAAAACAAATTTTCTTTCATTATTTCAGAGGTCTGAACGAAATATTTGAATGCCTGTACTAACGAAACCGTTCGATATTTTTCAATTCTGTTTTCATATTCGTGATTGATAATTCAAGAAGTACCATTGTACAAAATTTCATCCATTTCGAGTGAAATTTTTTCATCGCTGTAGACATGTTAAAAAAATTTGTGTTCGATTTTTGAAAAAAATTTTTCACAGAAATTCTCAGAAAATTGTGTTTATTCGGAAAATAAAAGTTAATTGGACAACCGCAAAAAAAAATTAGGAACATTGCAGGTCTTCCGCCATTTTGTAAATTTTTTTTCGGAGTTCGTCAACTTTTCTGAATAGAGGACCCAAAAATACTGAGATTTGACCAAAAACCGTTACTTTAACTATTAAACATAACTGACCACACTCATAAGAATCTTACTCAAAAATGACGTTTGACACCCTGTATCTCGCTTATGCTTCGAAAACGGGATATATTGTATAAGGCAAAAATGATTCTTGCGATGTCCTCTACACGAAAATATATGTTTGTCCAGTTTATGATGAAACACCCTGTATACAGATATCGAAGAAATCACGAAACTCAGTGTACATCGACTTCGGACTTTGATTGTAGTTTTCTGGAACCTCATGAAACCTGTTTATATGTATTCCAAATTTCGAATAAATCGGTGATTTCCTTCAGGAGATAAAGTGGTTTTAATTTCCATCAGAATTGTATATTTTGGTTCTGAAATCTACATACTCTCAAGGGTGTAAATCAAAACTCGAGGCGAAAAATTAAAGATATCCAGATTGGCTTTCTTGATAAAACCGAGTTTCTGTATGTGATCAACTTAATCCATAATTTACAGATAGCTTAGAAATAAATGAGGAGGTTGACTGTCACTTGGTTGTCTCCTTCAAAATAGTTATTTTTGTATCTAGTACGCGAAATGCTACTTTGGTGATCGAGAACTGATTTTCTTAACGAGGCGCAGCCGAGTTAAAAAAAATAGTCGAGATCACCAAAGTATTTCGCGCATGAGATGCAAACAAAATTTTTTCTACAAACGCTTAGCTTAATATGAAAAAAAATATTGAACTGGTTTGAACTGTTTTTCCAAATCAAGTAAGTAGGTATTATAACTATGGGCAATATATTCTATGTTGAAAGCAACACTCAATGTTAAAGAAAACGTGGATTTCAAGAAATTCACCAAGTTAAAATATAAAAATCCCATATAGTTTACATGCAGTGTGCCAAGTAAGTATATTTCGCACACTACTTCGCGCACGGTGTCATAGTAACAAAGGAAAATGAAAAAAAGTGTCACTTCGCATATTCTTGCCAATGCGCGAACCTTGTCATTTTTTGACGTTTGTAGAAAAAGAATCTTGACAACCTTTAAATACATTGCGATTTCAAAAATCGCACTCTAAACTTCATTTTCCGTCGTCCTCCTAGATGGCGAGCAGTAGAAAAATACTTGAACAAGCATAAAGGACAAGAAAGCCAAATAGACTTGAAGATCACAGTGCGCGATAGACTAATGGATGAAAGCATGAAAACTTATTGAGATAACTTCATAAAACACCCAAATAGAATTATAGCAGCTTGGGCACAGAATTCACAGTATCAGCAGTAAAAATTGAAGCGTTATATCATACACACGATACAAAAGCAGATTTGAAGAATCTTCATTCTTCAGCAAGATACTCTTTTTATTCGTATAAATGAACTGATACCGAATTTCATCAACTCATAAGCTCATGAGCTAACATATTCATAAAGTTTTCTATAACATACAATAACACACAGATACACAATGCATTCAAACAACAAACATTCATGTAAATCTGATAGTCTTATGATCTCCACTCTCATCTTATAAACTGAAATAAAATCGATTTCATCCCTATCACCTCATGATTTTTAAGGCACCCAAAGCTACAGAATAGACGAAAATCGCCTTATTCAAATACAGCGGCGTTAAAATTTTAACAAATGTATTGACAGTATCAGCTCCCGGACCTAAAATAAAAATACCGAATAGAAATGGCCTTATTTGACGGTCGTATGCGAGTTAAGTGGCCAGCGACGGGATCAACAGATTTATATTATGCGTTTTTGATGTCCACTACCTATGCTTTATTCAAATTTGGCTAGCGTCGCGCTAACTCCCTGTTTCGCATATTATGGCTTTGTATGATAATATCTTTGCGCTATAGCCGGCTTCCAATCTGTAGGCGTTACAGGATATTGTATTGGAGACGCTGCCATAGGATCGACGCATAATTGAATCGTTATAAGATCGGCCTTTTATTATTTTGCATCTGTCAGGATGGGCTGATACAGGGTGTCCAGCAACGAGTGAGCCATATTTCACTGGTGTGATCGTAACTAGTGGACTGAAAATATTTCTTGGCTGAAGTCAACCGTTTGGAAGATACTTGGTGCTTTCTGCCAAAATATATTTGTCCATAACTTCTGATTGGTTTGATAAATTTTCAGTGAAATTCGGTAGAGATGTTCAACATCAGAAACTCGAACAGTCATGATAAAATAAAAAAATCAAAAAAAGCGTTGAGCACTCCTTCATTTTTGTATCAATATGCTATTTCCTCAAAATTTTGTACAGGGTTTGAGATACATGCTGTGTATACAGGGTGTTCCTAAATTGAACGTACAAACGAAAAGGGGAGATTCCTGAAGTGAGTTTAAGAAAAAAAGTCCCATAAACATTGGGTCGCAAACGTTTCGTTTTCGAGATACAGAGTTTTGAAGTTTCAAATTTTTTTTCTCGAAATCGTTGGTAGATACGACAAAACTACAAGAGACCGAAAAGTTTAGTATAAGAACAAAGCTTTTTTTTACATTTTTTTAAATTAACAGTTGCTCACCAAAAAAAGTTTTGCAGAAGAAGAAAAAATATCACCCTGTAGATCTTCTATCGAAATTGCCAAGTCACGTGGTGAGAACTCTCAAATATAATATCTATGCCAAATTTTAGTTGAATATCTTGTGAAGTGTAGATACTATGAGAAAAAAATGAAAAAATTCAAACTTCAACACTCTGTATCTCGAAAACGAAACGTTTGCGACCCCATGTTTATGGGACTTTTTTTTCTTTAACTCACTTAAGGATTCTCCCCTTTTTGTTTGTACGTTCAATTTAGGAACAACCTGTATAAATGCAAAATCTCAGCTCGATCGGAATTATCTAATGGAAATCATTCAAAAAATGAAATATGTAGAAAATCAATAATAAAAAAACCAATTCTAGGGTTTTGATGATGCAATCCTCTTGAAATTTTGCCTGAACCTACAGTATATCAATTTTCATTCACAAAATCAATTTCACTCTAATCGGACATCTTGTTATGGAAATATAAGTATTTTTTTTTCAATATTCCTATTGAATGTTCTATGGTTTTGTTTACACTATGGCCACAAAATTTTGCATCAGACTTGTTACGAGCATCTTGCATGTGACCGAAAAATTGCGTTTCAATTGGTTTCGTGTTGTCTGAGATATTGAGAAACAAAAATTTTGAATGTCCATATTTTATTTAACACCCTGTGCGATTTGGCTGGTTAAAAAACCTAACCGTGGCATTTGAGAACCAAACTCACCCTGAAAATGTCAAGTCTCTAGCACAATCCCTTCGAAAGTTCTCGTGTTTACTGTCGGCCGGCCGGAGTGCTGCTGAACGTACCCATTAGGTATTGGGTTGAAATCTCTGAGTACTGCTCTTGCAATCTCAATAATTTCGAAATTCGGCACATCTAAGCGAGCAGAGTTATGTTTAGGTTCAGGAAAACGGAATTATTACCGAATAAACCTAAAATAGAGACAGAGACAGAGTAAGTATATCTAATTCGCTTTCATACTCGGAAGGATCTCATCAACAGAATAAAATTATGTTGTGGAGAAATTCGTCAGAAAGGCTATGAACTTTGTAGTTGTAGATTCAGTACGAAAACGATGTGTCAAATGTATTGAAGAAGGAGGTCCATTTCTTCGTTATTATTTCGATTCAAGATGAATTGATGACTTTCATAAAACCACATTAAAATTCGATCACGAAGAGCTTCGAAATAGAGATTTAGGTTCGGAATTTTTATACTTTTTCGTTGTTATCAGGTTAGTCATGATATTATAGCAGAGAAGAGGAGCTAGCACAAAAGTTGATATGTCATTCGAAAGAATACTAAAGGAGGTATTTTTAACTGAAGAGAAAGCGTGTGCATAATTATTAATATTTCATCGAAAAAACCATTGGAAAAATAAGACTGATTTTGTAAACTTCAGAATAGTGATATTCTTTTCGTCACCACGCCTGCAATAAGAGTGTTTTCTGCCCACACACTCTCTCATCTTGTAGCAAATTTATTGCCCTTTCCGAATATGAGGTCAATTTTGATGAGACTACAAGGAAAACGGAATCATGTTCATTTTAGAGAAAAAACTTTTTCGTGAAATCAAAAAATATTAAATTGAAGAATAACCGTCAATATTTCGACCATGTGCTTTTTGACATGTTTTGTTGCAAATCACTTGTATAATCACCCCCTCAAGTTTGTCCCAGTATAAAAGTCGTACAGAGATCTGAAAAGAGTAAGAAAATGTTTATTGGTTTGTTAACGAAACGAACCTTATGAAATCTTTAATTGTTCTTTCTTGAAACCACCCAATCGGTAATGGGATGAGGTGGGAATTATAGTTTCTCACCTTTTTATCTACTTTTTGACTCAAGTGATTCAGTATTCGGGGAAGAGCTATCGCCTGCACTAAAGAATGAATTTATTTCTTGTTCAAAACTTGTACATTTTGACTTTTATACCTTTTTATAAATATACGAAAAAAAAGTTTGAACATAAATTATTCCTTCGACAAACATATACACCTCTGAAAAGACATTACTTCGTAGAATCCCATACGGAAGAGTTATCGTTAAATCACAAAAGGGAAAACGTCTAAAAACTCCTTCAAAAATGTGGAACTCTGTTTATTTTCCTAGGTTTGACATGTTTCGGCATTCGCCATTCTCAAAAACCAACAGGATCTAAAAAATTACAATAAAAGTAAATAACAGAAAAAACAGAAAAAACGTAAGTTGCCTGGAAAGCCAGATGTTAAATTTGCTTGTAGGAACGGAACTTACAAATTTGGTTCCACGGATCCATATGATAAAATGGAAGAGTCATCAAATCAAACCATTGAGAACCAACATAAATAAGCGTAAAAGTATTCAGGCTGTTTGAATTTCAGGACGGAAGTCAAGATGTTCAACCATCCCATGTTTCACCAAACTTCAAAGAAAGGCAGACGTGACAATGTCAATGTCAACCCACAAAAACAAACCACAGAGTAGTTAGTTCCTCTTCTTAAAGCCCAGAATATTCTAGGACAATCTCTGATTAACAACAAATGCAGAGTAGATAAGTTAGACAAGCCGGGAGTCTACTCGTTGGAGTGTGGGGAGCCTGGTTGTAACGTGGTTTACGTTGGAAGAAGTGGTAGATCGCTGAGAACAAGAACTAGAGAACATTTAGCATGCTTAAGAAACCCTAACAATAACCGTTCTATCTTTGGTTGCCACCTGAGGGACGAAGATCATAGATTTAACATCGATGATAACACAAAACTATTACACTACTGTGAATTCGGTCCTAGACAAGAAATTTTAGAGGAGGTGGAGATATTTAAGCATATGAAGGACAGGCGGTTTAACACGTTAAATGGTATGTTGACAAATAACTTTAAGGACACCTACAAACTTCTAACCTCTAATGATTGACCATTTTTTACAGACAACTATATGGATGTTGTGTTTTTTGTTTTGTTTTGTGCTGTAAGTTTACTTTGAATTTTGTTTTTAATCTAATTTTTAATTGTATGACTTTGTGATATACTGTAGGATGAAGAAGAGGAACTAACTACTCTGTGGTTTGTTTTTGTGGGTTGACATTGACATTGTCACGTCTGCCTTTCTTTGAAGTTTGGTGAAACATGGGATGGTTGAACATCTTGACTTCCGTCCTGAAATTCAAACAGCCTGAATACTTTTACGCTTATTTATGTTGGTTCTCAATGGTTTGATTTGATGACTCTTCCATTTTATCATATGGATCCGTGGAACCAAATTTGTAAGTTCCGTTCCTACAAGCAAATTTAACATCTGGCTTTCCAGGCAACGTTTTTTCTGTTTTTTCTGTTATTTACTTTTATTGTAATTTTTTAGATCCTGTTGGTTTTTGAGAATGGCGAATGCCGAAACATGTCAAACCTAGGAAAATAAACAGAGTTCCACATTTTTGAAGGAGTTTTTAGACGTTTTCCCTTTTGTGATTTTCTCTGAAAAGACGGTATTGGAATTCCCGATTGCAATTTGCCTCATCTATTTTTTAACAAAAAAAATTAAAATATAAACAGCTTCCTTCAGTTTCTTTGTCAGTTAGTATTCATATGTGAGAAGTTGCAAACTATATGTGAAATTAATTTCAGCCAAAAAAACGATTTTTATGTGAAACTAATTAGAAAGACATTTTGTCTAATATAAGTATGGTACAAAGTGCCTCATGATGAAGTCAACGGATTCAAAAATTTTCATTTCGAAGTTCATTCTATAACAATTCTTAACGTTAATTATTAAGCAGCCATTTATACCCCATTCGGCACAAACATGACTGGTAGTCAAAATATTCAAAAATATATTGGACGTCAGATTATTTCTTTATGGTATGATCTTTCGTAATTTCATGAACCGCAGAATTGTATCCAGATGTATGAAATAACGAAATTGGAATCTCAATGCCGACTAGCCCTTGTAAAGTCCTCTCCATTCCATTATAAACCTTGCAATTACTAATTTGAATTTTCTGTCAGTGCATACCCGTCAAACTGAATTGAATTGTAATGTGAATGTTAAAATATGTCAGCGTTAAGCAACAGGTATGGTGGTAGTTGACATGAAAGTTCGTTCGGTCGTGCCTGTCCGGTTATTTATATATGCGGACGAAATTGTTGAAACTAAATGATTTATAGGAGCAGGAATGTCGTGAAAATCTGCCAAGCGATACCTGGATGAATTCCTCAGAGAATATGGGTTTATTGATATGAATTATTTATTACATTTTGTATTAGCCATCTCTATGAGGGTACTTAATTCTTGAGATCGAGATGCTAGGTGAAAAATTATGGTTTCAAGGAAAATAAAAGGCAATAAAGATTTTTTTTCGAATGATAAAATTAGCACATTCCATATTATTTCTCCCAGGAAAAATTTATTTCATGGAGGAGGTTAATTACCAGTTGCCACCAATCGAAAATAGGCATAGCGAATCATTGTGTTCTTATCGCATCTGAATAATTTTCCTATGATTTTCGAGAAAATATCTGCAAATATACTAATAGACGAAGGCACTTTTGATTTTTATTACTAAGATACTATATAGGTGTTTGTTTCAGTTTTTACAAAAATGATCTCAGTAGGGCCTCACGAGAGCCGTAACTAAACTGAATTTTCCGGAATCGTTACTTACACCGAAAAACAAACCTCTTTAAAGAACATATACATATTTCATTAATTTTTTGTTTTTGATATCCTCAGAGTTTTCGAGAAATGGACTGATTAGCTTCTGCTCCAGACCTTTGGTATCTAATTTATTTATGTTTACTGTATATTTTTACCAATGAAATATACTTCAATTCAATAAAAATTGCCCGCAAAACACATATTTCTCTTTATTCTTTTCGAATGAGTTGAATATATACCTTTGAAATTCAACTGTCTGTGCCTAGGGGAACTTCTCAAATAATTAGGAGATTTTATGTTAGATACTTTTGAAATTTAATTTGAATCAGATAGTTACTTTCTCATTCCCTTCGTATACAATGAATCGATTTGAAAATTTTATTTTCACGTATCCAATTTTTATTATCATAACAAAGAAAGAAATTGAATATTTTGAGAGAATATGTCGACAGTAAGTTTTCCAGCAAAAATATTCCGAGTTTCGCAAAGCTATTGTAATATTATTGGAATATATCTGAGGAAAAAATATCTCGCCATGGCCAGTGTACTCTAAAGTGCCAATATTCAGAAATTTTTCAGATTATCACGAAACTGTAAAGTACGATAGCGTTGAAAGTATTCGGTAATAGAATGTAAAGAAATTAATAACATGATCATTATTTTTATGGAGGGTATAACAATAACTGAGATTCGTGGTACAACTAACAACATTTTCAAACTGATAAGTCACATGTTCTTTAATAATATTTGCGAATGATTCTGGTGGCTTCAGAATTTTCAATCCTCGCTATCTTTTCAACGGCCAACAGTGTGAGAAAATCTCTGCCAGTTACTCCACGTTATGACTTGATACTAACATCAAATTTTAAACAGTATACTAACAAATTATAAGTGTACTTACACCCATGAAAACAATTCGAAATATTTATTAAAATGTCAACCATTAAGAATACTTATCTGTGATAATATGTTTCTTCGCATAGAAATACTGAGATAATTTAGGTGAATCTGTGAATTTGTGAGGAGGTTCTGTTTTAGGTTCTCTCGATATCAAGAAATGATAAAAAAATCATTTCCAATCGAGGGAAATTCTCAGCATATTATTTTTTGAATGTTTTGTTAATAATCCTTTTCTGAAATATTCTACGAATCTTCTGTACAAAATGTTATAAATTTGTACGAAATGCAATATGTTGGAGACTCACTTAATATTTTTTTATTGATATGAAATAATAATCGATAAAGGGCGTATTATTATATAAATATTCGTTGCATCAAATTGTATGAACTTCCAACTGCTGCAATATGTGAGGCCAAATCCTCTTCTCTGTATATGTTCAAACTTTATCTCCAAACGTTTCCTGTGCCTATTGTATTCACCAATTTTGACTCTGTTTGCCTTGTAATTATAACCTACTGACATATTGCTCTTTAACGGGCAAATATACCTGAATGATTTGTAAACAATAAATTACCTTTTCCAATATTTATTACAGATACTTTTACTAACAATCGTTTAACTCATTAACACATTGTAGGTCTTGTTAGTGAGTACATATTCTAGAAGCCCCTGTTAACATTGTAATGCTAAGTGTCTATTTTCCCTATGACTGCGCTCATTAACATATTTACGATTTGTGTTAATGTGTTTAAAAGCTTCTCCTCATTTAAGTCTCATAGAAACTGCCTGTAAGTATTTTCCAGAGCAGAAAATGAAATTTCGTATGAAGTCTTCAGATCGCTGACAACTTTTTTCTGATTTCACGTCAGGGCTGTCTTCAATTTTCATTCATTCATATACAGCGCGCGAGTGCGCGTCATAATTATGGAACAAATTCATTTTCTCAGAAGAAAAATATTTGGGAACAAAATCCTGAAACAGGTCAATTTTGTTTCACTTCTACCAATTTTTTATGCATTTTGAAGGATTTTTGTTGCTCCCTGTGCCATTCCCATTAACCCTCTTAATTTTTTGATTAGGGAAAGAGGGTCATGTGATACTTTTTTGGCAGGGTATTTGTATCTTCTTTATAGGCGTGCAGACATTTTCAAGACGATTTTTTTAAAGTTAGTTCAAAGAGGTTTGCAGTATGTGCACATTGTCAAGGCTCATTTATTTTGAGACGATGGTACCTGATGAAATTTGCCATCGTATGAAAGTCGACCATTACAGATTTGTTCATGCGCAGCTTTCAACCCCCTCACGTGAAAAAGAAGGTACGTCATTAGAACGTTTCTACTAGGATGAAACTTTTCGATAAAATGTTTCAATCCAAAGAAAGATTTTTGACAACGCAATTTTATCAAGTTTATGAATAGAATGGAGCTGTTGTTCCCAGGAACGACTATACAAACACGATGATCAACTGAAGTTACAAGTTACTACATAACACAGTATACACTTAATAAATTTCAACCAATGAATAAAGATGATTATTTCTCATTGTTGATCCGGTTATCTCCAAAGCCATCAATCTGGCAAGTGAAGATTAACCCGTCACTGCTTTCCCCGGCTATTATCCAAGAATAACGATTGAGATTGATGTATAATGTTACAGGCACGCTCTGTGGACGCAATAAAATTCATATTCATATGTAACATATTTTCCTCGGATATTAGCTTACACCCTCTCGCTGGCAGCCCCGGCCGACAAGCAATAAATAAGTGTATGGCGAAATACAATATGCACCCCGTCATTTCATGGGAAACGGTAGCACGTTGCCAAATATACAGCTAGACCGGGAGGGAGGCAATAGAATCGTAATCTATTGGATTATGCGGTGGTTTACACGGCTTAACGATGGCTTTTTACTGTTGGCATATTGAATGCGTAAAATATATTAAACGGTCTTGATTTATAAAGCATGCCTACCCATGAGGGATGTTTGTATTGGAATTATTTTGTTTAGTTTTCTCACAGAAGGGAAGTGCGTTCTAGTAATATTCGATTTTTTATGATCTTTGTTTTCGGCTTCGTGAGAATGTCCAGTGTGGGTGAGAGGTTCGTTCGAAATGTTTCCATATCTGTCCACGTTTTTCTCGAGATACCATTTCTGCTTTTTATTTCTGAAATAACATTCACAATAATGAGAATAATTACATTGAAAAAACAATAATTCAGACTGAACTCTGGAATTCAGAGATACGACTTAATTCAGAAATCGAGTGAATTTATTTTTATAATGAAATAAATATAGTAATTTCCTAATTTAACTACGCAACTAAAAAAAATTGGAAGTCAGATAAGTATTATTCAACCAATCAACGAGACTCAATAATTGTAACCTAGATTCCGAGACGTGTCCTAGGATACAGGGACTACTCAATAGTTCGTTAAACGAAATGAATTCCCAAATCTTTTAATGCATTAGTGTAAATTTGAACACACCTTGTTCATTGCATATATATTTTCGAGTTGCTCAAGTGACTTTGGACATTCTAAACCTATACTAGATCACAAGGCTTTATCGGTAAATAATGAACAAACATTTTGAATAAGGCTATGGACAAACAAAGGTGAAATACATTTCATATTCCTCATTATATTTTTCAAGAACCTAATTTAATAGTACACTCACCGGCAAAATAATCAATGAATGAGTGAAGTTTGTTCATTCATAAATGTGTTATTTTGGTTTTTTTCAATTGTAGGTATGTTCATGAGAAATTTTGGCGTACGCCATTTTATAAGGGAAACATAATCTATTTTCTAACCATAACTTTGAATTAACCCCTGGTCAGTTCCAGCTGCTCCAACATGCGATTACTCATTTTATAATGAAGACACATCTTTCCTCGATAATTTCGTTCTGCATTTATCACAAATGCTCAATTTTTGTTGAAGATACAGGGTTTTCAGTGAAACATTTCACATTTTCGCTATGGCATAAACAGTACACAATTTCAACCATAAATCCGGATGTAAGGAAAATAAACGGAAAACATAGTACACTTAATAAGAAGGGTTTCTCCCCGTGGACGAATAACAGCTGCAATTCGTCATGGGTTGCCTTCAATAAAGTTTTGAATAAAATCATAGTCGATCGAATTCCATTCTTCGATTAGAGAGTCACTGAGCTGCTGAAAATTTTCAGGAGTTTGCGAGATTGAATTTTTTTCCTAAAAGTATCCCAACATGCTCAATTGAGTTGAAACCTAGGCTTAGAGCAGGCCAATTTAATTATTGGATACCAGCCTCTGCCAAATCATCCCTTTGATTCAAAATCTTATTGATGGCATTCCAAGACGAAAGCAACTGCTATTCGTGCACGGGGAAAACGCTTCTCAGTAAGTGTTTTATCTTTTTACTAAGTCTTCTGTCTATTTTCATTACGCTGAACTTATGAATATTGTTATTGCCATAGCCACAATGTGAAATGATATGGTTCACTGAAAACCCTGTATCTTCAACGAAATTGTTAAGAGAAGATGTATCTTCATGGTAAAATAAGAAATCACGCCCTTTTCTTCGAATTCAAAACTGCTGATTGATTTCGGATGAACATATCCACAATTGAAAAAAAATTCGATCAAATTGGACTCAAAATAACACATTAATGAATAAACAAACTTCATCGATTTATTGTTTGGATCGATTATTTTGCCGATGAGTGAAGTTACAGAAGAAAACAAAGATACAGGATGCACGGCAATGATTCATGTCTAGAGATGCAATCATGATTTTAATAGCAGAAGATAAGTTCGTGAAATACAAGAACCATAAGAAAGTTAAATGTATTCATCCTGAAATCATCCCGAACAACTTCAGTAATAATATTTCCATTCGGGAAAAGTGAAAAATGATCATGAAATTACGTCTTTTATGTTACTTCAGAAGTGTTTTCAACTCGAAAGCTAAATTTCAAACCCTTAAAGTTTTTGTGCTGCAAAATCTCATAACCATCAAAAAATAATATTCCTTTTCCCCTTCAGCGGTTGCTATGGCGATTCTCCAGACTGGAGCGGCAGTTCCCGCCTTTCCCTTTTACTGCTCGTTCCAGGTTTATTGATCTCTCCATTTTTTCGAATTTTAATCTCCAAATTATGTCCCGAATGAGAGTGTCCCCGGTTTTAATTTAAGATGAATAATGTCCTTAAATAAAATTAATTACACTCGAATAAAATTATGGATCCAGGTATTATATTCCGTTTTAATTATTCAGAGCTGAGGAATATGGGAATCCATTTAGAATTTATTTTTTGGATGGATTTGTTTTGTCGAATCCGGAGAGTTATAGATCTGGAACCAATGGACATATTAATTCAACTCAGAAGTCATCACGAAAATATCGAATAAAACATGACCGAAAAAAATCGCGCTTCCAACAGAAATTGGCATCTACGGAAATAATTTCAACCAACTAGTGCATTTCGGTTCACTATACTATAAAATTTTGTCGAAATGCTTAATCTAACGAATGCAGATAATTGAAACTTGCTCTCATTCATGTCAAACGGTATCTAGTTTTGGTTATGATAGTTTCACTTAGATTCAATCCAGAATATTGAACATGTGAAGATTTTGGTCTTACCGTAACAAAACGACCAGACAAACAGATGAATGCTGGATTTCAAATAAAGCGAGATCATCACAATTTTTGTGTATTGCTACGTTAACCTACATTATTCTCCATGTGAATACATTCATTTTGAAACAAGATTCTTATGAGTGTGGTCACATATGTATATAACACTTTAACGGTTTTTGGTCAAATCTCAGTATTTTTGGGTCCTTTATTCAGAAAAGTTGACGAAATCCGAAAAAAAATTACAAAATGGCGGAAAACCTGCAATGTTCCTAATTTTTTTTTCGGTTGTCAAATTGACTTTTATTTTCTGACTGAACACAATTTTCTAAGAATTTCTTTGAAAATTTTTTTCGAAAATCGAACACAAATTTTTTTACGTGTCTATAGCGATGAAAAAATTTCATTCGAAATGGATGAAATTTTGTACAATTGTTATACTTGAATTATCAATCACGAATATGAAAACCGGATTGTAAAATGTCGAACGGTTTCGTTACTACAGTCATTCAAATGCTTCGTTCAGACCTCTGATAATGAAAAAAAATTGTTTTGAGTTCTAGAGTCAAAATATTCAAATTATTGGCATGTCCAAACATTCTAGATGAATTTATAAAAAAAAAATTCATTGAAACTTACTTGGGACTCGAACCGACGTAGGTATTAAATAGGGAAATAAAACTGTTCTAAGGATATTAATATTCGTTGCAAGGCAACGGTAGTTCGCAGTTCATAGAGTTTGACTGGTATTTGAATTTCACTGAATATAATTTAGCCAGTAGTCAAACCCTATGAACTACGAACTACCGTTGCCTGGCAACGAATATTAAAATACTTAGAAGAGTTTTATTTCCCTATTTAATACCTACGTCTAGGGATTCATCAAGTCAAGTTGCTTGATTTTTTAAAGAAGAACTGACTTGAAAGTCAAGCTTGTAACGAATACATACTTGACTCTTGACTTGACTTGATTTGAGATATTATTACTTGACTTGATATCAAGCTACTTGAATTACTTGATCTTGATTACGATACATACGAGTCGTACGTATATTCGTAAACAATGAAAGCAGAGAATAATACTAATTGATTAAAATCAACCAATATTAAACCCATACTTCGGAACTAATCCATTGTTTATATTATACCTGCGTTCCTATTAACGCGATAATTTTCATTTATTACTATATACGTATATTTATATCTGAAGATGTAAATTCGCTATCGCCAATAAAAAAAATTCATTGCCTCGGCAAGAAGTTAAAAAATTCTGAAAATTTGCGTAAAGATTTCGAAAAATTTTGCATTACTATGAATTTAACAATGGCTTGGCCAAAATTAGATGTCATAACAAGATGGAATTCAACTTTGGATATGCTGCGATGGGGCCTCAATATGAAAAAGTTTTTAAACATTCTTTGTGATAACACAGAAAATATGAAAACATTGAAGCCTACAGACACGGAGTGGTCGATGATAGATCGAGTTTGTAAATACCTGAACAGTTTCAAGACGCTTTCCAAAACATTAGAAGGTGAAGCATATTGCACACTTTCGATGGTGATAATTGGTATAAATATGCTCCTGGATAAGCTAGAAAAATGGGCTGATGAAAAATTCATTTATAGTATTCAAGCGGCTAAAGATAAAATTATCAAACAGTACCAAAGAACCAACTGGATGTACTGTGTTGTTTTAATCTTAGATCCTCGGCATGAAGTGGAAACATTCTCCAATACAAGTTGGGGAAAAGACTTGGAGAAGGAAGCAGTTAGACAGTTTGAAAAAATTTTTGAAACAAAATATTTTCAGCTAGGCCTTCAGAGCACTACAGCATTATCTTTACCTTCATCTCCAAAGGATGAATGAAGTGAGTTCGACATCGATCTCCTAAGCTTATTCAAGAAATCTACAATAAGTCGAGCAAAGGAATTGGCTTGGCGTTACGAAGAAGACAAATTCCTTTCGTAACCACGTGCTGACAGTTCTGAAGATATTTTAGACTGGTGGAAGAGGCACGAAAACGTTTTTCCAAACTTGGCCAAAATGGCCAAAGATTCCTTATCAACGCCAGCATCTTCAGCTCCTGTTTAAAGGCAGTTTTCCAGAGCAGCACTGACAGTTACAAAAACTCGCAATAGATTAGGCGACAATTCTATAAGACGCCTCATGTATCTTAGATCCTGGATGGAAAATGAGGTGGAAAAGAGTGCTTGGAGAATTCTTAATATTGAGAAATTATTATTTTTTTAATTTTTCTATGTATTTTTCCATTTTGCAAGGGTCATTCTCATTCCATAATTTATTTATGTGAACACTGAAATACAAATTTTAAATTTAAAATCAAGTAGTTTGATAAAAGTAATTGATTTGTCGAGTACTTGATAAATTAATACTTGACTTGACTTGACATTGAAAAACTACTACTTGATTTGAAACTTGACTTGATTTCAAGTCAAGCCAAGTCAAGTAGCTTGAATATCAAGTCAAGTCGTGAATCTCTATACGTCGGTCGAGAGTCCCACCTAAGTTTCAGTGAATTTTTTTTATAAATTCATCTAGAATGTTTGAACATGCCACTAATTTAATTATTTTGACTGTAGAACTCAAAACAAATTTTTTTTCATTATTTCAGAGGTCTGAACGAAACATTTGAATGATCGTTGTAACGAAACCACTTGATATTTTAAAATTCTGTTTTCATATTCATGATTGATAATTCAAGAAGTACAATTGTACAAAATTTCATCCATTTCGAGTGAAATTTTTTCACTGCTGTAGACATGTAAAAAAAAATTATGTTCGATTTAAAAAAAAAAATTTTCACAGAAAGTCTTAGAAAATTGTGTTCATTCAGAAAATAAAACTCAATTTGATAACCGAAAAAAAACATTAGGAACATTGCAGGTTTTTCGC